>LR738712.1:354992922-355015024 GCA_902687465.1 Secale cereale
TTTTTTGCTCTGCTTTTTTTTTTTGCCGAAAATCACTATAGTGGCGAGTGTCTCAAAACACTTCCCAAGTCAAACTAAGATGATAGGCACGAAATTTTTTTGACGAATTTTTTTTTTCGGAATCAGGGCAGCGACGACGAAAAAGTGCGGGAAAAATTCAGTATGGTGGCACATGTCTCAAAAGACTCAGAAAAGCTCAAAAATAGGATAGGGAAAAAATATTTTCACCTGTCGAATTTTTTTTTTTCGAGACCTACACAGGCAAGGAAACACAAATCCGAAACCTAGATGGATTTCGAGAACAAACCTAATATGAAAAGAACTCGGATTGGTGGTGGATATATGGTGGTAGGATATGGCAGCGGTGGTAGGTTATGGCAGCGGTGGTGGTATATGGATACTCATTGGTGGTGGTATATGGATACGGATCGGTGGTGGTATGTGGCAGTAGCGATGAAGATGTTGCGGCGGCGGCGTGACAACTTATGACCAGAACTCGAAACTCTAAAAGACTAGACGCTAAGACCAGCAACTTGACACGACGATGCAACCGCAAATTCAACAAAGCAAATACAGAAAAGATTATGCAAAGGCTCAGATTGGTTCGGATGGGATGAACTAACCCTAAATTTTTTTTTTGGCTTTTTCGTGGACTATAGGTATGAAGAACAGACTCGATCTAAACTATGAAAAACTATAAAATCACACCGAGCAACCTGGAACTCTGATACCACTTGATAGAGGCGAGGGGCCCGATCTTTCGATGAGATGATAACTATCGATTTGGTGGAGACGACTTTGACGATCCGACTACAAACGTGCACGACGTTGCGCCTTAGCAATCGCTAAACCAATCTCCAGGGGTTACTGACGATGCCAGAAGCACGATCAGCCTGACCACGAAGGTCTATTCCTGCATGCAATCGAAGAACAAGCAAGAATATGATAAAGCAATCTGAATATTGCAAATATAGATGAAGTATTGATAAATGTGGGGATCCAAAAGCGGTCTTGGTCTGGTCGTTGGACACAAACGAAGTACACGAAGTTGCAATGGCTAACATTTGACTAAACAAATCCCAAAGAAAAAGCTACTAGATGGATCTACTTATATAGGAGCAAGGGGTGGCGACCAAGGAGGTGGAAGGACGTCCCAAGGCAGCCTAAAACTAACCCTAGGTCATACAAGGCTCATGGGCCCAAGTGGAGGTGATGTAACACCTTTGGACTTGTAGTTTGACTCGGATTCTGCTGCAGCGTCAGATTGTTTCGTCGGTATCTCAACGCTCCGGACGAATTTGAAGGTGAATCCAATTGGGTTGGAATGTGCACGAAATCTAGTTTCCAACAAAAAAAGAAACACCCAATTCGGAGTCCGTATGAAGGAATTCTTGCCGTTTTAAGTCAGGTATGTCTGTGCAGTCCGAATCTGGACGCAGAACGTGAGAGACTTGGACTCTATCTTCTCTTGGCCCAAAAGTGACGTGAGAGAACTTTTTGAACAGCCCCTAAACTTCTCTTTTTCCCTTATCTTCATATGTGAATTGTACAAATGTCCCATGCACCTCACAAATATACATGTATGCAATATTTTTGGTCTTATCCAAGGTAGTCATGTCCTCATCAAGATCGCAATGGCATCCCTTGAGTTCCAAGACTATGTTCTCATTTGGTGGGAGCAAATTATAGAGAGAAGAGAAGCAAAAGGCGAACCTCCTATCACCACTTGGGCTCAAATGAAGGAAGTCATGAGAGCAAGATTTGTGCCTACACACTACAATCGTGACTTGTTCAAGAAGCTACAACTCCTTAAGCAAGGTACCAAGTCCGTTGAAGAGTACTACAAGGAGATGGAGATTGCCATGATACGAGCAAACATCACGGAAGATGACGAGCAAACTATGGCGAGATTCTTGAATGGACTCAACTATCCTATCAAGAAGATTGCGGACTTCCAACCATACAACAATCTCCTCGAGCTAGTACATCAAGCAACCAAAGCGGAGAGACAAGTTCAAGAGGACTACAAGTACTCCAAGTTCAACTCCAAGAACTTCGGCTCCTACAACCAAGCTTCAACGACTTCGGCTACTCTTCCTACCTCTACCAAGCCATCTACAAACTTAGGCGACAAGTCAAGCTACAAGAATGCGACTACATCGAGTCGTCCACCTTCTACCAACAACTTCAAGCCAAGAGCTTCCTCAACTACAACTTCTACCGAAGACAATAACAAGACGAGCTCCATCAAATGCTTCAAGTGCCAAGGACGAGGCCACAAGTCATTTGAGTGCAAGACCGTTCGCACCATGATCATCAACGACGACGGATCTTATGACTCCATGAGCGATGATGAGATGGAAGCACTTGAGCATGTCGCTATGCATCGCCAAGTGAATGAAGAAGAAGACCATCAAGTGTTTTGCGACAATGACTCAAGCCCCAACCTTGTTGTCTCCAAAGTCTTGACACTCCAACATCAACAAGATGACGACCAACGATGTCATATTTTCCATACGAAGGCCGGCATCAATGGACGCTCCGTCAAGGTTATCATCGATTGAGGAAGTTGCCACAACTTGGCAAGCGAAGAGCTATGCGACAAGCTTCATTTGGTCAAGTCGAAGCATCCTCACCCCTACAAGGTCCAGTGGCTCAACGACGCCGGAATTCTTCGAGTCGAGCACACCGTGCAAGTCTCTTTCAAGATTGGCGCCTACGAGGACACTCTCGAACGTGATGTAATACCCATGTCCGTGTGCCACCTTATTCTTGGACGTCCATGGCAATATGATCGTGGAGTCACACACAATGGACGGACGAATCACTATCACTTCAAGATGAAGGGCAAGGAATTCGTGCTCCGACCAATGACTCCAAGTCAAGTAGCCGCCGACAAGCTTTTACCTACCACCCATCGTAGAGAGAATGGTGAGAGAGTGAACCACCAAAAAGTGAGTGAGAGCCACAAGCCAAATATGAGCGACTCCACGATGAGCGACAAGAAGCAACTAGTTCTACTTGCCACCAAACGTGAGATGAGAGAAGTGTGTGAGAACCCATCGAGCGTCTTCCACCTTGTGCTTTTATGCAAAGGGGAAGCCAAACCTACTAACACTTCACCACCTCCACCTTTTGTGTTGTCTCAATTGTTGCAGGAATTCTCGGACGTCTTTCCCGATGAGCTACCACCGGGTCTACCTCCACTTCGCGGGATAGAACACCGCATCGACCTCGTACCCGGTGCACCACTTCCAAACAAGGCTTCCTACCACGTCAACCCCGAGGAAACAAAGGAGATACAACGGCAAGTGCAAAAACTCATCGACAAAGGTCATGTACGTGAAAGCTTAAGCCCTTGTGCCGTTCCCGTTATCCTCGTGCCTAAGAAAGATGGAAGTTTTCGCATGTGCTCCGATTGTCGTCCGATAAATGCTATCACCGTTAGATACCGTCACCCTATTCCACGCTTAGACGACATGCTTGATGAATTATGTGGTGCCACCATCTTTTCCAAAATTGATCTTAAAAGTGGTTACTACCAAATTCGCATTCAAGAGGGTGATGAGTGGAAAACTGCTTTCAAAACCAAGTTCGGGTTATACGAGTGGCTTGTTATGCCAATGGGCTTATCGGAAGCACCCGGCACTTTCGTGCGTCTTATGCACTTTGTTCTTAGACCCTACATAGGTGTCTTTGTAGTGGTTTACTTTGATGACATTCTCATCTTTAGCAAGTCGCTTGAAGAACATGTTGACCATGTCCAACTAGTTTTGCAAGCACTTCGCAAACAAGAATTATATGCTAATATGGAGAAATGCACTTTTGGCGTTGACAAGGTTGTCTTTCTAGGATTTGTCGTGTCTTCTCAAGGTGTTCACGTTGATGAAACTAAAATTGAAGCAATTAAAACTTGGCCTCAACCAAAGAATCTCATGCAAGTGCGTAGTTTCCTTGGTCTAGCCGGTTTATATCGACGTTTTGTGAAGGACTTTAGCACCATTGCTATGCCTCTACACGCTTTGAGCAAGAAGAACGCACCCTTCATTTGGGGTCCTTCACAAGACACCGCGTTCAATGAGCTTAAGAGCTTGCTCACACACGCACCACTTCTAGCCCTACCAAACTTTGACAAACCATTTGAGATTTATTGTGATGCTAGTGGTACCGGCATAGGTGGCGTGCTAATGCAAGAAAAGCGCCCAATTGCGTACTTTAGCGAAAAGCTATCGGGAGCACAACTTAACTACCCCATCTATGATAAAGAGCTTTATGCCTTGGTGAGAGTTCTACGTGTTTGGGAACACTATCTTAGACCTCATGAATTCATTCTTCATACGGACCATGAGACACTCAAGTATCCCAAAGGTCAAACTAAGTTGAACAAGCGTCATGCTAAATGGAGTGAGTTCATTGAGTCTTTTCCCTATGTCATCAAATACATCAAGGGCAAAGAAAATGTTGTGGCGGACACGCTTTCCCGCAAATGCATGCTTGTAACACAACTTGAGTTGAATGTGATTGGCTTTGAGCATATTAAAGATTTATATGAGCATGATCCTTTCTTTGCAAATGCTTATGCTAAGTGCTTGACTCACACTTCTTGGGAACATTACTACATCAAGGATGGATACCTTATGAGAGCTAACAAACTTTGCATTCCCGAGTATTCGCTTCGTTTGCTCCTTTTGCAGGAATCTCATGGAGGAGGACTCATGGGACACTTTGGACGCGACAAGACGTTCGCTACCCTCTCTAAAAACTATTTTTGGCCCAAGATGCTTCGTGACGTCTCACGCCTCACCAACCGATGTTCTACATGCCGCAAAGCTAAGTCCAAAGCTCAATCTCATAGTCTTTACATGCCTCTTCCTATTCCATACCATCCATGGGAAGACATAAGCATGGATTTCATACTTGGCTTACCTAGGACTCAAAATGGAAAAGATTCCGTGCTTGTCGTGGTAGATAGATTCTCTAAAATGGCTCATTTCATTCCTTGTAACAAGATCGACGATGCTTCACATGTTGCAACTCTCTTTTGTAGGGAGATACTTCGTCTACACGGCGTGCCCAAAACGATCGTGTCGGATCGGGACGTCAAGTTCTTGAGTTACTTTTGGAAAACACTATGTGCCAAGCTCGGAATCAAGCTACTCTTTTCTTCGGCGTACCATCCACAAACGGACGGCCAGACGGAGGTGACGAACCGAACGCTTTCCACCCTTCTTCGTGTGTTGATCAAGAGGAACATCCGGGAATGGGAGCGTTGCTTGCCCATCGCCGAGTTCGCCTACAACCGCGCAAGACATTCGACCACCGGCAAGTCGCCATTCGAGGTTGTCTACGGCTTCAATCCGTTGTCTCCTTTGGACATTCTACCTCTACCTCTACAAGAGCGCATCAACATGGACGCGAGTGCTCGAGCAAGCTATCTCAAGAAGGTGCACGAAGATACAAGGGCAATGATCGAGCGCCAAGTCCAACGTCTCGCCACCAAGCTCAACGTCAACAAGGCACCAATGGTGTTCCAACCGGGAGATCTTGTTTGGCTTCATCTTCGCAAGGATCGCTTCCCACACGAGCGCAAGTCCAAACTTCTACCTCGCGCCGACGGACCCTTCAAGGTGCTAGCTCGCTACAACGACAACGCCTACAAGAGCGACCTCCCTCGAGACAAGTACTCCGTGAGCGACACCTTCAACGTCAAGGATCTCTCTCCTTTCCATGGTGATGAAGATTTCGATCTGAGGTCGGATCTTTCCCAAGGGAGGGGAGATGATGCGGAGCATCCCAAGGACATCCCCATGGACCCTCCTTCACCTCACCAAGTTCCCAAAGGACCAATGACTCGAGCCCGTGCAAGAGCTCTCGAGACCGAGGTGACTTCGCTCCTCTCTTTACATCTTTCAGATTCACTTGAGACATGGCTTCTACCTTCATCAGGGACTCTGTGCATACTCAGGTGCTTGGACGAAGGCCACGGGACAGCTCTGCACAATGGTCAAGATGACAGGCCCGACAAGTACACGAGACAAGAAGAAGGAAGGCTGAAGATGCTACAGGCACCGGACGTCCGGCCTGCACCGGACGACCGGAAGACACCGGACGTCCGGCCTCTCCCAGACGACCGGACGACCGGAAGCCATCGGACGTCCGTGACAACGGCAACAGAATATAAATAGCGGAAATCCGAGGATTACCGGACGTCCGGTCCCTCCGGAACCACCGGACGTCCGGTAACCAGCGGACGTCCGCCCCGACGGTGCCTATCTGTGTAATATATACCCGTTGACTTCCCTCCTTTCGAGGTAGCTGTTGGTTAGCTCATTTCTCAGACTTGTGTGGATTTCTCCCACGAGACCGTGCGCCTCTACGGAGAAGATCCACTATGGATTCAAGGCCTCCACATCGGGGAAGATCCTACGGGATTCCAAGACCTCCTCACGGAGAAGACTATCCTTGTATCACCATCGTTGACTATGGATCATGTATCGCACTATGTATCATGGATCTAGCGCTTGTGTGATTACCTTCGTGTTGATTTGAGTGTTTCCTCTTGTGTTTTCCCCGTCTTCCTCCTTGTGTTCTCCGTGTTCATCGTGGGACACCCTCCAAAACGTGAAAGATCCGCTGATTAGGGTTCCACCCTACATCAGTTGTCTTGAGAATCTTCCTGTGGATGTCATCATGACACCACCTGGGAAGAAGACAAACCCAAACCAAAGGCTTCATTTGGTCCAAAGGCTTCATACAGACAGAGGACTCAACAGAGTCACCCTAACGCCAATGTTTTGTAGGGAAATCATACTCAGACTTATGAATATGAGCGTGTTTCATCAAACCGCTATGTTCATAAAACTAAGAACTTTTCTGCTTACTCATATGCGTATTATTCACCTCCTGCAAGGCTAATTGCTAGGGCTCCTAAGCTAAAATTCTCAGATGCTGCACTTAGACTTATTGCTTCTAAGCCACCCCTAAAGATATGGGTGGTTAAGAAAAATTAACTTCTCTTGCAGGGAAGGGTCTCCAGCCGAAAATCATCTTCTGTCGCCAACGCTGTGGACCTTAAACATCTTTTGGGATGCAGGATCAAATTTCCAAATGGTTTTAAAATGTATTTCGTCCCATGGTTTCTTGACAAGTTTCCTATCCAACCTAACAACGACCTAAACTTCCATAACCCGCTTGTTCGTCAAATGTTTATGCTTCACACTTCTCTCTGTGAAGACTATGTCGCTAACTGATCTGTAGGGTTGTTGACACCAGATTTTGGCACGGTCAATAACTTAATTAATATGACCTCAAATGGAGAAGTGATCTACATAAAAATAAATTGTATTGTCCATATGAACATCTTTGAAGTTTGGGCCATCGCCATCCAATCTCATCTCGAAAGCCGAAGTTGTGTTCGAAATACTGAGATTTTGTATTCAAAACATTATCGGCTGATAACACCACCAAGACTGCCTCATATGGAAAACCTTTCTACATGAATTGTCTTCGTCGTCGAAACGGTCGATTTTGATATAAAAATCATCCCAATCCGAGTTCGTATGCAAAAGTTACAACCATCCGAAATCAGCCCTGTCACGGAGGCATAAGTGGCGCGCCCCAACAGCCACGTGTCTGATGGGTAGCGCAAATAACAGCCTGTTTTGCGTGACTGTTTTGGCATATAAGATGGCTTCAAATCGAAAAACGTTCAACATGAAAGTTGTTCTTCTCGTCGAAGCGGTTAAGATTTCTTTTGGGCTCTTTTCCGTCCGAGGTCGTTTACCACCTAAAAAATTACCCGCAGGGTGTAGCCAGTTTAAACCAAACAGTTTTGGAAAGTTCAGACAAACCAAACCGAATTTGGCTAGGGTTTTGGACGTGAATCCAAGACTTTTCCTTGCACGGGAAGTCCAGTCGCCTCTTATATACCTAAGGGGTGACGGCCGATTGAACAACACACAATCGAACAATCACATCTACTACTTTTTCTTTTCTTCTTAACCCTAGTTCTTCTTCTTCCTCGTTCTTCGTTCGTTCTTCTTCATTGCAGGGCGGCGAACCTAGGGCAGCCCATTGCCGTCGTGCGTCCAGACGGGGTCCCTCCCGGGTGCGTGGGGTTTCGGGTCTACAAAAGTGCCCGCCGGATTGCTTGCGTACCGCGCTTCCGGACGGGTCTCCTTCGACATGAGCTGCGGTGCATCACCCTCGACGTTGGAGGTACACGGTGACGTGTTCATGTGCGAACACACTTTTTGGCGACTCCGCTAGGGAAGAAGCTTTGAACGGTCTCTGGTCTGTTCTTGCTACGAAGAGATCCTTATCAAGTTGCTGCAATCTACAAAGGTAATATGAGTACCCAATTCCCCTTTGTAGATGCAAATAATTCATATGTTGTTGCTAGATCACCTAATGAGCATAATGTATCGGCTAGGCCTAGTTTTATCAATCATGCATCTAATTATGCGCGAGGGCCGATGCAAAACAATCTTCATGCTTCAAATTCTTATGATTTTAGTAACGTACAACATATGTATCCAAACTCTCATGCATCGGCAACCCCACAAATCCATATGCCGATGAACAACATGATGGGTTTGGTTAATCAATTTGAAACACCTCATATTAAAATTTCTAATAGCATACAAGAAAGTGTTTCACCCTTTTATTCATCGGCAACTAATTTGCAATATGTGAATCCAACCTTGCCGGTGGATAGGAGAATTGGCCATGCTACTACTAGCTATTCGGCCAGTTACTCTCAACCATCATATGCTATACCTCATGCTAGTAATTTTTCGGCACTGTATACAACTATAGATGCTCATAATTCGGCTTCACACCTTCATGGTCATAGCCGAATAAGTGAAAAATCTCCAGGAGTGGACATGTCTTCGTCTAATATTGTAGCGTATAATGCATGCTCTACGCTTTTCGAGAATTTCGGCAACACTCACGAATCATTGCCGAAAGAATCTGAAAGTATTGTGGAGCAATCCTTTCCAGAAGCGGTTGTGGCGGCGCTAAAAAGAGCTTGGCACAAAACAAGAGTGTTGTAGGGTGGAACCCTAGGTGGAGATCCCCAAGAACAAGATGAACACAAGAGAGGGAAAACACTCAAATTGACTAGATCCAATCACACATATGCTAGATCCAAGAACATGCAAGAGTTCACAATGATTCAAGAACAACAAAAGGAAAGATACAAGGTAACTAGTTCATCCCACTCCTAGAGGATGTGAGGTCTTGCAATCCACAAGGATTCTTCTCCCTTGGGAGGTCTTGATCTCCTAGAGGAGGGGATACAAGGAGCAAAGCTCTCAATGTCTATCAAAATACTTTGCTAAACCTTAGAAAGAAGGTGGGGGTGGTCTATTTATAGTCTAAGCCACGAAGGGGTAAGTGGAGAGGGATACAAGGCCAAAGGCCCGCGGCTGCGCACAGGCAGGGCGGTAGTACCGGACCTCGGGCGGTAGTACCGCTTGGGAGCGGTAGTACCGCCTGTGGGCGGTAGTGCCGTATGGGAGCGGTAGTACCACTTGTAGGCGGTAGTACCGCTCGTTCCCAACTGGGCATGCCCTTCTTCGCTTGTGTCGCTCCTTTCCTCCTTCTCGTACGTCTCCATGTGGACTTGGTGGTGCTCCCCGGCTTCATGGAGGTGGTCGTCCTTGTACCTAAAGATGCACGATGTTCCGTGGTGAGGTAGTGACCAAGTCCAAATGATATTCATGTAACTCTCGAAGAGGAGCGAGTTCACCTTAAGTCCGGTAGGTTCACTTGGGGCTTGAAGAGCTATGACGGTGTACATGGAGATAGCCATAGGATGCTCCGCATCAAAGAGGATTAGTGCTCTTTGCCTTGAACAATATGCAAAGGTGTTGTATCGTGATTATGCTGCCATAAAGGCTAAGGTTTTGCAAGAAGATGAAACTTCATCAATTGATAGAATTGGCGAGAGAGCTTATTGTTATACACCAGTGCATACATCTCCACCTAGTGCCGCAGCATATTATACACCCTCTACACAGTTGCAAAATTTCGGCAACACTAACAGTTCATTGCCGAAAGATCCTAATAGCATTGGGGGGCAAACTGATCTAGAGCGGGCTGAAATTGAGAGGGGAGTTAATGCTTTGCACGATAGGGTACAAGTACTTCGCCAAGAGAGGATTAATAGGGAATTGTCCCAAAGAAAACAAGCCTTGCCAATTGGTAGTATCAATGGAAAGAGGGATGATTCGGAACATGAAAGTGCTTCGGTTGAAAAAGCCGAATCGAGTAGTATAATATTCTGAATCCATCAAATCCAACGAGGAAAGCATTACTGAGAAAGGGCATGGCAAGCATAGGAAAACGACAGTGCTTGATTTTTCTGAAGTTAATGGAACCTACTTCCTGTCCTATGATTTCCGTGCCGTAGAAATTGACAAACTTCATGGCCAAGAACAAGTAGCCGACCAAAGTTCGGCCGACAAAAATCTTCAGTGTAATGATGCACGAGAATCAAGAAAAAAATGATGAAGAGGCGTTGGGGAGCCATCCAAAGGCGGAGCAAGATATTGTTCAAGTCACACCACCATCATGCTCTCCCAACATATTTGAAGAGGTATGTTTAGCAAGTAATTTACCTATTTTCAGATTTGGTCAAAACTATATTGTTGATGTGTCTATTAGAAAAATCCTCTTAAGTAATTTTGGAAGACCAATGAAGAAGGGTAATTTACTTGTTAGCAATAAAATTGTTATACAACATATCGGTCAACCCATTGCGCCATTTATAAAGACCGATAATGACTTATTGTTGCAGCCAAAGCTTGCCCGGTTGCTTTATTTAAAGTTCATATCTGCATGGGTAGCTTTGTTTATTTCGTACTTGGCTTGCACTTGGTCTCAATTGAGGCATGTATGTTCTAACTTTTTTTTGTTTCAGAAACTTAAAGCCAAGGTTAGATTCTTTTCAGAAAACCAATTCTAGTATAATATCTTATCCAAAGACATCGGGAAAATAATGCAAAATAAAATTCATAGCCGAATGGAGTGATACAAAATCTGAACCATTCGTATGCTTAACTCCAAAGCCGTTCTCACAGCAATATCGGCTAGAAAATAAAGAAATTACCTTCAATTCAAACATGTGTGATCAAATCTTTGATTTGTTGTTGAGAAATAATTATATTAGAATTCTTGATAAGCATGTCAAGCCATCTATTCAAGGACGAATGTATTGTAAGTTGTATGATCCGTTCAAGCATAATTTTCAGGATTGCAACATGTTTCATCAAATAGTTAAATCGGCCATTGATAAAGGACGATTGAAATTTGTTGAGACACCAAGAGATGACCAGTCTATTCCGATTGGTCCCGATGGCAGAAAGTTTTTTCATCGGCTGCTTCAAGCCGATCCATCTAAAGAGAAGGTAAAAACTGCAGGTGATGGGATCAAGCTTTCAAGTAAAGAAGTTGTTGAAGAGCATAATGAACATAATCTTGAGGGCGAGAATTCCATCGAAGCTACAATGGAGACGCCAAGGACTGGGGGGTAGCCAGTAAATCCAATGATCGATGAAAGCAAACCAAAAGAAAACAAAGGCCGAAATAAGCGCAAGTGTAAGAGATCAAAAATCACCTTCGCTGAACTATTGGATAAATATCAAAAGAAGAGTGAAGAGAAGAATGCTTATCGGACAAATCATGCAAAGAAACCAAGATCACCCCCTAGGCGCAAATATAAGGATCGTTATTGGCAAAGTGAGAATCTTCATGCAACATATTCATATCCTTATTTTGGGCCTCCAATGCCAATGCCGTGGATGCCTCCCTATGCTCATGTCGATTCATATCCATCACGGGACAGGTATGATACAAGGGCACATTCTCCATCTTATTTTAAACCATCTCACCAATATTATGCAGCTCCGAGAAGATCAACATTTGAACAATCACATGTTAAAGACCGTTTCGATCATAAGGAATCGGTCCAGAGCCCAAGGAAGAATAAAGAGGTGGTCAAGCAAGTATACCGGGTCAAGAGAGATGGTCGTAAGTGTGCTACTTCAGATTTGATCTAAAATAACAAAGAGTCAATCAAAGTGTTGACATTGGCTACTAAAGGCAATGAGACGAAGCAACCAATTATTGATAGTCAAAGTGCCAAATCTGAAGAAAAGAAGTTGAGAGTGCACAAGGTAAAACAAGAATTGCCATTGCTTCAGACAAAATCACAGCCGGGGTGCCCACTCGTCTTATCATATTGGAAAAACAAGAAATTATAAAAACTTAGTGCACAAGAACTTGAAGAAAGGAACATGGCATGGGTTCCCAAAGGAAGTCCTCAAAGTAAGAATTATGTGCAAGCTTCCATTACAAGAATGCGGCAAAGGTGAAGAAGGAAAAGAGTGAAAACTATGAAGGACCAAGCCGAAGGTTTCAACATCTTCGGTCTACACATTATCCATGTCCTTCAACTATGCCATTAACGCCTATGCCATGGAATTTGTCATTAGGTATGATTGGTAACCATCAATGGGCTTATTTTAATCCATGGATGCCATATAATTTCTTACATCATAAAAGGGTGTTACCAAGTCACTATACATTTGATTAGCTACAAGTTTGTTGTTGATCCAAAGGGCTAAAATATTTGATTTGTCATTTCATTTGTTTATTTCGGCTATATGTGCTTCGAATGATGTTTACAGGGTAATGGCCGATATTTATCTATCGTCCTAAGAGTATGTCAATGCATGGCCGGTGTAGTATTCTAGCATCGTCCTTAGTTCCATTGGAGAGCGAGACAAGGTATGTGCTCATGGAAATTCATATGTATGCCTATATTATGATTGAATGGAGTTGAGACATCATTGAATATACGTTGCATAGACCAATTCATAGTTGCAGAATTGGCTAGTGGGCTTATACTTTGTTTGGATATGATTTGGCTTATGATAAGAGGCCAAATCATAGCTGATTTTATTACTGAACATCAGATTAATGATATGCATAATATTGATGTTAGCCTTGTCTCTCTACTACTATGGAGATTATGTTTTGATGATTCAATTCGTAGCAATGGCCAAAGTGTTGGTGTTGTTTATATATCTCCTTGTGGTACTATTTTTTGAAGCCTCGTGCCCCTTGGAATATTTTTATGCACGATTAATCAAAGCCGTATGCATTGTTATTCGGATCGACTCTTTTACTTGCTATAGGTGCTATACATATTGAGGCTTTCGGTGATTCATTACGAATAGTGCAACAAATATCCAAGGGTTATCAATGTTTTGACGAATCACTTATAGTTTATCTTGGAGTTTGTCTAGATGCAAAATTTACCTTGGGTTGCATTAAAATTGTTACAATATTTCGACATGACAATTCGAAAGAGCTGGCACAGCAAGCATCCGGCTAATATGTTAATCATGGTCTATTGCATTTCTCTTAATAGCCGATGCTTCGTCTTGTAACATAGATAAGGCCGAACCGAAGTCCACAGCTTCGGCCACTAATATAACTTTTATGCAGGCGAATTAAGGATTGGGGGAAGTTCATTCTTGACTATCTGCAAAATCCTAGCAAAAAGGTGAACAAAATGGTTCGGAAGATGGTTTTGATCTATGGAACGTTATCACCGGATTGTTATAGAACTTGAGAAGTTTTCACCCAAGTTTGCATCAAGAGGTTCAAACAAGCAATGGTCGATATATACTTATCGTCCAAGAAACAGGCAAAATGGCCGATGGAGTGTTGACATCGTCCTTAGAACAAGCTATGTGCAAATTATTTTTCGGCATCCAAGTTTTGCCGAAAACACGGGGGCATGTGTTGACACCAGATTTTGGCACGATCAATAACTTAATTAATATGACCTCAAATGGAGAAGTGATCTACATAAAAAAGAATCGTATTGTACATATGAACATCTTTGAAGTTTGGGCCATCGCAATCCAATCTCATCTCAAAAGCCGAAGTTGTGTTCGAAATACTGAGATTTTGTATTCAGCACTATTCGGCTGATAACACCACCAATACTGCCTCATATGGAAAAACTTTCTACATGAATTGTCTTCGTCTCGTCGAAACGGTCGATTTTGATATACAAATCGTCCCAATCCTAATTAGTATGCAAAAATTACAGCCATCCGAAATCAGCCCTGTCACGGAGGCATAAGTGGTGCGCCCCACCAGCCACGTGACTGATGGTAGCGTGAATAACAATCTGTTTTGCGTGACCGTTTTGGCATAGAAGATGGCTCCGAATCGAAAAACGTTCAACATGAAAGTTGTTCGCCTCGTCGAAATGGTCAAGATTTCTTTTGGGCTCTTTTCCATCTGAGGTCGTTTACCACCTCAAAAATTACCCACAGGGTGCAGCCAATTTAAACCGAACAGTTTTGGAAAGTTCGGACAAAACCAATCCGAATTTGGCTAGGGTTTTGGACGTGAATCCAAGCCTTTTCCTTGCACGGGAAGTCCAGCCGCCTCTTATATACCTAAGAGGTAACGACCGATTGAACAACACACAATCGAACAAACACATCTACTACTTTTTCTTTTCTTCTAACCCTAGTTCTTCTTCTTCCTCGTTCTTCGTTCGTTCTTCTTCATTGCAGGGCGGCGAACCTCAAGGCCCTAGGGGCGACCAGGTCGACCTAGGGCAGCCCATAGCCGTCGCGCGCCCTGGCGGGGTCCCTCCCGGGCAAGCGGGGCTTCGGGTCAACAAAAGCGCCCGCCGGATTGTCTTGCGTACCGCGCTTCCGGCGGGTCTCCTTCGACGTGAGCTGCGGTGCATCACCCCCGGCGTCGAGGGTACACGGTGACGTGTTCGTGTGCGAACAATGGTACTGCTTCGGAAGACACTGAATGGATAATTGACAGTGGATGTACCAACCACATGACTGGTGATCGACGTCTTCTCATGGACTCAATTCTACGTCCTTCTCCCAAAAGTCACATCACATTCCCTGACACTGGTAAAAGCAAGGTACTGGGACTTGGCAGAGTTGCTATCTCAAAGGACCAACACATGGACAAAGTAATGCTTGTTGAATCATTTGGATACAACTTAATGTCAGTCTCCATGTTGTGTGATCTAAATATGATTGTGATATTTGGAAAATATCGTTGCCTTGTGCTTATGGAATCTGATAAATATTTAGTCTTCGAAGGACATCGAAAAGGTGATCTGTATATGGTAGATTTCTTTGCAGGACCAGAAATCGCGGTATGTCTTCTTGCAAAAGCTTCAGAGTGCTGGCTTTGGCATCGAAGACTTGGTCATGCTGGCATGAGGAACCTACACACTCTCATCAAGAAGAAGCATGTCATAGGCATAGAGGGCATCAAGTTCAAGAAAGATCATCTATGTGGTGCTTGTGAAGCTGGAAAGATGACTAGGGCCAAGCACCCCTCGAAGACAATCATGACTACATCACGTCCCTTCGAGCTGCTTCACATGGACTTATTAGGCCCCACTAGTGACTCTACTCTCAATACTACTGCTTGCTTATATGGTTTCGTGATTGTTGATGACTACTCTAGATACACTTGGGTGCACATAATCCTGTTTAAGACTGAAGTGTGGGATGTCTTCAGACGCTTCGCAAATAGGGCCATAAACAACTATGGAATCAAGATCAAGCACATCAGAAGTGACAATGGAACTGAATTCAAGAACACTGGGCTCGACACCTATCTTGATACATTGGTCATTACACATGAGTTCTCAGCTCCATACACACCTCAACATAATGGCATCGTCGAGCGCAAGAACAGAACTCTCATTGAGATGGCACGCACTATGCTTGATGAATACAAGACACCAAGAAGATTCTGGCCTGAAGCCATTGATACTGCATGTCATATCATCAACAGAGTTTATCTTCACAAGTTCTTCAAGAAAACATCATATGAACTACTGACTGGTAAGAAGCCAAACGTAAGCTATTTCAGAGTCTTCGGTTCTAGGTGCTGGATCAAGGATCCACATCACACTTCCAAATTTGCACGGAAGGCACATACGGGTTTTATGCTTGGTTACGGAAAGGACTCGCACACCTATCGGGTCTTCAATCTCTTTCACTATAAATTGGTTGAAACCGTAGATGTGCGGTTCGATGAAACTAACGGCTCGCAAAGAGAGCACCTGTTAAATGTGCTAGATGAAGCCTCTCCAAGTGAATCTATCAAACAAATGGGTACAGGCGAAATCATACCCACCGAGGAACCTACTGAAGATGAAATCGTCATCTCTCCACCCAACAATTCCGAAGACTATGCTCAGCCTGAAGCCAACACTGAACATGAAGACAATCAACAGAATGAGCAAAATCTTCGCCCAGCTCATCCACGAGTCGCAAATGAAGTTCAAATTGAAAAGATTCTTGATGGCATCAATGCGACTGGTCCACTCACTCGCTCAAAAGCAACTCAGCTAGCAAACGTCTATGGTCACTCTGCATTTGTCTCAATATCTGAACCCAAGAAAGTTGATGAAGCCTTTATGGAATTTGAGTGGATTCAAACAATGCAAGAAGAGCTTCAACAGTTTGAGGTAAATAATGTCTGGGAATTGGTAAAGCGTCCTGATCCACGGAAACGTAACATCATTGGCACCAAATGGATCTACCGCAACAAACAAGATGAAAATAGTCAAGTTCTCAGAAACAAGGCTCGTCTCGTTGCTCAAGGTTATACTCAAGTAGAAGGGATTGACTTTGATGAAACCTTTGCTCCTGTTGCCAGACTTGAATCCATTCGCATACTGCTAACATACGTCAACCATCATAACATATTTCTGTATCAAATGGATGTGAAGAGCGCATCTCTGAATGGGAAAATGGAAGAAGTGTATGTTGCACAACCTCCAGGCTTTGAAAACCCAAAGCGTCGTGACATGGTTTACAAGCTAAACAAGCCACTGTATGGACTCAAACAAGCTCCTCGTGCATGGTATGACACACTCAAAGACTTCTTGAAGAGCAAAGGCTTCAAACCTGGATCATTGGATCCCACACTCTTCACGAAGACATATGATGGAGAACTATTTGTATGTCAGATTTATGTGGATGACATAATATTTGGATGCACTGACAAAAGATACAGCGATGAGTTTGGATGCATGATGCAAGAGCAATATCAGATGTCTATGATGGGTGAACTGAAGATTTTCCTTGGTCTCCAAATTCGCCAACAGAAGAATGGCATCTTCATATATTAAGAGAAATACCTCAAAGATTGCCTGAAGAAGTTTGGAATGCAAGATTGCAAAGGGTACACGACGCCAATGCCAACTAAAGGTCAATTGGGCTCAGACGACAATGGTAAAGAGTTCGATCAAAAGGTATACCGCTCCATGATTGGTTCTTTACTCTATTTATGTGCATCTAGGCCTGATATAATTCTTAGCGTTTGCATGTGTGCCCAATTCCAAGCGGCACCAAAGGAATCACATCACCTCGCTATGAAGCGAATTCTTCGATACTTGGCTCACACCCCCACACTAGGATTATAGTATCCCAAGGGCTCTATATTTGATCTAGTCGGATTCTCGGATGCTGATTATGCGGGTGACAAACTTGATCGCAAGTCCACCTCAGGCACATGTCACTTTCTTGGACAATATCTTGTCTGTTGGTCTTCCAAGAAGCAGAACTCAGTGTCCATTTCCACAGCTGAAGATGAATACATTTTTGCTGGATCTTGTTGTGCTCAGTTTCTCTGGATGAAGCAAACTCTCAAGGATTATGGCTTCAACATGGAAAAGGTGCCTCTCTACTACCATAATGAGAGCGCCATCAAGATTTCTCACAATCCAGTTCAGCATTCGAAGACAAAGCACATTGAAATTCGTCAACATGTTCTCAGGGATCATGTGATCAAGAAGGATATTGAAATCATACATGTCAACACCGAAGAGCAACTGGCAGATATCTTCACTAAGCCCTTGGATGAGAAAAGATTTTGCAAGCTGTGGTGTGAGCTAAATATCCTAGAATCCTCCAATGTCATGTGATTGGACACACATCCTAACGCTTATGCATTTTGACGACTTAGATGTGCAACACACTAAGTAACGTATGTCTTCAATTCATGAAGACTTACACTCTGAGTGTGAATACATTAATGTGGAAATTGACTCTGGGGCGCCATGATAATTGTGCGCCGTGTCCTGGTCTAATACTTCCTATACGGTGGGTAACGCCACCACCAATTTTTTATGAAGACTTCATTTGGCGTCATATGATCCAAGTGACTTCTACAGCATTCACTCATAGCTATGACTTCAAACTTTTTGATCTAAGTGAATGTGATCGGACCCTGTTCCCCTCTATGCTTTATCTCTCCAACTCTGTCTATTCCTTCATATTCATTCTATTGACACTTGTTGAATGTCTTCACTGTGTCCTTGTCAGCTGAAGATATAGAGACAAATATTTAAAATGTTTTTAATGATATGTCCCTTTTTGCCAGAAAACCGGAGGAACCGTGTAATGCCCAGTATGTGACTATGTCTCCCATGTGTCGAGGCACGACTTAAAGACATAATCACATACTAGAATGATCTCAAGTATGGTATCTTTGCACAACTCATGTAAAAGGAGGGATAAAAATGTACAATAGTAGTTGGCTTACACTCGCCACGTCACACAATGAAATACATTGACATTCATCATCCAAACACATCAGAGACCGACAACGGACAAAATCCAAATGAAAGATACCATAAATAAAGCCACACAAGGTCCCGATCATCCTAGTAAGAGCCCTACTGATCCTCGGGGTAAGACACGTAGTAACGTCCACGCTCTTCATCGAACTCCCAATACAGCTCTGAACCACCACCTGTGTAGTTCTCAACGGTACCTGCATCTAGTGTTGTGTTGAATCTATGAGCCATAGAGGACTCAGCAATCCCATTCCCGGGTAGCAATACTATCAAAGCCTTAGGTGTGGAAAAGGCTTAAAACAAGGTTGCAGCAGCACTAAGCACTAACTTACAAGTTTAGAGCGAGAAGAGAACAAGTGCCAACGATCGCCAAGTTGATCACGAAGTGATCCTAACTACTCACGGTCAAGCATAACCCCACCGTGTTCACTTCCCGAACCCCTTCAGAAAGAGACCGTCGCGGTTACTCACGCAGGTAGTGTATTATGAACATGGTGCCAAGTTATCTACAACCGGATATTAACAAATTCCCACCTGCCACATAACCGCGGGCACGGGTTTCGGAAGATCAAACCCTGTAGGGGTGTCCCAACTTAGCCCATCACAAGCTCACGATCTGCGGACTCGCAATTCCAAGGTGGGAAGACTCGAGTATTCTTAGAATCCCGTGCTCAAGATATTCCGACAAAGGTACAACTAATCCAGCAAGACGTCCTGGCGTGCCGACACCCTGATAGTAGCCGCACGTATCTCGTCTCGGGCCACGACCACATGGGACAAGCAACGGGTAAATACCATATACCTCGGGTTTCCCCAAGGCGGCCCCGCAGGTTGCCCAGTTTGGACCAACACTCATGAGGAGCACTGGCCCAGGTTGTTAATTAAGACCTCGGGTTTGCAACGCCCTATGCAAGTTTTAGTTATTAGGCAAATGTAAAACAAATGTTGGGCCTTGCTGGAAAAGCTTTATCACTAAGCGAGTTATCGAGGGGGGCCCATAAACCCCTACCGTGTTAGGGACGCAAAATCAAGGAACATAACACCGGTTTAACGGTTCCTAGGGTGGCATGAGTGGAACAAAACACCAAGAAAGAGGCTTAGCTTTCCACCCATTTCCAATATATAGATGATTTCGATGAACAGTTCATATATTGTGATATCCCAACAAAACTTCATCACGAAGCAAGAATCTTCAAATCTTCACCTGCAACTAACAACGCTATAAGAGGGGCTGAGCGATGCGTACTTAGCCAAACAACGGTTTGCTAGGAGGGCGGTTTGAGAGTTCATGGAAATGATAGGAGGGCTGACAAACAGACATAGGCATCGAGGCAATATCTAAAGAGCGAGACATCTAGCATAGGCAAAGATAGTAGTGATATCTGGGTATTGTCATCTTGCATGTTGATTCCACGGAGGGATCGTAACCTTGCTCCTCAAACTCAGCATCGGTAGTAACTTCGAACTCCGAATCGGTTCCCGGCCCTACCCAACACAAGAACACAACAATGGCACAATATCAAACACGGTGCAATGCACAATCAACATGATGCAAGTCATAATAAGGCATGCGAGTATGATGTGCGTATGCATGCGGATACTCTTGAGCCTAAGGAGAAGATGATGGAAAAGGCCTTATCTTGGGAAACCAAGCAAGCCACTGGATAGAGGGGGATATTTCGGTTGAAATCGATATAAAGATCACCGGAAACGGACGCACGGTTTGCAAAAGACAAGGAAAACTAGATTCAAGCAAAACTGTAGTTTACAACAACCTGGCATCTTTGGAGCAAAAAATAACTATGCTACAACACCCAAACATGGAGACAAAGGGCATGGATGTGAAATAGACATGATACTTAACAAGCATGAACTTAGAACACACCCAAAAACCTACTAGAACATAATTAACCAAGCATGGCAAGTTGCAATAAATTTACAGAATTCTCAGACTTAGTGAAAATTACAAGGCATGGCACAATTACTACGGATAGGCATGTTTACAATCTTGTGCAACTCAACTGAGAGCATGGCATGGCAAGTTAAGGTAACCAACAGCAAGAAGACATATTTGAGAAGCTACTCAAAGCAAGAACATGCTTATAGGATGCATAGAACACTAGTTACACTCGTGGCAAAACTGAACTTGTTGATAACATGCTGACAGATACATTTTATAGCCTCTTGAGAGCATGAAAACAACAAGTTACAGCAAGCCATCATGCAAGAAAAAGGCATTGCATTAACATACATAACATGCTCTTCAAGAATAACTACATGGCTACTTCTACAACATACTAGAACATGTCCCAAACACCATGGCAAAAGTGCAAAAGTTTATCCAGATTTAGCAAAATCTGGGCATGCTGGCAGATAAATTTTATAGCAACTTGAGGGCCTCATAATAACAATCTACAGCATGGCATCATGGCAAACAAGTGCATGGATAGCTAGAGCATGACATATACTTCAAGGAATAACCATTGGACAACCCTTAACATGCACAACAAAGACTGTGGCATCATGGATACATGGCAATAAAATTAACAGATTCACACTTAGCAGAAATTTACAACATGATGACATATTAACAAGCTTGTTGCACTCATATCATGACATATCATGGCATGAAAATGAATCTATCATGTAGAGCACATACTCCGGAGCAAAACTCATGTTGACACCTAGCTCATATGACACATGGATAATTAAGCACAAGCAAGACAAAACATCATCTCATAACAAGTTCAGAAACTTATCAACCAAATGCACTTTTGCAACAGAGATAAACATGGCAATATGACACCTAACATGAATGCTACAGCAACCATCATGTAGAGCATTTCACAACGAAGATCTGGACATATCATTCACTCCATTCGGGCCAACATGCACAAAGTTATCACATCTCAAACATGGCAACAAATTTACACAGACAACTAGTTACAGCAACATGCACTCTTGCCACGAAGATTAAGTCAACAAGATGAACTCTAACATGCATGAAACTGGTACTAACATGTAGAGCACGATGAGACGAACATTTTGACATATCATACGCGCAAAACGGAGCTACGAGCGCAAAGTTATCACATGGCAAAGAGAGCATCAAAATTAAGGAATCCGGGGACTTAGAAGAAAAAATGGGGTCAACCTCAATCCCAGATCTAGGGTTTCGGCGCAAGGATCGAGGATGGCCGGAGAGGGAGCGGCGGCTCGCCGGAGACGGCGGCCGACGAGGAGGCGCGGCGACGGTGGCCGGCGCGCGCGGCGGCTGGAGGCGGCGGCGGCGAACGCCTCGGGGCGGGCGGTGGCGGCGCCTCGGTGGCGGGCGGCGGCGGGCGAGGAGATCTCGCCGGCGCGGCGGCGGCGGAGGGCGGCTGGCAGCCGGAGCCGAGGGGGCGCGGGCCGGGGCACGCCCGCGACGGCAGAGGCGACAGG
>LR738712.1:355015193-355076540 GCA_902687465.1 Secale cereale
CAGATCGGTGGCTGGTGGCGGGGCGCCATGTGGCAGGCAGGGATAGGGTGCGGGGCGGTGTCTAGACGCGTACGGCGCGGTCCGGACGTGTCCGGCGGCGCGGAGGAGCGGCGTGACTAGGGTTTTGCCCGAAATTTCGGGGGAGGGGCTAATTTATAGATTTTGGGAGCTAGGAAGGTCCAAATGGGGAGCGGTTTACGTCCACACGATCACGATCCGACGACCGAGAGGATGGGAGTGGTTGTGCTGGGTTAGTGGGCTGTTGTGGAGGGGGTCTTGGGCCAAAAGGAAGAGGATCTTTTAGCCCACTAGGTTAACCGTTGGAGTATCAAACGAACTCCAAACGCGATGAAATTTGACATGCGGCCTACACGTACTAAAACAACAACGCACGACAAGTCTCACCTCATTCCGAGAACGTTACACGGCCACATACGAAAGAAGGACTCGGGGGTGCCACGGGCATGTGTGAGAGTGTCGAAACTCGAAACGGACAACGGGAAGAGGCGAGCGGGACCGGGTGCAAGTGACAACACGAATGCAATGCAATGCACATGATAACATGACATGGATGAAATGCACACACGCACACGCAAAACGAAGAAATCCGAAATGAAAGAAGAGCCTAGAATGGAATTGAAGAAGTCAACGTTTCATATATTGCCATAAATGGAAGGTATCACATATGGGGTGTTACAAACTCTTCTCTACTACAAAAAGATCTCGTCCCGAGATCTAGGGCTGGATGAAGGAGGGATACTCGGAACGAAGGTGATCTTCTCGTTCCCACATAGCTTCTCAGTCGGAATGGTGTGACCACTTCACTTTCAAGAATTTGATGGACTTGTTGCGGGTCTTGCGCTCAGTTTCTTCAAGAATAGCAACATGGTGCTCATGATAAGACAAGTCTTGTTGAAGATCAAACTCTTCGAACGGAATGGTGCGTTCAGGCGTCTTGAAGCACTTGCGGAGTTGAGACACGTGAAACACATCATGAACATTTGCAAAGTTGGAGGGAAGCTCGAGTTGGTAGGCTAGATCCCCTCTCTTGCCAATAATCTTGAAAGGGCCCGCATATCTAGGAGCAAGCTTGCCTTTGATACCGAACCTCTGGGTGCCTTTCATAGGAGAAACAAACATTTAAAACGTTTTTAATGTGAGCTAAAGATATAGAGACAAACATTTATTCCGTTTTTAATGATATGTCCCTTTTTGCCAGAAAACCGGAGGAACCGTGTAATACCTAGTATGTGACTATGTCTCCCACGTGTCGAGGCACGACTTAAAGACATAATCACATACTAGAATGTCTCAAGTATGGTATCTTTGCACAACTCATGTAAAAGGAGGGATGAAAATGTACAATAGTAGTTGGCTTACACTCGCCACGTCACACAATGAAATACATTAACATTCATCATCCAAACACATCAGAGTCCGACAACGGACGAAATCCAAATCAAAGATACCATAAATAAAGCCACACAAGGTCCCGATCATCCTAGTAAGAGCCCTACTGATCCTCAGGGTAAGACATGTAGTAACGTCCACGCTCTGCATCGAACTCCCAATACAGCTCTAAACCACCACATGTGTAGTTCTCAACGGTACCTTCATCTGGTGATGCGGAGCATCCTTCGCTCATCCCCATGTACACCATTTGGACGCAAGGTGATCGCGTTCCTTGATGCTTCCCCTTTCCTTTCTCGCGAGACATGGATGCTACTTTAAGCGCGGACCTTGTGCATGCTCAGGAACACCCATGGAGAGCCCAAGGACCAAGGCCAAGTGTCCGAGGGAGACAAGGAAGAAGGGCCAGCACCTACAGGCCCCGGACATCCGCCCCCAGGTCCAGACATCCGGCGCACCTTCACAGAAGCGAGCCCCGCCAGCCCGGACATCCGGCTCCGCCAGAAGCCCCGGACATCCGGCCCCTTCGCCGGAAATCCGGCCCCTCATCACAGAATGCAACCGAAGCCGGCCATGCTCAGCCCGGACATCCGGCTTCTCGTGAGCCGCCGGACATCCGGCCCTTGGCCCGGACATCCGGCGCCTGCCTGCGTGCAGAGACGGGCCTGAGGCCCATGTATCCCTCTCCCACTTACCCCATCGTGGACCTATATATACTCCTCCACCTCCTCCTAGTTAGGGTTAGCTTAGGTTTAGCTCATTTAAGACAGAGCTTTGCTCATCCACTAGTGGGTCATCTTCTTGGGAGTGACTGCAGCGCCTCCACGGAGAAGATCCACACGGATTCAAGACCTCCTTCACGGAGAAGATCCCGCGGGATACCCCAAGACCTCCTCACGGAGAAGAACCGGTTACCCTTTGTATCATCCCTTGTTGATCATGGATCTTGTATCTCTTTGTGTTTTGAGGATCTAGCATATGTGTGACTTGTCCTTGTTGGTTTGAGTGATTATCTCGTGTTTCCCCTCGTGTTCCCTCTCGTGTTCTTCGTGTTCTTCGTGGGATCCCCTCCATTTCGTGAAAGATCGGACATCTAGGGTTCCACCCTACATCATATGGTATCATGCCAATGTTTCTCACGAATTTGGAGCCTCCCCACCGTTTTCTAGCTTGTTTTTGTTGTGTTCTTCCCCAATTTCGAAAATTCCCCACCAAAAATAGCCCCACATTTTTTTTGTGATCTGTTGGTTGGATGAGGTTTTGTTGATTTTGATCCGTTGATTTGCTTGGTTTCAAGTGGATCTAACATTTCCCCAAGTTTCCCCATCTTTCCTCCACAAAATCTCCCCAATTTTGCCCTTGGAATCATCTAATTCCGCCCCCAATCCGAAAAGTTTGGTCCTGATTCAGATCTGGAATCTTCGGGCCGGACATCCGGGCCACTGGCCGGACATCCGGACCATCGGGCCGGACATCCGGGCCCCCGGCCGGACATCCGGCCCCTCGAGGGCAAAATCCCGCGCGGTTCTGGACATAAGGTCCCAGATTTCCGGACCCGACCCCGGATGTCCGGTCCCTGGGAATTCAGCCACCCGTGTTTCACCGTTTTGTCCATAACTAATTCATCCAGAGTCCGATTTTGACATTCTTTAGCTCGTTTTGAAGCTCTTGACATCCCCCATAACAAAAAAAATACTTCCATCATCATTTGACTCCATAAAATTTTGTCAAATTTGGCAAGTTTGCCTAGGCCCTCCACCATATCATCTGCATAGCCACCATAGCCTTCCGCAACCTAACCATTTTGTTCCCCATAGCATTTGTGGTTGCTTGAGTAGTGATTTGAGTCTCCTAAGGTGTTTAGGTTACTTAGGGAAAATTTCTTCTTCATCAACCACCACCACCACTTCCGCATAGCCTAGCCCACTATACATAGCCAACCCTACTTAACCAAATTTTGTTCGAGCTTGTTTGAGTTGTGGCTTGTGTCTCCTAAGGTGTTTCGGCTACTTAGGGACCGTGACTTCAACTCCGACAACGCGAATAGCACATCATACACTTCCACCACCATAACCCATTTTGACTGGGTTTCCACCAACAATTCTGCAACCACCACCGCTTGTTCGCTACCACCATTTGACATTTGTCCTTGAGATGTTGAGTTGTGGTTTTTCCGTTTCCTAAGGTGTTTCGGCTAATTAGGAATGGGTCTACATCAAGAGCACCACCTCTCATCATCGACACGGACGGTAACTTCGATGACATCATTGTATATTCCCTTGCAATTGCATTGTTAACCCCTAGCCCATTTTTGTGTCACTTACTTATCGATACCAGCCATTTGAGTATTGTCGGCAACATGACTTGTGCACAGTAGTGATCATACTTCCCATAGCATACATACCATATCACCGTGGTGCATATCTTGGTATCATCTCTTGTGACACAAGGTTGTCATCGCATATACTCAATTGCTATCTTGGTTCGTGAAGTTTTGCATGAGAAAAGAGCTCAAAAGAGAAAGAGCCAAACAAGCTTTTAAGCACAAAGAAAAAGATAAGCAAAGAGCTTTTAAGCAAGAGCTATAGCATCATACTACATTAAGATTGTCATACTCGATCATCTTGGATCATATCACCAAAATACCATACATATAGCATACTTGGGATAGAAGTCGTTGCATTTTGTTTAGTAGGTTGTGCACAAGTTCGTATCCGCCTATTATGCAATCGCGCTAGCGTCTCTCTAGTGTTGTGCAACAAGAGCATTTTCGTGGATTCCATATTTTGGGCTCATTCCTTGGTTGCACGACCCCATCTATCTATCCGTGTGTGTGTTCCGTGTGCCACCCACATTGCTATTGGTCTACTTGTTTCACTTGCGAATTTGTGAATCTCTTTCAACTTTATTGACTCTTGCTAACTTTTTGCTTCAAAATTTTGTGCCACTATCCTCACCGAGCTACACCATAAGCTTTACTTGTGAAGGTGTGAGAAACCGACAAGAATTGGTACCAATTGTGCTATTTCCTTGTTCCACATTTGAGTGATCATTGATCCATCTTCAACATCGGTCAAGGTACATTTGGTATATTTCTTCTCTTTCTCCCACTCATACTTGCAAGCGTCTTGTGATGGATAGGCAAGGCATTTCATCTCCGGTCTTCGACATTGACGGCGCGAACAATGACATCCACGCGAAAACCATCGGACTACAACGAGCAATGCAAGAGCGCTTGGGTAACATCGCCATCGAACTACGACACTCCGAGACAAGGGCAATGGCTTCCTTCGACGACATGTGCGACTCCTTCAACAAACAAATGGCGGAGCTCCGACACTTGGTGGTCGATTACAAGTCTTCTTCCCCTTCGTCATCCTCTCGGCGGCGACGTTCAAGTCACAAGTCTTCGGAGCGCAAACATGATGCAAGTGCAAGTCTTCCACGTCCACAACGCCATGGCAACCATCCACATCGTCATGAAGGGCAAGTTACCTCCAAGCATCATGTGCACGACGATAACGAACGACATCTACCAAGAGCTCAAGCACTACAACGACATCATCCTCATGAAGATGCTCGACAAGCGCATACCTACAAGTCCGATCAAGCTCTACTTCACGCCAAGGACGAGCTTCAAGAGCAAGAGAGAAGACCGCGAGACAACCACCACCATGAAGGAGCTACGGCTACAACCACCACTTCGGCATCTTCGCCAAGTGCTATCAAGGCATCTTCGCCTTTGGACGTACGACATCTTCGCCTACTTCCCGTGAGTTCGCCTACATCGACATTTGCAACTACAAGGCGATCACCTACAAGTGAGGGTGACACTTCGATCTTCGGAAGCTCCTCACATCAAGACGACGACAAGAAGGTCGAGCAAGGGCCACCCCCTTCGACCAAGGAGACGAGCATGAACCTCTTCAACAACATGAAGACGACGCCCAAATATGACTACTACTCCGAGTCAAGCTGCGCGAGCGCACATGAGTCCTCTTTGATCTCGGAGGAGAGTGATGATTTTCCACCCCCTACGACATTCATCTTTGGAGGCGTTATGGATGAGGATGCGATTGGAGTTGAGTT
Source organism: Secale cereale (assembly GCA_902687465.1). Classification (NCBI taxonomy): domain Eukaryota; kingdom Viridiplantae; phylum Streptophyta; class Magnoliopsida; order Poales; family Poaceae; genus Secale; species Secale cereale. Next base: position 355,020,693 of record LR738712.1, read on the forward strand.
TGGAGACATTTGCACCTACATCTCTCCGACACATCATGAGATGACCCAATTCCCATGTGAGGAGAGCCACCACCACATGAGTGATATGAGTGACTCCACCATATGTGACCTTGAGAGCATTTCCCTTGAGAGGATGAGTGTTCCCACCACTAGCCCCACACATGAGAGCATGCCACTTCTCCTATGTGAGGTTGAGAGCCATTTGAGTGACTCCACCAACCATACGAGTGAGAGCATCCACGAGGGAGTGAGTGAGCCACAACACTTAGTGAGTGAGGTAGTTGATAGGGCATGTGAGGCCACTATGATTTCTAACGACTTAACCTCTACTCCGAGTGTGTTTTCTTTGGTGCTAGGTCTCCTACAAGAGGACATGCCTACCCTCGACGAGTCCGTCCCTCCAATGGACAACCCGATGGCCATGGTGGAAGAAGATGCACCACCCACATGGTTCCATCACGATGAAGATGAGTATGATTGGATCATGAACACCTCACCTACAACGCATGAGCGACGCTCCAAAGGTAAAATAGGTGAAGCTGATGCTCTTGTCCCACTAGTGGACTACCTTACCAATGATTGCTTGCATGATGTTGATTCACTTATGACCATGCTTCATGCTAGTGCAACTTCCTCATGTCTTGACTTACCTATTTATGATGAATATGATGATGTGCGTGTTGAGTTGCCTAGTTGTGATGCTATGCTCCATAGGATATCATGTGAAAATACTTTTGGTCACATCATGTTTGATAATCCTTAAACTTGTCATATGCTATGAGTGAGATCTCCCATATTGTATCATTTCAATCTCAACATAGTAGCTATGCATGCCCCATTAAAGTAAATCCTATTTGCACTTGTGGCATAGATGACAAGATGATGGTCATTGGAATTTGTTTCTCTTGCAATGATATTGCCATGCTTCCTTTACATGATTTGCGCAATTCATCTAATATACCATGCCATGATCACATTGTTCCAAATATGCTTTGCTTTGGATGTTGTCAATATTCTCCATGTGATGTTTCCGTTAATGCTCATGAGGAGACCCCCATAGTGTCCTCATACATACTAGGAGATCTTGATGCATTCCATACCTTGCATAATTACCACGATTGTGTGCACCATATGCATTCCATGAATAACAATGCACTACATATTTCTTGTGATGCATTACACAATTCGAGTCTCCATTATGCTATACATAACAACAAACCTCTCATGATGGATGACATGTTTCTATATCACGCGTCTCATTTGTTTGAGAATTGGATATTTTGTGCTAACCACCACACGCACGTGCGCATCATGATGGATGATGTGTACATATACCACGCACACACAATTTTTCCTTTGTCTTTGTTTTGTGTAGGTACTCATCAACATTTGTCAACCTCACAATCCCATGAGTTGACAAAACGAGCTCTTGAGAGCAACGATGATTTGGGATCCCATGGATTGTCCCTACCACCGCTCTCTTCGCGCAACTACTACGCACATCTCTTTTACTTGGCTCTCATACGACTATGGGCTATTTACCATTTGTCATCTTATGCCCCTTTTATCGTTTCACTTTGCATGCTATACCGCTTGATATGACTTTTCCATGCGATTGTGACCCTTGCTTGCCTTTACACATGATTCACCATTATGCTACTTATATGTGTATTTGCATGCTTGGTGGAGATACTTGTAGCTACTACCATGATTTCTTTGTGCCCCACGCTATTGATGCTTGTTGTGTTGGGAGAGTCATGATGCCCTATTGCTATTTACATATGGCCTCTCGCCAATACATTGATCCTCTTTTGCTCATATCTCGCTTTCATGCTTGTGCTATGCCATGTGCATTATTCATGCCTACAATTTGCACGCATGACATGCTTGCCATGATTACCTCTAGTATGTTGCATATTCGCACTACTAGCTTGTTTGACTTGATCGCTATGATTGCTTGCCATGTTGCATCACCCATGTTCCACTCTTACTTGCTTTCTTGGGTTGATGACATATATGTTCATGCCACTCATATGATATATCTTGATCATTGTCACTTGTCTCCATTAGTTGCATCTCTCATCACTTGTATTGAGTGCAACAATGCTATGTGTGTTGATCTTGGAGACTTTCACACCCTTCTTGTGATGCATCCTTGCTTGATTGAGCCTATTGCACTTGGTTGTTCTCGCATCTTATGCCTACATACCATGCACCACACCCTTGTACTTTCTTATGATAAGAATGATGCAAGCACTTGTTGGGTATTTTCTCGCACGAATGCTAGGTTTTGCATTCACGCTAACCTCATTTGTTTTTCCAAGTGTTTGTCATGTTCTCTCATTTTGAAGGATTCACAAGGCGGTGCCGTGATGCGACAAATTGGTCATGCGAAGGCATACACGATGTGCAACACCAACATTTGCGAGAAATTCCTAAAGGTGAATTCCTTCTTTGTGAGCCATCCTCACTTATGCATATTGGATGGGCCATACTTTCATTGTTGTTTCCTTCTTGTTGTCTACATGATAAATCTATAGGATGGAGGACCGACATTGAAGATGGACCCTTTGGATGCACCTTCGGAACTCCACTCAAGCCACGAGTTTGAGCATTGGTATATCAACACTCCTTCGGCACATTGCACCAAAACCTCCATATTTGTTGATTGTGTGCTCACATGCCATGCTCCATGGACATATCATTCCCATAACAAATTTGCATCTTGCGCATGGATTGACTCACATTATGATTGCCTTGTTGCATCTTGTATTCCCATGTCATCCATGATATATGAGCTTGTGCATTTCCTTAGCAAATTTGTTGTGATCTTTCTTGACGGCATATTCATATATCATGATCATATTGCCCACCATCAATTGCATGATAACATACACCTATTGAGCATCACTTGTCATGTTCATGCTTTTGATAAACCATCCCATTATGACATCACTTTGCACAGTGGTACAATTTTTAGCTTTGTGCACCATGCCAACTACACTACCTTTGTGTGCACAACAAATGAATTTGCTCCCATGAATGCTTTGAATGTCATTGTACATCTTTTGGATAAGCATCATTTGCCTTGTCACACGGACTCACACTTACATGATGGACACTTTGTGTGCGCTAACCATTGTATTTCCAAGTGTACTTTGTGTTTGCTCATTGTGCATGTACCACATACCAAGGACATCTTGGAGTACTTGGATTGCACCATGCACTCAACTTCATCCAACTACAAGTCCGTCCACAACAACCGTTTCCATGGTGATGAGGTTTTTGATCCGAGGTCGGATCTTTCCCAAGGGAGGGGAGATGATGCGGAGCATCCTTCGGTCATCCCCGTGTACACCATTTGGACGCAAGGTGATCCCGTTCCTCGATGCTTCCCCTTTCCTTTCTCGCGAGACATGGATGCTACTTTAAGCGCGGACCTTGTGCATGCTCAGGAACACCCATGGAGAGCCCAAGGACCAAGACCAAGTGTGCGAGGGAGAGAAGGAAGAAGGGCCAGCACCTACAGGCCCCGAACATCTGGCCCCCAGGCCCGAACATCCGGCGCACCTTCACAGAAGCGAGCCTCACCAGCCCGGACATCCGGCTCTGCCCGAAGCCCCGGACATCCGGCCCCTTCGCCGGAAATCCGGCCCCTCATCACAGAATGCAACCGAAGCCGGCCATGCTCAGCCCGAACATCCGGCCAGAGGCCCGGACATCCGGCTCCTCGTGAGCCACCGGACATCCGGCCCACGACCCGGACATCCGGCGCCTGCCTGCGCGCAGAGACGGGCCTGAGGCCCATGTATCCCTCTCCCATTTACCCCTTCGTGGACCTAGACTATATATACTCCTCCACCTCCTCCTAGTTAGGGTTAGCTTAGGTTTAGCTCATTTGAGACAGAGCTTTGCTCATCCACTAGTGGTTCATCTCCTTGGGAGTGACTGCGGCGCCTCCATGGAGAAGATCCACACGGATTCAAGACCTCCTTCGCGGAGAAGATCCCGCGGGATACCCTAAGACCTCCTCACGGAGAAGAACCGGTTACCCTTTGTATCATCCCTTGTTGATCATGGATCTTGTATCTCTTTGTGTTTTGAGGATCTAGCATATGTGTGACTTGTTCTTGTTGGTTTGAGTGATTCTCTCGTGTTTCCCCTCGTGTTCCCTCTCGTGTTCTTCATGTTCTTCGTGGGATCCCCTCCATTTCGTGAAAGATCGGCCATCTAGGGTTCCACCCTACATCATCTGGTGTTGTGTTGAATCTGTGAGCCACAGAGAACTCAGCAATCCCGTTCCCGGGTAGCAATACTATCAAAGCCTTAGGTGTGGAAAAGGCTTAAAACAAGGTTGCAGCAGCACTAAGCACTAACTTACGAGTTTAGAGCGAGAAGAGAACAAGTGCCAACGATCGCCAAGTTGATAACAAAGTGATCCTAACTACTCACGGTCAAGCATAACCCCATCGTGTTCACTTCCCGAACCCCTTCGGAAAGAGACCGTCACGGTTACTCACGCAGGTAGTGTATTATGAACATGGTGATATTAACAAATTCCCATCTACCACATAACCGCGGGCACGGCTTTAAAAAGATCAAACCCTGCAGGGGTGTCCCAACTTAGCCCATCACAAGCTCACGATCTGCGGAGTCGAAACTCCAAGGTGGGAAGACCCGAGTATTCTCGGAATCCCGTGCTCAAGATATTCCGACAAAGGTAAAACTAATCCAGCAAGACCTCCCGGCGTGCCGACACCTAATAGTAGCCGCGCGTATCTCGTCTCAGGCCAAGACTGTATGTGACAAGCTACGGGTGAATACCAGATACCTCGGGTTTCCCCAAGGCGGCCCCGCAGGTTGCCCAGTTTGAACCAACACTCATGAGGAGCACTGGCCCGGGTTGTTAATTAAGACCTCGGGTTTGCAACGCCCTATGCAAGTTTTAGTTATTAGGCAAATGTAAAACCAGTGTTGGGCCTTGCTGGAAAAGCTTTAGCACTAAGTGAGTTATCGAGGGGGGCCCATAAACCCCAACCGTGTTAGGGACGCAAAATCAAGGAACATAACACCGGTTTAACGGTTCCTAGGGTGGCATGAGTGGAAAAAAACCAAGCAAGAGGCTTAGCCTTCCACCCATTACCAAAATATAGATGCTTTCGATTAACAGTTCATATATTGTGATATCCCAACAAAACTTCATCACGAAGCAACAATCTTCAAATCTTCACCTACAACTAACAACGCTATAAGAGGTGTTGAGCGATGCGTACTTAGCCAAACAACGGTTTGCTAGGAGGGTGGTTAGAGAGTTTCATGGCAACAATAGAAGGGCTGACAAACATACATAGGCATCGAGGCAATATCTAAAGAGCGAGACATCTAGCATAGGCAAAGATAGTAGTGATATCTGGGTATGGTCATCTTGCCTGTTGATTCCACGGAGGGATCGTAACCTTGCTCCACAAACTCAGCCTCGGTAGTAACCTCGAACTACGAATTGGCTCCCGGCTTTACCCAACACAAGAACACAACAACGGCACAATATCAAACACGGTGCAATGCACAATCAACATGATGCAAGTCATAACAAGGGATGCGAGTATGATGTGCGTATGCATGCGGATACTCTTGAGCCTAAGGAGAAGATGATGGAAAAGGCCTTATCTTGGGAAACCAAGCAAGCCACTAGATAGATGGGAAGATTTCGGTTGAAATCGATATAAAGATCAACGGAAACGGACGCACGGTTTGCAAAAGACAAGCAAAACAAGATTCAAGCAAAACTGCAGTTTACAGCAACATGGCATCTTTGGAGCAAGAAATATCTATGCTACAGCACCCAAACATCGAGACAAAGGGCATGGATGTGGAATAGACATGATACTTAACAAGCATGAACTTAGGCCCTGTTTGGTTCATAAGTTCTAGGACTTTTTTTAGTCCCAACTTATAAGTCCCAAGTCCCTAAAAAGTCCTTACCTGTTTGGTTCCTGGGACTTAACATGAACTAGAAGATCATATTGCAACTATAAGTCCCTATAAGTCCCTCCTTGAGAGTCTTATTTTATAATTCCCAAATGCCCACTTTAAGTCCCTAGAAGTCCCTCATGTTTGTTTAGATGGGACTTATAGGGACTTTTTTAAGTCCCTAAACCAATAAGTCCCTGGAAACAAACACCCTCTTAGAACACACCCAAAAACCTACTGGAACATAATTAACCAAGCATGGCAAGTTGCAATAAATTTACAGAATTCTCAGACTTAGTGAAAATTACAAGGCATGTCAGAATTACTATGGATAGGCATGTTTACAAGCTTGTGCAACTCAACTCAAAGCATGGCATGGCAAGTTAAGGTAACCAACAGCAAGAAGACATATTTGAGAAGCTACTCAAAGCAAGAACATGCTTATAGGATGCATAGAACACTAGCTACACTCGTGGCAAAACTGAACTTGTTGATAACATGCTGACAGATACATTTTTATAGCCTCTTGAGAGCATGAAAACAACTAGTTACAGCAAGCCATCATGCAAGCAAAAGGCATGGCATTAACATACATAACATGCTCTTCAAGAATAACCACATGGCTACTTCTACAACATACTAGAACATGTCCCAAACACCATGGCAAAAGTGCAGAAGTTTATCCAGACATAGCAAAATCTGGGCATGCTGACAGATAAATTTTATAGCAACTTGAGGGCCTCATAATAACAATCTACAGCATGGCATCATGGCAAACAAGTGCATGGATAGCTAGAGCATGACATATACTTCAAGGAACAACCATTGGACAGCCCTTAACATGCACAACAAAGACTGTGGCATCATGGATACATGGCAATAAAATTAATAGATTCACACTTAGCAGAAATTTACAACATGATGACATATTAACAAGCTTGTTGCACTCATATCATGACATATCATGGCATGAAAATGAATCTATCATGTAGAGCACATACTCAAGAGCAAAACTCATGTTGACACCTAGCTCATATGACACATGGATAATTAAGCACAAGCAAGACAAAACATCATCTCATAACAAATTCAGAAACTTATCAGCCAGATGCACTTTTGCAACAGAGATAAACATGGCAATGTGACACCTATAATGAATGCTATAGCAACCATCATGTAGAGCATTTCACAACGAAGATCTGGACATATCATTCACTCCATTCGGACCAACATGCACAAAGTTATCACATCTCAAACATGGCAACAAATTTACACAGACAACTAGTTACAACAACATGCACTCTTGCCACGAAGATTAAGTCAACAAGATGAACTCTAACATGCATGAAACTGGTACTAACATGTAGAGCACGACGAGACGAACATTTCGACATATCATACGCGCAAAACGGAGCTACGAGCGCGAAGTAATCACATGGCAAAGAGGGCATAAAAATTAAGGAATCCGGGGACTTAGAAGAAAAAACGGGGTCAACCTCAATCCCAGATCTAGGGTTTCAGCGCGCGGATCGAGGATGGCCGGAGAGGGAGCGGCGGCTCGCCAGAGACGACGGTCGGCGAGGAGGCGCGGCGGCCGACGAAGGGGTGGCCGGAGGATGCGGTGGCCGGCGCGCGCGGCGGCCGGAGGCGGCGGCGGCGGACGCCTCGGGGCCGGTGGCGGCGGGCCTCGGGGCTGGCGGCGGCGGGCGAGGATGGCGGCGCGGATCAGAGGCTGGCGGCGGGGCGCCATGTGGCAGGCAAGGATTGGGCGCGGGGCGGCGGCCGGACGCGTCCGGCGCGGTCCGGACATGCCCGGCGGCGCGGAGGAGCGGCGGGACTCGGGTTTTGCCCGAAATTTCTGGGGAGGGGGTTAATTTATAGCTTCTGGGAGTTAGGAAGGTCCAAATGGGGAGCGGTTTTCGCCCACACGATCACGATCCGACAACCGAGAGGATGGGAGTGGTTGTGCTTGGTTAGTGGGCTGTTGTGGAGGGGGTCTTGGGCCAAAAGGAAGAGGAGCTTTTAGCCCACTAGGTTAACCGTTAGAGTATCAAACGAACTCCAAACGCGATGAAACTTGATAGGCGGCCTACACGTACTAAAACAACAACGCACGACAAGTCTCACCTCATTCCGAGAACGTTACACGACCACATACGAAAGAAGGACTCGGGGGTGCCACGGGCACGTGTGAGAGCGTCGGAACTCGAAACGGACAACGGGAAGAGGCGAGCAGGACCGGGTGCAAGTAACAATATGAATGCAATGCAATGCACATGATAACATGACATGGATGAAATGCACACACACACACACAAAACAAAGAAACCTAAAATGAAAGACGAGCCCAGAATGGAATTGAAGAAGTCAATGTTTCATATATTTCCATAAATGGAAGGTATCACATATGGGTGTTACAAACCGAAACGTCCATCCGACATATGTGGCGCGCGTGGGATCGTGGCTCAACTCTCCATAAGATGCTTTCCAGACACGTGTCGTCCAAACGTGACTGCCAGGGGCACCTACGTAATTGCACTGCGCTGTCGCCCCTCCCTATATATACTCCACCCCTCGCGGTCATTATTTCCTTCTCCCACCTCTTGCATCTCGCTCAACCCTAGCGCCACCGCTAGCTCCAGTCGACGCCGGAGACGAAGCGCTTAGCTGCCGTGACTTCTTCGACACCGTCTTCACGCCGGTCGTGGACCTCATCTCTCCGCCGCAGCCGTAGGTGTCTTCCACCGCCAAGTTAGAGCACGGAAGATCGATCTCCTCGGCATCCCACTTTTCCTGTCCAGAAGTTCTTCATTGCGGTAAATAGATCTTTATTTTTACCACTATTTTGATCCGTCAAATTCATAAATCTTCGCCACAAGTGGTTTCTGCTCTTTTTGAAATCTGTTTTTATCTATTCTTCTCTCATATGTTGCAAACATATTCACTTATGCTACACTACTAGTTAGATTCCTCACTTGTACTTATTTTCGGATTCGTAGAAATCTGGAACCAACTCACTCCATATAAGTGAATGTCTTAGCACTATGAGGTCAATGTCTTCAATCCTTTTTAATCTTCAAAATCTTCTGAGAATGCATATGACCTCTTCCCCTTCCCTCGCATCTCTAATTCTGTCACAGGTACATGTTTGTGGGGGAATCCCTTGGTTCTCATAGTCTGCATTCATTTGCAGAATTCTTACAGCGTCACATTGAATCACCTGAAGCAAGTTCCTGTTTGACCAGTCGTAGGAAGACAAATTGCATTGTGAAGCCTTTCTATCTTAACCATATGTTTTCTGAGAAACAGTCCAAGAAGGGTGGCAGACAGAGACGTACTGACACAGCCAAAGATCTTCCTCCTGATCTCTTCAAAATGTACAAATCTGATCGAGAAGAAACCTACGAAGAACTCAAGTCTCGAATCCAATGGATTTGAAGATATTGGGCAGAGCAATGGTTTCTGTACAAGTTTGTGGCCCCTGAGTATGCTTCAAAGAATGTCATTCGCCCTCCATGGGGTGATATCGTCTACAAGAAGCTCCAGCCCAAGACTGAGTCTGAAGCTATTGCCAAGAGCTTCTTTCCATGCATGGTCAGAGGACCAATGCCTTCAAATACTGACCCATCTAGTCTTTGATGGTGTCGTGATGATGAACTATTTGAAGAGAACTACAAATTTGCCAAGAACTCTGCCTCTCTGAATAGGAAAGAACCTGGCATCAACTTCAATCCTGGCCCATCTCAGCCACGTTCTGATGGCTCACGCGAAGCCAATGACAATCGTGTCGGCCCCTTCATTGGCCTCGATGGATTGCTTTTCCACATTGCTACTCTAAGGGCAACTGTGGACGATATTGCTGAAGACATGGAACCTGAAGTTGTTCCCGAGTCTGCGAATCCAAAGAAGAAATCAAATGCTTCTAAACCTGTTGTTGCCCCAAAAGCTTCAAATGTGAAGCCTCTGAAAATTGTACCCCCTAAATCCAGTGTGCAGTCTGAAGATCACTCTCGCATCTCTCAGAGGTCCAAGCAGCTTGTGAAGCTATCTAGCCAAGGACTCATTCCTGGAAGCATCCTACGCAATGATGATGACATCATAGATCTGACAAATGATGAAGATCTTGCTGATGATGCTTTGGAGATGCTGATTAAGAGCAAGCAACAGGCCGAAATCTTCAATGATTTGTCTCTGTTTGACACTGAAATCATCAACAACTTCATTGATGAATGGCTTGAAGATACATCTCTTTCACTTGATGATTTTCAGCTTCCAATTGACATCACTGTGACCTTTCAAGGATACATTGCTCAAGAACTGATTGTTGCACAGAAGGTGATTGAGCAAAAGAACAAAATCGATCATGAGAAGGCCCTGTTCAAGAAGCACATGGTAAGTCTCAGCGCCCAAGAAGTCCAAGGCTTCAAGACCATGATGACTGACCTCAAGGTTGAATTTGCCAAGTGCCATGAACTGGCAAAGGGCTTAAGGGACCGTCTCAAGCACTATGCTGAGAAATGTGTCCAAGCCCAAAATTAAGCTCTGAAGAGAAAAGCTCTTGGCCGTCCTGGCATTGATCCCAAGCTGGCTGCCAAGAAACCCAAGAAGAACAAGAAGCCTGCTGTAGAAGACACTGAACCTTCAAGGCAGGAAAGACCAAGCATTGTCTTCCCTAATAGCATGACTTGCACGAAGCCAAAAGGTCCCTTTAGCAGCTTCTGCTCAAAAGAAAACGAGGTAGGCTGAAGCTGAAGCTAAGAAACGCAAGCATCATGATGCCTCTGCTGCTGCTCCCTCCAAGAAGAAGCAAAAGCTCAAAGCTTCAAAGGCTTCACAGCAGCCTCACCTTTCCTCCACAGAGCCATTGGTGGTCGAACCCATCCCTGTTGCCCTTCCTGCCTCCTCCAAGCGAGAACGATGTCTGCTTGTACATGAGCCTGCTCCCTCAGAGGCTCATCAGACTGAACAGATTCCAGCTGCTGACTCACCTGCATCTAAAGACATTGGTCATGATGACAATGTGCATGATGATGAACTCCTTCCTACATGTCCAATCACCTGCTCCCACAAGCAGTGAACTCATAAGCATTGGTGGTCCCACGACGCCAATGACTCAAGATGAATATTGGGAAGAGCAACACCCGAACACCCCCCTGCATGAAGTTATTCCTCGCACTCCGCCGTCTCCTGCTACAACTCCGGTACTTGAGACTCCGACAGCAACACCAGAAGATGACATGGAGAAGATCAATGCAAATGCTTCACCCATTATGTCACCCAAATTTCATAGGCTTCACAAAGGTCTCAGGCCTCAAGCATCCATGTCAAGCATTCCTGAAGATGGAGAGCAAAAATCTAGCTCAGTGGCACGTCAAATGTTTCCTGACGACATTCCTTCAAAGACTGCTCATGAATCTGAAGCCAAGCTGGCTGAAGGCATTCCGGCTGCATCAGCCGATGAAGCAAAAGAAGACACTCGTGAAGTCACTCCCCCTCCGCAAGATTATGTTGCCCAAGAAGAAGTGACCATCATGCAAGAACATGTTCACCAAGAAATTGTTCTGCATGAGGCCACTCAGCCTGAAGCCACTGAACCTGATGCAAATGTGGCTGATACATCTTTGACTATTGAAGCACATGACATTGTCATGACTGAAGCCACTGTGCAGCAAGAAGTCACTGCCGCTCCTGAAGTGATTGTGCCTGAAGTCATTGCTCCTGAAGTGACTGCTCCTTCGTCTGAGCCCTACACAATGGCCCAAGCTTACAACAAAGATGATGTGTTAGTCACAGTAAAATGGCCACTTCTGAAGCTTCCCACTGCCCCAGGACCACAATATGATTATAATGTGGCGCGGAGGCCTCAGACTCTGAAACCAAAGCCCAGATTGCCTCGGCTTCCCAGCACCGCAACTACACAAGGGTCATTCAGTGTGCATAGCTTCAGGGCCAACAACACATTCTTTGATTCTGCTAAGAACCCATACAAGAAGCCCAAGATTTCTTCTGATAGGTTTTGGAGCTTTCAACAACAATGCTATTACTCATGCATTTTGTACAATCAGGACCGGATTTTTCCGCATCAACGTCTTGATTGTGATGCCATTGCTGGACTGCCCTGCATTGAAGAAGCTCTTGATTGCTTCAGGGAAGTTGGACTGCTTCCCTTTGTCACTGCTAAGGAACATTGGAATGAAGAGCTTCTACTGCAATTTTATGCCACTCTGCATATCAGAGGATACAACAGGGATTCGAAGACATGGGTCCTTGAGTGGATGTCAGGAGATATTCATCATGAAGCTAATGCTCAGACACTACTTGAGCTTACTTCCCTACCCACTCCTGGTGAGTTGTATGAACCAGGCTGTTCTCTGCATCAGAAAGAGCTTCAAAGCGTCTTCAAGAAAGTTGAACCCAACATGAGCGAAATGCTTAGCATGATGAAGCCACTGCCCCTGATGCTGATCTTCCAAAGGAATTCTTTGTCCAAGACCTTGAGTACTTGCCTCGCACCATATACCATATCTTGAGGCGTACTCTTTGGCATGTCAAGGGACACTCATTTGTGGCTGCACTGACTGGCATCATGACGACTTTGATCTTCCATATTTTCAATGGCATCCTCTTCAACACTCATGACTTCTTCCTTTGCCAACTGGCTGCCTCTGCCGCTGATCTGTTTGGCATCAAACTCCACGCTCCTTGGATCATGAGGCTCATTAAGCTTCGTTCAACTGTCGTCTATGAAGCCTCTGCACAAAACCATGTTGTCTTCTTTCCCAAGGTTGATACATCTTATGAAGCCATCTATGATGAGCCTGCCAAGCAACCACTTCACCTACACAATGCTGATCACCAAAGCTTCACACAGCAGGATGACATTGTGTATGTGCCCAATGCAAATGTGCCCACTTATCCTCTGGTTGGACACCTGCGCCTCCCACATCGTGCCAACACTGATGCCACTGGCAGCGCCATTGCTCAACGGCCGAAAAACCGCACTCCTGTCCTGAATGACCAAGAGCTTCTTGTTTCACTTCTAGAAACAAGATAGGCGTCATGACTGGATGAAGCGCCAAATGCAAAGTCTTCTCACAGATGTTAATCGAATTCGCAACTTGGCGACCAAGAATTCTTTTGTTGCACATGAAGCATGTCGGCGGTCGTGGAAGAGCCTTACCCTGCTATACTCTGAAGCTGATCTTCAAGCAGATGGCTTCACTTAGCACTTCAAGTTTGATTCCAGCCCTCCGCAAGCTGCTACTTGGCGTCCAACCCCATCTATTGAAGATTCTGAGTATTCATCTTCGACTGCAACAGTTGTTGCTTGAGTCATCGATGAAAAAGAAGATGCCACTTCCCCAGCAATCCCTTCACTGCATCACGATTCTGCGTCAGGCCCCTCTGCACCACCAAACTCCAACGTCGACCCGGCTTCCCAGCATCTTCTTCGTCTGGGAACGCATAGATACTCTATGTCTTCAAAGCTTTTTGGTCCTTACTGACAAAAGGGGGAGAAGCATATGAGTTGATAGTCTTCAAGCGGGTCCATATATGGGTTGGGTGCTTTATTTTTGCTAAGTTCTTACAACTCTCGTTTCGAAACATTTGGCTCTTGAGTTGTAACACTTAAAACTTGACGGTCGTCTCCTACATTTGCTACTATTTCTTCTGCTTGGTTAAATATATATCTTATGAGCACGAAGTCATTCAGCAGACGCCCATTTTCCATTATGCATCTCATTATCTTCACTTCATCTTTGTATGCATGATGGATTGTCTTCATAAAATTGAAGGAGATCTCCACAAAGCAAAACTTGCCATGTGCCTTTGGATTCGAAAGCAAAACTACTATGTGCACATCTTGATGAGGACATCACTAACAAGATTACACCCACAGCTCCAACTGACACATATACAGGACCAATTACTAGAGCTCGCGCACGCCAATTAAATTACCAGGTACTTTCGTTTCTTGGTAATGAATCTAATGTTCATGAGAATATGATGCTGCCTAAATTGGATACATTTGTCTTGCTTACAAATGAAGGGCCTAGCTTGGACAAGAAGGATGAACATTGGAGCAAGATGAAGCATGGAGATGATGGCGTGCGCAAGGGGGACAAGAATGGAGTTACAATTGATGATTTCAGGACTTTGAAGCCACCATAATGAGTGCAAGAAGCCTTGGACGAAATATACAAGATGCCACTTCATAAATTTCGTCCAGAGGCTATTATAGGTGCTGCGTCACCTTATTATTGGGCCAGGCCCATGTAATTTCGAAATACTTGAGTATAGGCTGTTTTTAGAGTCCGTATGTGTGGGGAAACAAGAGTTAGGGTTGGTTTCGGACCCCTCCACCAAGGGCCACGAAATTCCCCCCTCTTTCCCTCATATATACAGCCCTTAGGGCGTCGTTTAGGTTTTGGGTTTTGTTTAGATTAAAGTTCGCCATAGCTGCAACTTCGTGTACTTCGTTTGTGTTCAACGAACAGACCAAGACGTCACAGAACCCCACTTGATCAATAAAGCTTTCCTCTTGAATTCGCAATATCCAGATTGCAATCTCAGTTTCTTGCTTGTTCTTCGTTTGCCTGCAGGAAACAGACCTTCGTGGTCAGGTTGATCGTGCTCCGGCGTGGTCAATAACCTCTCGGAGTTGGTTTAGCGATTGCTAAGGCGCGACGTCCTCGCATGTTCGTAGTCGGATCATCAAAGTCGACTTCCTCCAAAACGATAGCCACCATCTCATCGAAAGACGGGACACCTTTGCCTATATCAAGTGGTATCAGATTTCCAGGTTGCTCGGTGAGATTTTACAGTTTTCGTAGATTAGATCGAGTCTGTTCTTCATACCTACAGTCCACAAAAAAGCCAAAACAAAAATTAGGGTTAGTTCATCATATCCGAACCAGTCTGAGCCATTGCATAATCTTTTCTGTGTTTGCTTAGTTGAATTTGCGGTTGCATCGTCGTGTCAAGTTGCTGGTCTTAGCGTCTAGTCTTTTAGAGTTTTGAGTTCTGGTCATAAGTTGTCACGCCGCCGCCGCAACATCTTCATCGCTACTGCCACATACCACCACCGATCCGTATCCATATACCACCACCAATCCGTATCCATATACCACCACCGCTGCCATAACCTACCACCGCTGCCATATCCTACTAATGCGGAGCATCCCAAGGTCATCCCCACGGACCCTCCTTCACCTCCTCAAGTGCCTCAAGGACCGATGACACGTGCTCGTGCTAGAGCTTTCGAGACCGAGGTGACGTCACTCCTAGCCCTACTTCCATACGAATCTTGCGAGACATGGTTGCTACCTCAATCGGGTGTGCTTTGTGTGCTTAGGTGTGAAGAAGACCACATTGGAGAAGGGCGTGAAGATGGACAAGTCCCCGAGTTCATGGACGAGGCGATGCATCAAGAAGGGCAGAAGGAAGCTCCAGGCCCCGGACATCCGGCCCCATGGCCCGGACATCCGGCCCCTGGACGATCAACTCCAGAAGGCCACCTGCAGTAGAGGCTACAGGGCCCAGACATCCGGCCAGGGCCCGGACATCCGGCCAAGCCCGGCCCGGACATCCGGCCCCGGGCCCGGAAATCCGGCGCCTCTGTCCAGAGAGCACCCGAGGCGCATCCGCTCCAGCCCGGACATCCGGCCCATGGCCCCGGACATCCGGCGCCCCGCGAAGCCCCGGACATCCGGCTCGACGCCCGGACGTCCGGCCCCTGATATGCCTGCGCGCATCCCCTGGACCGAGGCCCGTGTACCCATTCGTCCCGTACACTATATATACCCCTTTCCCCATTCCGTTTAGGGTTAGCTGTGGTTAAGCTCATTTCTCAGACTTGTGTGGATTTCTCCCATGAGACGGTGCGCCTCTACGGAGAAGATCCACTACGGATTCAGGACCTCCCTCGCGGAGAAGATCCCACGGGATTCCAAGACCTCCTCCGGGAGAAGACTATCTGTATCATCGTTGTTGACTTTGGATCATGGATCTCGACTTTGTATCGCGAATCTAGCGCTTGTGTGATTGCTTTCGTGTTGATTTGAGTGTTCTCTCTTGTGTTTTCCCCGTCTTTCTCCTTGTTTTCCCCGTGTTCATCGTGTGCCACCCTCCAAAACGTGAAAGGTCCGCTGATTAGGGTTCCACCCTACATCATCTTGGTATCAAGAGCAAGGTTGATCACGATTTTGGAGTTCCACACTTTGTTTTCTAGCCTGTTTTTGTCGTGTTCTTCCCAATTTCGGAAAATTCCCCACAAAAAGAGCCCCAAAATTTTTTTGTGATCTGTTGATTTGGCAAGATTTTGTTGAATGTGTTCCATGGATTTGCTGTGCCACGTGTGGATCTAGCTTTTCCTCCACTTTTCCCCAATTTTCATCCGAAAAATCCGCCGAATTTTTGCCCCAACACCACCGATTGCAAGGAATTCTTCCTGGCTCGGGCACCCCGGACATCCGGCACGTGCCCCGGACATCCGGCCCGGCCCGGACATCCGGCCCCTGGCCCGGACATCCGGCCTCCCGCAGCCATTTTTCCTCCACTCCACTCCACCTTGCACCCCTCCACCGCCATTTCCATCCGGTAATCCACCCATCCTTCCGCAAAACCACCACCAATCTTCCGCAACCACCAACGTTTACCCGCTCCAAGTTTGAAAAATTTGTCTCCATTTGCCTTGGATACTTGAGTTGTGGTTTCACCGTTTCCTTGGATGTTTAGGCTACCTTGGAACGGCAAGACTTCGACAACACCACCGCTCAACTTCGGCAAGGACGGTAACATCGACGACACTTCGCTCATTCTACCTTGCAATTGCATTGTCACCCTATGAACCATCTTTGCGTAGCTTTCCCATTGAGACTAGCCATTTGAGTATTGCCGGGCCACGACACTTGTGCACATTCGTGATAGTCATAGATATTGCATACTACATCATTGTGAGTAACACCACATCATCTTGGTATATTGCATATCTCCATGTGCCACAAGAGTGTTCCGCATACACAATAGCTACCTCGATCCGAGAAGCAGGCATATGTGCCCAAAGAAAGAGCTCACAAGTTTCTAAGCAAAAGAGCCACCAAAGCAAAAAAACAATAACATCATACGCCTTGCATCCAAAGAGATCATACATAGCAACATCATCTTGTGCTCAAGCATCGGCACATCATACACTCATAGCATACTTGTGATAGATAGTCGTTACGTTTTGCCTCTTATAGGTCGTGCACAAGTGCGTATCCGCCTATTAAGCAATCGGTTAGCGTCTCTCTAGCGTTGTGCAACACGAGCATTTTCCGTGGTTTACCACATTTTTCGCTCATCCTTGGTTGCACAACCACATTTATCTATCCGTGCGTGTGTTCCGTGTGCTACTCTTTGCTAGTGATCTACTTGTTGCATGAGCAAATTGTGAACCATTTTCAACATCATTGAGTCACTTTGACGATTGCATTGAATTTGTGCCACATCCTAACCAAGCTCCTCTCAAAGCTTTACTTGTGTAGGTGTGAGAATCGACACGAAGTGGTACCAATAGTGCTATTTCCGGGTTACATTGTTGAGTGATCATTGATCCATTTTCAACCTCGGTTAAGGTACATTGATATTGTCTTCTCCTTTCTCCCACTCACATACTTGCTTGTGATGATGGATAGGCCAAGTTCATCTACGAACCCGATCTTCGACGATCCTCAAGAAGCGAACAACTACGTCACCAAACTACATCTATTCGGTGTCCAACGAGCTCTACATCAAGAGAGTGAAGCTATGCGAGAGTACATTGGTCAAGTCGGCGAGGACGCGCGCCAATTCCAACAAAGTACTAAGGAGCAAATCGACCTCATCAACACCAACATGTCTACTCAATACAATGAGCTCCGGACATTGATCATCAACCGACGTTCTTCCTCAACATCATCTCAACGACGAAGCCGCTCAAGTCGACATACCGATTCCACGCAAGACTCAAGTACACCTACGTCAAACACTCTTCGTCAAGCCGCACGTCAAGCTCGACATGACCATCGGCATCCTCTACATGACAAGAGTTCCCAAGAGCTATTCGACGAGCAAGGAAGTCGACGTCATCAAAACCAAGCTACACTTGAGCAAGCACAAGAACGGCAACGACTACGCCAACAACAACAAGAGCGTGCTCGCCAATATCAAGAAGAACAAGATGCCGAGGCTAACCGTCAAGCACAACAACGTCGAGAAGCTCAAGCTATGGAGGCGCAACGTGCTTTACAAGATGCACATCGCAATGTGGCAGCCCGCACTCGACACACTCGTCAAGAAGAGGATTTCCTTCGCGATGAGATGCAAGAAAGACGCCATCAAGCAAGAATGCAAGAAGAAGCTCCTCCTCAAGCGCAGAAAGAGCAACAACCTCAACAAGAGCAACAACCCCAACAAGAACATCTACATCCTCAAGAGCAACAAGATATGGCAAACCGCCAAAATCGAGATCGCCCTCCCAATAGGCAAGGAAACAACGATGACCATCGCTATGGCAAGCTCAAGTTCACCATGCCAAAGTTCTCCGGAAGCATTGATCCCGAAGACTATCTCTCATGGGCATTGAAA
This sequence comes from Secale cereale, assembly GCA_902687465.1. NCBI lineage: Eukaryota > Viridiplantae > Streptophyta > Magnoliopsida > Poales > Poaceae > Secale > Secale cereale. The sequence continues at coordinate 355,039,269 of LR738712.1, forward strand.
GTTGACAAGATCTTTCGCCTTCACAACTTCGATGAAGAGAAGAAGATCGCAATGGCATCCCTTGAGTTCCAAGACTATGTTCTCATTTGGTGGGAGCAAATCATAGAGAGAAGAGAAGCCAAAGGCGAACCTCCTATCACCACTTGGGCTCAAATGAAGGAAGTCATGAGAGCACGCTTTGTGCCTACCCACTACAATCGTGACTTGTTCAAGAAGCTACAACTCCTCAAGCAAGGAACCAAGTCCGTTGAAGAGTACTACAAGGAGATGGAGATTGCCATGATAAGAGCCAACATCACGGAAGATGAAGAGCAAACTATGGCGAGATTCTTGAATGGACTCAACTATCCCATCAAGAAGATTGCGGACTTCCAACCATACAACAATCTCCTCGAGCTAGTACACCAAGCAACCAAAGCGGAGCGACAAGTTCAAGAGGACTACAAGTACTCCAAGTTCAACTCCAAGAACTTCGGCTCCTACAACCAAGCTTCAACGACTTCGGCTACTCCTCCTACCTCTACCAAGCCTTCTACAAACTTCGGTGACAAGTCAAGCTACAAGAATGCGACTACATCGAGTCGTCCACCTTCTACCAACAACTTCAAGCCAAGAGCTTCTTCAACTCCAGCTCCAACCGAAGACAACAACAAGACGAGCTCCATCAAATGCTTCAAGTGCCAAGGACGAGGCCACAAGTCATTTGAGTGCAAGACCGTTCGCACCATGATCATCAACGACGACGGATCTTATGACTCCATGAGCGATGATGAGATGGAAGCCCTCGAGCATGTCGCTATGCACCGCCAAGTCAATGAAGAAGAAGACAATCAAGTGTTTTGCGACAATGACTCAAGCCCCAACCTTGTTGTCTCAAAAGTCTTGACACTCCAACATCAACAAGATGACGACCAACGATGTCATATTTTCCATACGAAGGCCGACATCAATGGACGCTCCGTCAAGGTTATCATCGATGGAGGAAGTTGCCACAACTTGCCAAGCGAAGAGCTATGCGACAAGCTTCATTTGGTCAAGACGAAGCATCCTCACCCCTACAAGGTCCAGTGGCTCAACGACGCCGGACTTCTTCGAGTCGAGCACACCGTGCAAGTCTCTTTCAAGATTGGCGCCTATGAGGACACTCTCGAATGTGATGTGATACCCATGTCCGTGTGCCAACTTATTCTTGGACGTCCATGGCAATATGATCGTGGAGTCACACACAATGGACGGACCAATCACTATCACTTCAAGATGAAGGGCAAGGAATTCGTGCTCCGACCAATGACTCCAAGTCAAGTTGCCGCCGACAAGCTTTTACCTACCACCCATCGTGGAGAGAATGGTGAGAGAGTGAGCCACCAAAAAGAGAGCGAGAGCCACAAGCCAAATATGAGCACCTCCACGATGAGCGACAAGAAACAACTAGTGCTATTTGCCACCAAACGTGAGATGAGAGAAGTGTGTGAGAACCCATCGAGCGTCTTCCACCTTGTGCTTTTATGCAAAGGGGAAGCCAAACCTACTAATACCTCGCCACCTCCACCTTTTGTGTTATCTAAATTCTTGCAGGAATTCTCGGACGTCTTTCTCGATGAGCTACCACCGGGTCTACCTCCACTTCGAGGGATAGAACACCGCATCGACCTCGTACCCGGTGCTCCACTTCCAAACAAGGCTCCCTACCGCGTCAACCCCGAGGAAACAAAGGAGATACAACGGCAAGTGCAAAAACTCATCGACAAGGGTCATGTACGTGAAAGTCTAAGCCCTTGTGCCGTTCCCGTTATTCTCGTGCCTAAGAAAGACGGAACTTTTCGCATGTGTTCCGATTGTCGTCCGATAAATGCTATCACCGTTAGATACCGTCACCCTATTCCTCGCTTAGACGATATGCTTGATGAACTATGTTGTGCCACCATCTTTTCAAAAATTGATCTTAAAAGTGGCTACTACCAAATTCGCATTCAAGAGGGTGATGAATGGAAAACTGCTTTCAAAACCAAGTTCGGGTTATACGAGTGGCTTGTTATGCCAATGGGCTTATCGGAAGCACCCGGCACTTTCGTGCGTCTTATGCACTTTGTTCTTAGACCCTACATAGGTGTCTTTGTCGTGGTTTACTTTGATGACATTCTCGTCTTTAGCAAGTCGCTTGAAGAACATGTTGACCATGTCCAACTAGTTTTACAAGCACTTCGCGAACAACAATTATATGCTAATATGGCGAAATGCACTTTTGGCGTTGACAAGGTTGTCTTTCTAGGATTTGTCGTGTCTTCTCAAGGTGTTCACGTTGATGAAACTAAAATTGAAGCAATTAAAGCTTGGCCTCAACCAAAGAATCTCATGCAAGTGCGTAGTTTCCTTGGTTTAGCCGGTTTCCATCGACGTTTTGTGAAGGACTTTAGCACAATTGCTATGCCTCTACACGCTTTGAGCAAGAAGAACGCACCCTTCATTTGGGGTCCTTCGCAAGACACCGCGTTCAATGAGCTTAAGAGCTTGCTCACGCACGCACCACTTCTAGCCCTACCAAACTTTGACAAACCGTTTGAGATTCATTGTGATGCTAGTGGTACCGGCATAGGTGGCGTGCTAATGCAAGAAAAGCGCCCAATTGCGTACTTTAGCGAGAAGTATCGGGAGCGCAACTTAACTACCCCATCTATGATAAAGAGCTTTATGCCTTGGTGAGAGTACTACGTGTTTGGGAACACTATCTTAGACCCCATGAATTCATTCTTCATACGGACCATGAGACACTCAAGTATCTCAAAGGTCAAACTAAGTTGAACAAGCGTCATGCTAAATGGAGTGAGTTCATTGAGTCTTTTCCCTATGTCATCAAATACATCAAGGGCAAAGAAAATGTTGTGGCGGACGCGCTCTCCCGAAAATGCATGCTTGTAACACAACTTGAGTTGAATGTGATTGGCTTTGAGCATATTAAAGATTTATATGAGCATGATCCTTTCTTTGCAAATGCTTATGCTAAATGCTTGAATCACACTTCTTGGGAACATTACTGCATCAAGGATGGATATCTTATGAGAGCTAACAAACTTTGCATTCCCGAGTCTTCGCTTCGTTTGCTCCTTTTGCAGGAATCGCATGGAGGAGGACTCATGGGACACTTTGGACGCGACAAGACGTTTGCTACTCTCTCTAAGAACTATTTTTGGCCCAAGATGCTTCATGACGTCTCACGCCTCACCAACCGATGTTCGACATGCCGCAAAGCTAAGTCCAAAGCTCAATCTCACGGTCTTTATATGCCTCTTCCTATTCCATATCATCCATGGGAAGACATAAGCATGGATTTCATACTTGGCTTGCCTAGGACTCAAAATGGCAAAGATTCTGTGCTTGTGGTGGTAAATAGATTCTCCAAAATGGCTCATTTCATTCCTTGCAACAAGATCGACGATGCTTCACATGTTGCCACTCTCTTTTGTAGGGAGATACTTCGTCTACACGGCGTACCAAAAACGATCGTGTCGGACCGGGACGTCAAGTTCTTGAGTTACTTTTGGAAAACACTATGTGCCAAGCTCGGAATCAAGCTACTCTTTTCTTCGGCGTACCATCCACAAACGGACGGTCAGACGGAGGTGACGAACCGCACGCTATCCACTCTTCTTCGTGTGTTGATCAAGAGGAACATACGGGAATGGGAGCATTGCTTGCCCATCGCCGAGTTCGCCTACAACCGCGCAAGACACTCCACAACCGGCAAGTCCCCCTTCGAGATCGTCTACGGCTTCAACCCGTTGTCACCTCTGGACATCCTACCTCTTCCTCTCCAAGAGCGCACGAACATGGACGCACGGGCAAGAGCGAGCTATCTCAAGAAAGTGCACGAAGATACAAGGGCAATGATCGAGCGCCAAGTCCAACGTCTCGCCGCCAAGCTCAACGTCAACAAGACACCAATGGTGTTCCAACCGGGCGATCTTGTCTGGCTTCATCTTCGCAAGGACCGCTTCCCACACGAGCGCAAGTCCAAGCTTCTACCTCGCGCCGACGGACCATTCAAGGTGCTCGCTCACTACAACGACAACGCCTACAAGATCGAACTCCCTCGAGACAAGTACTCCGTGAGCGACACCTTCAACGTCAAGGATCTCTCTCCTTTCCATGGTGATGAAGAATTCGATCCGAGGACGGATCTTTCCCAAGGGAGGGGAGATGATGCGGAGCATCCCAAGGTCATCCCCACGGACCCTCCTTCACCTCCTCAAGTGCCTCAAGGACCGATGACACGTGCTCGTGCTAGAGCTTTCGAGACCGAGGTGACGTCACTCCTAGCCCTACCTCCATATGAATCTTGCGAGACATGGTTGCTACCTCAATCGGGTGTGCTTTGTGTGCTTAGGTGTGAAGAAGACCACATTGGAGAAGGGCGTGAAGATGGACAAGTCCCCGAGTTCATGGACGAGGCGATGCATCAAGAAGGGCAGAAGGAAGCTCCAGGCCCCGGACATCCGGCCCCATGGCCCGGACATCCGGCCCCTGGACGATCAACTCCAGAAGGCCACCTGCAGCAGAGGCTACAGGGCCCGGACATCCGGCCAGGGCCCGGACATCCGGCCAAGCCCAGCCCGGACATCCGGCCCCGGGCCCGGAAATCCGGCGCCTCTGTCCAGAGAGCACCCGAGGCGCATCCGCTCCAGCCCGGACATCCGGCCCATGGCCCCGGACATCCGGCGCCCCGCGAAGCCCCGGACATCCGGCTCGACGCCCGGACGTCCGGCCCCTGGTATGCCTGCGCGCATCCCCTGGACCGAGGCCCGTGTACCCATTCGTCCCGTACACTATATATACCCCTTTCCCCATTCCGTTTAGGGTTAGCTGTGGTTTAGCTCATTTCTCAGACTTGTGTGGATTTCTCCCACGAGACGGTGCGCCTCTACGGAGAAGATCCACTACGGATTCAGGACCTCCCTCGCGGAGAAGATCCCACGGGATTCCAAGACCTCCTCCGGGAGAAGACTATCTGTATCACCGTTGTTGACTTTGGATCATGGATCTCGACTTTGTATCGCGAATCTAGCGCTTGTGTGATTGCTTTCGTGTTGATTTGAGTGTTCTCTCTTGTGTTTTCCCCGTCTTTCTCCTTGTTTTCCCCGTGTTCATCGTGTGCCACCCTCCAAAACGTGAAAGGTCCGCTGATTAGGGTTCCACCCTACATCACCTACCACCATATATCCACCACCAATCCGAGTTCTTTTCATATTAGGTTTGTTCTCGAAATCCATCTAGGTTTCGGATTTGTGTTTCCGTGCCTGCGTAGGTCTCGAAAAAAAAAATCTGGAGACCCCCGGGCAGTTTTTAGGCCAAAATTTCGACAGGTGAAAATATTTTTTCCCTATCCTATTTTTGGGCTTTTCTGAGTCTTTTGAGACACGTGCCACCATACTGATTTTTTACCGCACTTTCTCGTCGTCGCTGCCCTGATTCCGAAAAAAAAATTCGTCAAAAAAATTTCGTGCCTATCATCTTAGTTTGACTTGGGAAGTGTTTTGAGACACTCGCCATTATAGTGATTTTCGGCAAAAAAAAAAAGCAGCGCAAAAAAAAAGAGCGCAAAAAAAAAGAGGTGAAATAAAATAAAATTCCAGAGTGTGTTTTCCCCTTGATTACGTGCAGCGCCGTGATTTTGTTAGTGTTCTAGGCTCGCGTCTCTAGTACGGTCTAGCCTAGGACCAGCACAGTACAGTCGTTGAGCGTTTATTCACCTTTGCATCTCTGAATTGATTATTGCTGACCCTTTTTGCTACCATATTATAAGCCTTCCCAGCTCCACATACATCTACATCATGCGTTTGACTCTCCCTGGTAATCGCTCCATCCAAGCTTTGAGAGTTTTGACTACATCGGTTGCCGATCACCACCTGCTGCTGGGTAAGAACTGGTAAGAATTTGAGATTTGCTTGACGGATTTGTGACACCCGCCACCACCACCACTTGTTAGTAGTCTGTAGGATCATATTCTTGCGTGTTTCTATTGCTGCTAACCATGCCAGGATCACAAGTCGACGAGACTGACTGGGAAAACTTGACGAACAAGGAGCTTCATGATAAGTTTCAGGAAATGATGAGTGTACAGGTGCAAGATGTGCTAAACACATTGGACGAGGCCATGGAGAAGATAGATGGCATGGAGAAGATGTTTGACACAAAGCTCGATAACAAGTTTGCTGAATTGCTTTCGCGTTTTCCACCACCACCGGCTGCTGCAGCTGTCCCACCTCTTCAACAACAACAACAACAACAACAACAACGTCGCCTTCTGAATCAAGTGGGACGAGCACAGCGCGTTCCCCTTGAGACTGGTCAAGCTTCTGGTGCTGCTGTTGATGTTTCTGTAGCTCTTGCTGCTACTGCAGAGGTGGAGGACCATTACGAGGATGAGGTTGACCAAAATCAGAACTATGTGCAACAACCAGCACCACCACCACCAGGTCGTCCTCATGCATATCATCGCAACGGTAGGGCTGCACCACCACCTGAGGTACATGACCATCTTCCTAAACTGAAATTGAATATTCCACCATTTGAGGGTAGATATGTTCCTGATATATATCTTACTTGGGAGTTACAAACTGAACAACATTTTACATGTTTAAACTATCCCGAGGAGAGACGTGTTCCTGCTGCTGTTTGTGCTTTCACTAGTTTTGCATGTGTTTGGTGGTCTGAACATTGTAGATTATATCCTGTTCCAGCTACTTGGGCTGCTTTGAAAACTGCTATGCGTACTCGTTGGGTTCCACCATATTATCAACGTGAATTACTTCAAAAACTGCAGCGCTTAAGACAAGGAAAAAATTCTGTAAAAGAATATTATCAGCAATTACAAACTGGCCTGATTAGATGTGGTATTGTTGAGGAGAATGAAGCTATGCTTGCACGTTTTATGGGTGGATTAAATAGAGAGTTTCAGACTATTCTAGAGTATAAGGATTATACAAATATCACTCGTTTATTCCATCTTGCTTGTAAAGCTGAACGTGAAGTGCAGGATCGACAGGCATTGGCACGGACTAACTTTTCTGCAGGTCGACCTTCATCATTGACACCGCGTGCATCCTCTACTTCCACACATTCTACTGCACCGACACCTCCATCAGCTGTTACCTCCAGCCGTGATACAAGGAAGCAAGCACAACCTCCATTATCTGCCAAGAGCACACCTATTGGGCCTGCACAGAGTTCTTCTTCTTCCATGGCATCAAGAGGGAACACCAGTGATATTATTTGTCGTCGATGTAAGGGAAGAGGACATTTTGCGAGAGATTGCAAATCTCAGCGTGTGATGATTGCTACCGAGGATGGTGGATATGAATCCGCTAGTGACTATGATGAGGAGACTTTGGCTCTTATTACACGTGAAGAACACGGCAGAGACGATTCTGATCATGAGACGCAATACATGGCTCCTGAAGATGCTGACAGGTATGAATGTTTAGTTGCTCAACGTGTTTTGAGTGTGCAGGTTACACAAACTGAGCAAAATCAGAGGCATAATTTGTTCCATACAAAGGGAGTTGTGAAGGAACGTTCTGTTCGCGTGATCATAGATGGAGGGAGTTGCATCAACTTGGCTAGCATGGAGATGGTGGAGAATCTATCTCTCACCACAAGACCACATCCACATCCTTACTACATCCAATGGTTCAACAACAGCGGCAAGGTTAAGGTAACACGTACTGTTCGTGTGCAGTTTAGTATCTCTACATATGATGATTATGTTGATTGTGATGTGGTACCTATGCAAGCATGTTCCTTATTACTTGGTAGACCATGGCAATTTGATAAAAATTATGTACACCATGGTAGAAACAATCAGTATACTCTTGTTCATAAGGATAAAAATATGACTTTACTTCCTATGACTCCTGATTCCATTTTGAAAGATGATATTAATAGAGCTATTAAAGCAAAACAGGAGAAAAATAAGAGTGAAAATCAGATTGTGGCAAAAGAATTTGAGCAACAAATGAAGCCTAATAATAAACCATCTACTGTTGCTTCTGAAATTAAATTGAAAAGTGCATGTTTATTTGCCACCAAATCTGATATTGATGAGCTAGATTTTAGCAAATCTGTTTGCTATGCTGTTGTATGCAAAGAGGCATTATTTTCATTCGAGGACGTGCCTTCCTCTTTGCCTCCTACTGTCACTAACATTTTGCAGGAGTTCGCCGACATCTTTCCACAAGACGTGCCACCGGGATTACCACCTATTCGAGGGATTGAGCATCAGATGGACTTAATTCCCGGTGCATCGCTACCCAACCGCGCACCATACCGTACCAATCCAGAACAGACGAAGGAGATTATGCGTCAAGTACAGGAGCTACTCGACAAAGGTTATATACGCGAATCCCTTAGTCCTTGTGCTGTTCCTATTATTCTAGTGCCGAAAAAGGATGGTACATCACGTATGTGTGTTGATTGTAGAGCCATTAATAATATTACTATTCGTTATCGTCATCCTATTCCTAGGCTAGATGATATGCTTGATGAATTGAGTGGCTCTACAATATTCTCCAAAGTTGATTTGCGTAGTGGATACCATCAAATTCGTATGAAATTGGGATATGAATGGAAAACATCATTTAAAACTAAGTTTGGATTATATGAGTGGTTAGTCATGCCTTTTGGGTTAACTAATGCACCTAGTACTTTCATGAGATTAATGAATGAAGTTTTACGTGCTTTCATTGGACGATTTGTGGTAGTATACTTTGATGATATATTGATTTTTAGCAGATCTTTGGAGGAGCATTTGGAACATTTACGTGCTGTTTTTATTGCTCTACGTGATGCACATTTATTTGGTAACCTTGGAAAGTGCACCTTTTGCACCGACCGAGTCTCTTTTCTTGGCTATGTTGTTACTCCACAGGGAATTGAGGTTGATAAAGCCAAGATTGAAGCTATTGAGAGTTGGCCGCAGCCCAAAACGGTCACACACGTGAGGAGTTTCCTTGGCCTCGCTGGATTCTATCGGCGTTTTGTGAGAGATTTCAGCACCATTGCTGCACCTCTCAATGAGCTTACAAAGATGGATGTGCCTTTTGTTTGGGGTACTGCACAGGAAGAAGCATTCACGGTATTGAAAGATAAGTTGACACATGCTCCTTTACTCCAACTTCCTGATTTTAATAAGACTTTTGAGCTTGAATGTGATGCTAGTGGAATTGGGTTAGGAGGTGTGTTATTACAAGATGGTAAACCTGTTGCATATTTTTCCGAAAAAATGAGTGGGCCTAGTCTGAATTATTCTACTTATGATAAGGAATTATATGCTCTTGTTCGGACTTTGGAGACATGGCAACATTATTTTTGGCCCAAAGAATTTGTTATACATTCTGATCATGAATCTTTAAAGCACATTAAAAGTCAAGCAAAACTGAACCGTAGACATGCTAAATGGGTTGAATTCATAGAGACTTTCCCTTATGTTATTAAACACAAGAAGGGAAAAGAAAATGTTATTGCTGATGCATTGTCTCGTCGTTATACTATGCTTTCACAACTTGACTTTAAAATATTTGGTTTGGAGACCATCAAAGATCAATATGTGCATGATGATGAATTTAAAGATGTATTGCAGAATTGTAAAGAAGGGAGAACATGGAACAAGTTCGTCGTTAGTGATAGATTTGTGTTTCGAGCTAACAAGCTATGCATTCCAGCTAGCTCTGTTCGTCTTTTGTTGTTGCAGGAGGCGCATGGAGGAGGATTAATGGGACACTTTAGCGTGAAGAAGACGGAGGACGTACTTGCTACACATTTCTTTTGGCCAAAGATGCGACGGGATGTTGAGCGTTTTGTTGCTCGTTGCACTACATGTCAAAAAGCTAATTCACGACTCAATCCTCATGGTTTATATATGCCTTTGCCTGTCCCTAGTGTTCCTTGGGAAGATATATCTATGGACTTTGTTTTGGGTTTACCTCGAACAAAGAAAGGGAGGGATAGCATACTTGTTGTCGTGGATAGGTTCTCGAAGATGGCACACTTTAGACCATGTCATAAAAGCGATGATGCTGCTAATGTTGCTGATTTGTTTTTTCGTGAAATTATTCGCTTGCATGGTGTGCCAAATACTATTGTTTTAGATCGTGATACTAAATTTCTTAGCCACTTTTGGAGATGTTTATGGGCTAAGTTGGGGACTAAACTGCTTTTTAGTACTACTTGTCACCCCCAAACTGATGGACAAACTGAAGTAGTCAACAGGACTTTGTCTACTATGCTTAGGGCTGTTTTGAAGAATAATAAGAAAATGTGGGAAGAATGCTTGCCTCATATTGAATTTGCTTATAATCGTTCGTTGCATTCTACTACTAAGATGTGCCCTTTTGAAATTGTCTATGGTTTCCTACCTCCTGCACCTATTGATTTGTTGCCTCTTCCATCTTCGGAGAAGGTTAATTTTGACGATAAACAACGTGCTGAATTGATCTTAAAAATGCATGAGTTAACTAAGGAAAATATTGAGCGCATGAATGCTAAATATAAACTTATTGGAGATAAGGGTAGAAAACGTGTTGTCTTTGCACCTGGAGATATTGTTTGGTTACATTTGCGTAAGGATAGGTTTCCTAATTTGCGCAAGTCAAAGCTAATGCCACGTGCTGATGGTCCTTTCAAGGTGTTAGAGAAAATAAATGATAATGCATATAAACCTGAGTTGCCTGCAGATTTTGGGGTTAGTCCCACATTTAACATTGCAGATTTGAAACCTTACTTGGGTGAGGAAGATGAGCTTCCGTCGAGGACGACTTCAATTCAAGAAGGGGAGGATGATGAGGACATCACTAACAAGGTTACACCCACAGCTCCAACTGACACATATACATGACCAATTACTAGAGCTCGCGCACGCCAATTAAATTACCAGGTACTTTCGTTTCTTGGTAATGAATCTAATGTTCCTTAGAATATGATGCTGCCTAAAATGGATACATTTGTTTTGCTTACAAATGAAGGGCCTAGCTTGGACAAGAAGGATGAACATTGGAGCAAGATCAAGCATGGAGATGATGGCATGCGCAAGGGGAGCAAGAATGGAGTTACAAGTGATGATTTTAGGACTTTGAAGCCACCATAATGAGTGCGTGAAGCCTTGGACGAAATATACAAGATGCCACTTCATAAATTTCGTCCAGAGGCTATTATAGGTGCTGCGTCACCTTATTATTGGGCCAGGCCCATGTAATTTCGAAATACTTGAGTATAGGCTGTTTTTAGAGTCCGTATGTGTGGGGAAACAAGAGTTAGGGTTGGTTTCGGACCCCTCCACCAAGGGCCACGAAATTCCCCCCTCTTTCGCCCATATAAATAGCCGTTAGGGCGTCGTTTAGACTTTGGGTTTTGTTTAGATTAAAAGTTCGCCATAGCTGCAACTTCACGTACTTCGTTTGTGTTCAACGACCAGACAAAGGCGTCACAGAACCCCACCTTGATCAATAAAGCTTTCCTCTTATATTCGCAATATCCAGATTGCAATCTTAGTTTCTTGCTTGTTCTTCGTTTGCCTGCAGGAAACAGACCTTCGTGGTCAGGTTGATCGTGCTCCGGTGTGGTCGATAACCTCTCGGAGTTGGTTTAGCGATTGCTAAGGCGCGACGTCCACGCACGTTCGTAGTCGGATCGTCAAAGTCGACTTCATCCAAACGATAGCCACCATCTCATCGAAAGACGGGACACCTTTGCCTCTATCAGAATCACTAGACAGTGCGACATTGGAGAGTGCCAACTTCGAGTTTCAAGATGACGAGTGCTTGGCGATAATCCACTTTTACACAGCGACGCCTTCTCTTTCCCATGGTGATTTGGTTTTCAATCTGAGGTCAGATCTTTCCCAAGTGGGAGGGGATGTGTAACGACCCGAACCTGATAATTTTTTATGTCTCTGTGCTCACTGTGCTAGTCCCTGGATCAATAGCTAGCACACACAGTACAAGATGTGATACCAAAATAAACCACATGTCATAATATTACATCGTAGATCCAGAATTAAAATATTACATACCTCCATAGCTCAAGGCTAGTATACAAGCAAAATTTATTTGTGAGATTTTGGACCACTTTGTTGTTAATATTAGGTGGAATAGCATTGCAAGGTAAACATCTTTTGTTGTTGCAAGAATTTCTTTTAAAACCATTGTTCTCCTTTCTAATTTTGTCACTCCTTCTTACCTCAGTTTCCACCAGTGGCCCTTATCTTTTATTTTCCTAGAGGTTGCTTCTCCTATTGGCAAAAGAATGACATTTGGAGTTGCCAACTTTAAGGGTCTGCCCACTGCACTAGAGGAGTGTGCAGCTGGACTAATCCCCTCATTGTCTTTATCAGTGCCTTCCAGCACAGATTTGCAAATTGGGGCTTGAGAAGAGTTGCAGCAGTCAGGTATATGGAATATAAAGCGCTCTTCTGCGCCACAGTTTGAAGAGAGAATTTTCCAGAATTGTGACTTCAACAAATGCTGTGTTCATTCAAATTTATCAGGTGTAAGTAGTAGATGTATAATGAAATTGAACCAACTTACAGGAATAGCAGCCTCAAAATTGTTTCCAGTGTTTTGTTCAGATGTTGCAAAGTGTTTCACCCATATGTCCAATCCTTCTTCAGAAATCAAGTGAGATCCATCAATAATGGAAAGAGCATGACTTTGAGCAATTTCATGTATGTTGAAGAGATGGTCACCTTCAGATCTAGAGTTCATACCTTTCTTCATATTTGGTGCTTCAGAGGTGGGAAGAGCATGTCGTTCCATGCTTGGATTTGAGCTTTGCCCTGGTGCCAATGAACTGCTTGCATTCCCCTTAGCTATTCCCTCCTCTATGTTAGCAACAGCAATTGGTGGAGACTCCTCATGTCCGCCAAGAGTATTGTCTACTGGCACTGAAGTATTGTGAAGGGCCACCTGAGTTATTGCAGCATTATGCATAATAATTGCTTCATCATTACCCATATTATCCTGGGCTGCAGCTTCCTGGATGACTTCATTTTCAAGAGGCTCAATGTTGGGGCATGTTTCTTCAGTGTTAGGTGGATAAGCTAAGAGAATGTTCTGAAGACCAACACCAATGGCCTGAGCAGGTTGCTGCAAAGCAATCTGGTTCACCTCACCATTACTCTGTGCAGCAGCCAATACTAAATTGTGGGAGAAATCTCCTTCATAGATTCAAACTGTGGTGGTTATACTACTGTTTGGGATGCCCTCTCCCCCCCCCAGGTTTATCTCAACTTGGTTCTCCATAGCAGGCTGATTATTAGCAGGTTGAGGGAAAGCCCAGTGATTTTCTTCCCATTGATCCCACTCATCATCCTCATTGTTCTGTTCCAGTTGATTGGCAGGAAGATGGAAACCAGAGAAGTCATTAGCATTCTGTGGGACTGGGTGTGGATCAACATGTGGGGGTGGGATAGGATCCTCGTCTGCAGGACCAACCCCCAGCATTTCCTCTAGAAGAACTTCTACAGAGCAGGTCCATGATTCTCCTTCAAAGTTTTATCCTTCTGACCATCTGATGCGCTTGGGGATGTTAATGAGATCGGTCACTCTAGTTTTAACTAGGATTTTCCCTTTTCTAGAAACTACCACGATCTGCATTGATGGGAGATAGCTCAAAAATATAGCAAAATAATAGTGTTCATATACATGCATAAATTCATAGTGTGATAAAAACTACATGCATAGAAAACAATAGGTAAAGGATGATCAACATGTAACTTGCCTGGTATGTTTGGTGTAGATCGTCGAACTCACAATTCTTGATAATTCTAGTCGCCACACTCCGAGTAATCTATTATTAACGAAAGAACTCAAATCAATAATTGTGCCATACAAAAGAATCAACGGAACAACAGAACAAATATGGCATAGTTGAACAACATCAAAATATATAGGCTTATAATATACAATATAGGGTGCTTATGGTGCTATAAGGTGACAGGTGGCTGGCATTACGCCACTTGTGTTGGGTGTGGTTTGCGTGGCATGCTCACCAAAAACAAAGGAAAGCGGCGGTGGCAGCTCTCTAGACAAAGGTACAGTCGGCTCCCATGGTTGGTGAGGCTCGTTGAGGTCACGGGCGAAAACACCGGATCAGGGCGACGACTATGGTGCCCACATCGGTGTCAGAGTGTCCTGGTGCAGCAGGGAAATGCGGGTGGTGCTCTGGTGTGCTCTAGCGAAGTGCAACTGCGATGGTGGTGCTATGGTCGGGCGACTTAGGGGAGCCCAGATCCTTGCATCTGCAGTGGATGAAAAGTTTTGGAGAGATGTAGATCGATGAGGCCATGCAACTCAAGAATAAATAGTGTCGGGGATGCTTAGTGTCGCCGGAATTGGCCATGGAGGAAGACTCGGGCGGCGGAGATCGGAGGGCTTCGTGTGGCTGATTTTGAGTTCGGTTCCGCGAGGCGAGGCAGGGAATCGGCAGAGGAGATCAAGGGCAGTTGCTCTGTGTCCACGGATTTGATAGAGAGCATGGATCACGCAGATCGTGAGGTGCCTGAGTCGGTAGTGGCGGCTCTGTCGTGCGAGGGCAGGAGATCGTGCTCAAGCTTGAAGACGTATGCGGGTCCCGTGGGTCAGCGGCTCAAGGAATCAGGGTAAAAGAATGAAAGGATGGCGCTGATGGGCTTGTTGCCGCACTGTTGGGCTTGCGCTGCTAGGGCTTGTTACTTCGCTACTATGTGCATGGGCGGGAATTAGTTGTGTTGTACTGCTGGGCTCGGGTAGAAGTAGGTCTAGGTTTTTCTCTTTAAACAAATACTAATACTAGGAAAAGAATATGGCGAGATAGACGCCAATTTACATGAGGCCTGCTACGCGTCCGTCGGCTGATTTTTCTAAAAGATCGGCCGGACCGCGAGCCGTCCGATTGTGTATGCACGAGCCGATCAGTTTCTCTTCTTTAATTTCTGCAACAATACTCTTGTTGCAAAAGTTCCTCTTTCTTTAATTTCTGCAACAAGGCCCTTGTTGCAAAACCTTTCCTTCTCTAATTTTCTGCAACAAAACCCTTGTTGCAGAACCTCTTCTTTTCTAATTTTCTGCAACAAGACTCTTGTTACAAAAATTGCAAAAGCATGTCCAGCCGCATCTTGCACTAGCATAGTCGTTGTTCATTGTTGCCGTTCCGCAATAATGTCGTTGTTGCAGAAACTTGTCCCAGAGGTTATGTTGCGAACAACAATGCAGGGCCGAGTGCGGGGTGGGCGTGGACGTACGGCGTGGTGCTGTGGCGTGCCGGATCCGTCGATTCGGTCGACGGGGAGGCGTTTGGATGTGCTCGGCAACGACGACCTAGAGGCGGCGGAGCTCGGCTGTTGGGACCTCATCCTCCATGGTTGTAGCACGCCGACGACGACATCACTACATTCCCTAGCTTGCATGGGATGGAAAGAGGGTACCGGATTCCTACTTGGTTGTGTAGTATGTCTACAAGAGGTGCTGAGTTGCAGAAATGCTTCTGAAATAGAAGTGGAGTTGCAAGAACATTAAGTAGGTGAGGTTACGCTTGACCGTCTAGTCAGCAACAGATCGAACGCCCACGGAGGTGGTGGATGCGCACGAAAAGATCAGTCGGATGAAGATAAGCGTTTTCCAATTTACATCCTAAAAAATACCAGAACACTCACAAAAGTGTATATACTGATATAGAAAATAGTGAGCATTTATTTCAGCTCAACTACTTATATAATATACATATAATATCTTATAACTTTATTTGGGCTTTATATATATTCCCTAAAATAACAATAGGGCTTATAAATAATTCCCAAAATATTTTTGCTCACGCAAACAAATACTCAAACAACATCTATAACATTTCCAACCATTTTTATATTGTAGGAGTCATATTACCTTCTCTCAATTGATTTTAGTTTTGAGTTCGATCGTTTAAATAAATATATATATATTCCAAATAAGAGAATATGCAATTATTCATCAATATTATTATTTGAGGAAGTCATATGATCCTCTCACATATTTTAATGGGAAATATTATCAATATTCTCAAACTCGGAATAAGAACCAAATGAATAATTGGGGAAGTCCTTTTATTCCATCTCGTTTATTACTCTTTTAAATATTCCAAAAGTTTCAGATCCTAACCAGATTTAATTACCAACAAGAAACACAAGCAACTTTTAATAAATCCTATTTAATTAAATTACATTTCAAAATTCAAAATTGGGATGTTAGAAATCTACCACCCTTAAAATGAATCTCGTCCTCGAGATTCAAAGAGGCTAGAGGGGAAAGTTAGGGTCGGGGTCTTCTTGAATATCCATTGATCATCCGAGAGTCTCAGGCACTACCACCCTTAAAATGAAAGTCACTGGGCCTTCATCATTCATAATCTTTCGATGATATTCTTCAGGTATACGCACTACACTCCTTCGAGATCTTTAGAATCCATTATCAAAAGAGGGTTCCTCTATTAACTCAACCTTTATGGTTGACAGGTCTTGCGCCAATACTACACAACTCTCGATGCTCTCATGGTGGACAAGATGAATAATTCCTTCGGGGTTCCTGCAGAAAACGGTCTTGGCTTATTCTCACTGTATATAACCTACTTGATGCGGAGCATCCTTCGTTCATCCCCATGTACACCACTTGGACGCAAGGTGATCCCGTTCCTCGATGCTTCCCCTTTCTTTTCTCGCGAGACATGGATGCTACTATAAGCGCGGACCTTGTGCTTGATCAGGAACACCCAAGGAGACCATGGAGAACCCAAGGACCAAGGCCAAGTGCGCGCAGGAGAGAAGGAAGAAGGGCCAGCACCTACAGGCCCCGGACATCCGGCCCCCAGGCCCGGACATCCGGCGCCCCGGACATCCGGGCCCTGGCCGAAAATCCGGCGCCACTGTCCAGAAGACACCCGTGGCTCAACCCCTCCAGCCCGGACATCCGGCCCCTCGGCCCGGACATCCGGCGTCTCAGGAAGGCCCGGACATCCGGCCCCCGCCCGGACATCCGGCCCCTGTCTGCGCACAGTGTATCGGGCTTGAGGCCCATGTATCCCTCTCCCACTTACCCCTTCGTGGACCTAGACTATATATACTCCTCCACCTCCTCCTAGTTAGGGCTAGCTTAGTGATAGCTCATTTGATACCTAGAGCTTTGCTCATCTAGTGGTTCATCTCCTTGTGAGTGACTGCGGCACCTCCACGGAGAAGATCCACACGGATTCAAGACCTCCGCTACGGAGAAGATCCCGCGGGATACCCCAAGACCTCCTCACGGAGAAGAACCAGTTACCCTTTGTATCGTCCCTTGTTGACCATGGATCTTGTATCTCTTTGTGTTTTGAGGATCTAGCATATGTGTGACTTGTTCTTGTTGGTTTGAGTGATTCTCTCGTGTTTCCCCTCGTGTTCCCCTCTTGTGTTCTTCGTGTTCATCGTGGGATCCCCTCCATTTCGTGAAAGATCGGCCACATAGGGTTCCACCCTACATCATTATGGTATCAAGAGCATAGGTTGATCACGAATTTGGAGCCCCACACCTTGTTTTCTAGCTTGTTTTGTTGTGTTCTTCCCCAAATTCGAAAATTCCCCACCAAAAATAGCCCCCAAAATTTTTGTGATCTGTTGGTTTGATGAGATTTTGTTGATTTTGATCCGTGGATTTGCTTGGTTTCAAGTGGATCTAGCATTTCCCCAAGTTTCCCCATCTTTCCTCCATAAAATCCGTCAAATTTTGCCCCCAAAATCATCAAATTCCGCCCCCAAACGAGTTTGGAAGTCCCAATCCCGATCTGGAATCTTCGGGCCGGACATCCGGGCCACTGGCCGGACATCCGGGCCATCGGGCCGGACATCCGGCTCCTGGAGGGCAAAATCCCGCGCGGTTCTGGACATCAGGTCCCGGAAATCCGGACCCGGCCCCGGATGTCCGACCCCTGTAGTTTCAGACTTTTTCGTTTCACCGTTTTGTCCATAACTAATTCATCCGAACTCCGGTTTCGACGTTCTTGAGCTCGTTTTGAAGCTCTTGACATTCCGCTTAACACAAAAATACCACCATAATCATTTGGCTCCATCATATTTTGTGTATTTTGGCATCTTTGCCTAGGGCTTCAACCATATCATCCGCATAACCACCATACACTTCCGCAACCTAACCATTTTGTCCCCCATAGCATTTGTGGTTGCTTGAGTAGTGATTTGAGTCTCCTAAGGTGTTTAGTCTACTTAGGGACCATTGCTTCTTCATCAACCACCACCACCACTTCCGCATAGCCTAGTCCACCATACATAGCCAACCCAACTTAACCAAATTTTTGTTCGAGCTTGTTTGAGTTGTGGCTTGTGTCTCCTAAGGTGTTTCGGCTACTTAGGGACCGTGACTTCAACTCCGACATCGTGTATAGCCCATCATTCCACTTCCGCAACCACCACGGCATTGCCGCTATCACCATTTGACATTTGCCCTTGAGATTTTGAGTTGTGGGTTTTCCGTTTCCTAAGGTGTTTCGGCTAATTAGGAACGGGTCTACATCAAGAGCACCACCTCTCATCATCGACATGGACGGTAACTTCGGCGACATCATTGTATATTCCCTTGCAATTGCATTGTTAACCCCTAGCCCATTTTTGCGTCACCTACCTATCGAGACTAGCCATTTGAGTATTGCCGGCAACGTGACTTGTGCACATTAGTGATCATACTTCCCATATCATACATACCATATCACCGTGGTGCATATCTTGGTATCATCTCTTGTGACACAAGGTTGTCATCGTATATACTCAATTGCTATCTTGGTTCGTGAAGTTTTGCATGAGAAAAGAGCTCAAAAGAGAAAGAGCCAAACAAGCTTTTAAGCATAAAGAAAAAGATACGCAAAGAGCTTTTAAGCAAGAACCATAGCATCATACTACATTAAGATTGTCATACTCGATCATTTTGGATCATACCACCGGAATACCATACATATAGCATACTTGGGATAGAAGTCGTTGCATTTTGCTTAGTAGGTTGTGCACAAGTTCGTATCCGCCTATTGTGCAATCGCGCTAGCGTCTCTCTAGTGTTGTGCAACAAGAGCATTTTCGTGGATTCCACATTTTGGCTCATTCCTTGGTTGCACGACCCCATCTATCTATCCGTGTGTGCGTTTCCGTGTGCCACCCATATTGCTATTGGTCTACTTGTTTCACTTGCGAATTTGTGAATCTTTTTCAACTTTATTGACTCTTGCTAACATTTCACATCAATTTTTTGTGCCACTATCCTCACCGAGCTCCACCATAAGCTTTACTTGTGTAGGTGTGAGAAACCGACAAGAATTGGTACCAATTGTGTTATTTCCTTGTTCCACATTTGAGTGATCATTGATCCATCTTCAACATCGGTCAAGGTACATTTGGTATAGTTCTTCTCTTTCTCCCACTCATACTTGCTAGGGTCTTGTGATGGATAGGCAAGGCATTTCATCTCCGGTCTTCGACATTGACGGCGCGAACAAGGACATCCACGCGAAAACCATCGGACTACAACGAGAAATGCAAGAGTGCTTGGGCAACATCGCCATCGAACTACGACACTCCAAGACAAGGACAATGGCTTCCTTCGACGACTTGTGCGACTCCTTCAACAAACAAATGGCGGAGCTCTGACACTTGGTGGTCGATTACAAGTCTTCGTCCCCTTCGTCATCCTCTCGGCGGCGACGTTCAAGTCACAAGTCTTCGGAGCGCACACATGATGCAAGTGCAAGTCTTCCACGTCCACACCGCCATGGCGACCATCGACATCGACATGAAGGGCAAGTCACCTCCAAGCATCTTGTGCACGACGACGACGAACGACATCTACCAAGAGCTCAAGCACGACAACGACATCATCATCATGAAGATGCTCGACAAGCGCATACCTACAAGTCCGAAGACGCTCTACTTCACGCCAAGCCCAAGCTTCAAGAGAACATAAGAAGACCGCGAGACAAGCTTACCCAAGACGGAGCTACGGCTACAACCACCACTTCGGCATCTTCGCCAAGTGCTATCAAGGCATCTTCGCCTTTGGATGTACGGCATTGATGTAGGGTGGAACCCTAGGTGGCCGATCTTTCACGAAATGGAGTGGATCCCATGAAGAACACGAGGAACACGAGAGGGAACACGAGGGGAAACACGAGAGAATCACTCAAACCAATAAGAACAAGTCACACATATGCTAGATCCTCGAAACACAAAGAGATACAAGATCCATGATCAACAAGGGACGATACAAGTAGCGATAGTCTTCTCCGTCAGGAGGTCTTGGTATCCCGTAGGATCTTCTCCGCGGAGGTCTTGAATCCGTGTGGATCTTCTCCGTGGAGGGGCCGCAGTCACTCACAAGGAGATGAACCACTAGTGGATGAGCAAAGCTCTATCTCAAATGAGCTAAACCTAAGCTAACCCTCGAATGGAGGAGGGGGAGGAGTATATATAGTCTAGGTCCATGAAGGGGTAAATGGGAGAGGGATACATGGGCCTCAGGCCCGATACACTGTGCGCAGACAGGGGCCGGATGTCCGGGCGGGGGCCGGATGTCCGGGCCTTCCCGAGACGCCGGATGTCCGGGCTGGAGGGGTTGAGCCACGGGTGTCTTCTGGACAGTGGCGCCGGATTTCCGGCCAGGGCCCGGATGTCCGGGGCGCCGGATGTCCGGGCCTGGGGGCCGGATGTCCGGGGCCTGTAGGTGCTGACCCTTCTTCCTTCTCTCCCGCGCGCACTTGGCCTTGGTCCTTGGGTTCTCCATGGTCTCCTTGGGTGTTCCTGATCAAGCACAAGGTCCGTGCTTATAGTAGCATCCATGTCTCGCGAGAAAAGAAAGGGGAAGCATCGAGGAACGGGATCACCTTGCGTCCAAGTGGTGTACATGGGGATGAACGAAGGATGCTCCGCATGATCTCCCCTCCCTTGGGAAAGATCCGACCTCGGATCAAAAACCTCATCACCATGGAAACGGTAGTCGTGAACGGACTTGTAGTTGGACGAAGTTGAAGGCATGTCGCAATCCAAGTACTCCAAGGTGTCTTCCGTATGGGGTACATGCAAAATGAGCAAACACAAAGTACACTTGGAAATACAATGGTTAGCGCACACAAAGTGTCCATCATGTAAGAATGAGTCCGTGTGACAAGGTACATGAAGCTTAGCAAGATGATATAGTATGAGATGGAAAGCATTCATGTGAGCAAAATCATTTGGTGTGCACACAAAGGTAGGGTAATTGGCATGGCGCACAAAGCTACAATTTCTACCATTGTGCAAAATGATGTCATAGTGTGATGGTTTATCAAGAGCATGAACATGGCAATGGATGCTCAATATGTGTATGTTATCATGCAATTGATGGAGGACAATATGATCATGATGTATGAATATGCCATCAAGAAAGATCACAACAAATTTGCTAAGGAAATGCACAAGCTCATATATCATGGATGACATGGGAATACAAGATGCAACAAGGCAATCATAATGTGAGTCATTCCATGCATAAGATGCAAATTTGTCATGTGTATGATATGTCCATGGAGCATGGCATGTGGGCACACAATCAACAAATATGAAGGTTTTGGTGCAATGTGCCAAAGGAGTGTTGATATACCAATGCTCAATGTAGTGGCTTGAGTGGAGTTCCGAAGGTGCATCCAAAGGGTCCATCGTCAATGTCGGTCCTCCATCACGTAGATGTATCATGTAGACAACAAGAAGGAAACAACAATGAAAGTATGGCCCATCCAATATGCATAAGTGAGGATGGCTCACAAAGAAGGAATGCACCTTATGTATGTTTTCGAAGATGTTGTTGTCGCGCAACGTGTATGCCTTAACATGCCCAAGATGCCACGTGATGGTACAGCCTTGTGAATCCTTCAAAATGAAAGAACATGACAAACACTCGGAAAAACAAATGAGGTTAGCCGTAATGCAAAACCTAGCATTCGTGCAGGAAAATACCCAACAAGTGCTTGCATCATTCTTATCATCAGGAAATACAAGGGTTTGGTGCATGGTATGTAGGCATAAGATGAGAGAACAACCAAGTGCAATAGGCTCAATCAAGCAAGTATGCATCTCAAGAAGGGTGTCAAAGTCTCCAAGATCAACAAACATAGCATTGTTGCACTCAATACAAGTGATGAGAGATGCAACTAATGGAGACAAGTGACAATGATCAAGATATATCATGTGAGTGGCATTAACATATATGTCATCAACCCAAGAAAGCAAGTAAGAGAGGAACATGGGTGATGCAACATAGCAAGCGAGCATAGTGATCAAGTCAAGCAAGCTAGTAGTGCAAAGATGCAACATACTAGAAGTAATCATGGCAATCATGGCATGTGTGCAAATAGGAGACATGAATAATGCACATGGCATATCACAAGCATGAAAGCAAGGTATGGGCAAAGTCTCATCATTGTGGTGGCAAGAAGTCCTATGTAAATAGCAATGGAGTATCATGACTCTCCCAACACAAGAATCAACAATAGCATGGGGCACAAAGAAATCATGGTAGTAGCTACAAGTATCTCCACCAAGCATGCAAATACACATATAAGTAGCATAATGGTGAATCATGTGTAAAGGCAAGCAAGGGTCACAATTGCATGGCAAAGTTATAGCAAGAGGCATAACATGCAAAGTGAACACGATAGTATGGGCATAATGTGACAAGTGGCAAATAGCCCATAGCCGTGTGAGAGCCAAGTAAAAGAGATGCGCGTAGTGGTTGCGCGAAGAGAACAGTGGTAGGGACAATCCACGGGATCCCAAATCGTCGTTGCTCTCAAGAGCTCGTTTTGTCAACTCATGGGATTGTGAGGTTGACGAGTTTGCAAAAGTACCTACACAAGACAAAGGCAAAGGAAAAATTGTATGTGCGTGGTATATGTACACATCATCCATCATGATGCGCACGTGCGTGTGTTGGTTAGCACAAAATAGCCAATGCTCAAATAAATGAGATGCGTGATATAGAAACATGTCATCCATCATGAGAGGTTTGTTGTTATGTATAGCATAATGGAGACTCGAATTGTGTAATGCATCCCAAGAAATAAGAGCATTGTTATTCATGGAATGCATATGGTGCACACAATCATGGTAATCATGCAAGGTATGGAATGCATCAAAATCTCCTAGTATGTATGAGGAAACTATGGGGGTCTCCTCATGAGCATCAATGGAAACATCACATGGAGAATATTGACAACATCCAAAGCAAAGCATATTTGGAACAATGTGTTCATGGAATGGCATAGTAGATGAATTGCGCAAATTATGTAAAGGGAGCATGGCAATATCATCGCATGAAAAACAAAAGCCAATGGCCATCATCTTGTCATCTATGCCACAAGTGCAAATAGGATTTACTTTAATGGGACATGCATAGTTACTATGTTGAGATTGAAATGAAACAATATGAGAAATCTCACTCATAGGATATGACAAGTTCAAAGGATTATCAAACATGATGTGACCAAAAGAATTTTCACATGATATCCTATGGATCATAGCATCACAACTAGGCAACTCAACATGCTCATCATCATATTCATCATATATAGGTAAGTGAAGACATGATGAAGTCGCACTAGCATAAAGCATGGCAATAGGTGTGTCAACATCATGCAAGCAATCATCGGTAAGATAGTCCATTAGTGGGACACGAGCATCACCTTCACCTATTTTACCTTTGGAGCGTCGCTCATATGTTGTAGGTGAGGTGTTCAAGATCCAATCATGCTCATCTTCATCATGATGGAACCATGTGGGTGGTGCATCTTCTTCCACCATGGCCATCGGTTTGTCCATTGGAGGGACGGACTCATCGAGGGTAGGCATGTCCTCTTGTAGGAGACCTAGCACCAAAGAAAACACACTCGGAGTAGAGGTTAAGTCGTCAGAAATCATAGTGGCCTCACATGCCCTATCAACTACCTCACTCACTAAGTGTTGTGGCTCACTCACTCCCTCGTGGATGCTCTCACTCGTATGGTTGGTGGAGTCACTCAAATGGCTCTCAACCTCACATAGGAGAAGTGGCATGCTCTCATGTGTGGGGCTAGTGGTGCGCACACTCATCCTCTCAAGGGAAATGCTCTCAAGATCACATATGGTGGAGTCACTCATATCGCTCATGTGGTGGTGGCTCTCCTCACATGGGAATTGGGGCATCTCGTCATAAGTGGATGTTGAAGAGGTGTAGGTGCAATAGTCTCCATGCTCAACTTCCTCATCCGTAATGCCTCCAAAGATGAATGCCGTAGGGTGTGGCAAACCATCACGCTCCTCCGAGGTCAAAGAGAAGGTCTCATGCTTGCTCGCGTAGCTTGACCCGGAGTAGTAGTCCAATATGGGTGCCGTCTTCATGGTGTCGAAGAGGTTCATGCTCGTCGCCTTGGTCGAAGGGGACGGCCCATGCTCGACCGTCTTGTCGCCGTGGCTCATAGATGATCGCCTTGATGATGAAGACGTCGATGTAGGCGAACTCATGGGAAGTAGGCGAAGATGCCGTACGTCCGAAGGCGAAGATGCCTTGATAGCACTTGGCGAAGATGCCGAAGTGGTGGTTGTAGCCGTAGCTCCGTCTTGGGTATGCTTGTCTCGCGGTCTTCTCTTATGCTCTTGAAGCTTGGGCTTGGCGTGAAGTAGAGCGTCTTCGGACTTGTAGGTATGCGCTTGTCGAGCATCTTCATGATGATGATGCCGTTGTCGTGCTTGAGCTCTTGGTAGATGTCGTTCGTCGTCGTCGTGCACATGATGCTTGGAGGTGACTTGCCCTTCATGATGATGTCGATGGTCGCCATGGCGGTGTGGCCGTGGAAGACTTGCACTTGCATCATGTTTGCGCTCCGAAGACTTGTGACTTGAACGTCGCCGCCGAGAGGATGACGAAGGGGAAGAAGACTTGTAATCGACCACCAAGTGTTGGAGCTCCGCCATTTGTTTGTTGAAGGAGTCGCACATGTCGTCGAAGGAAGCCATTGTCCTTGTCTCGAAGTGTCGTTGTTCGATGGCGATGTTGCCCAAGCACTCTTGCATTTCTTGTTGTAGTCCGATGGTTTTCGCGTGGATGTCCTTGTTCACGCCGTCGATGTCGAAGACCGGAGATGAAATGCCTTGCCTATCCATCACAAGATGCTAGCAAGTATGAGTGGGAGAAAGAGAAGAACTATACCAAATGTACCTTGACCGATGTTGAAGATGGATCAATGATCACTCAAATGTGGAACAAGGAAATAGCACAATTGGTACCAATTCTTGTCGGTTTCTCACACCTACACAAGTAAAGCTTATGGTGGAGCTCGGTGAGGATAGTGGCACAAAAAATTGATGTGAAATGTTAGCAAGAGTCAATAAAGTTGAAAAAGATTCACAAATTCGCAAGTGAAACAAGTAGACCAATAGCAATATGGGTGGCACACGGAAACACACACACGGATAGATAGATGGGGTCGTGCAACCAAGGAATGAGCCAAAATGTGGAATCCACGAAAATGCTCGTGTTGCACAACACTAGAGAGACGCTAGCGCGATTGCACAATAGGCGGATACGAACTTGTGCACAACCTACTAAGCAAAATGCAACGACTTCTATCCCATGTATGCTATATGTATGGTATTCCGGTGTTATGATCCAAAATGATCGAGTATGACAATCTTAATGTAGTATGATGCTATAGTTCTTGCTTAAAAGCTCTTTGCTTATCTTTTTCTTTGTGCTTAAAAGCTTGTTTGGCTCTTTCTCTTTTGAGCTCTTTTCTCATGCAAAACTTCACGAACTAAGATAGCAATTGAGTATATGCGATGACAACCTTGTGTCACAAGAGATGATACCAATATATGCACCTCGGTGATATGGTATGTATGATATGGGAAGTATGATCACTAATGTGCACAAGTCACGTTGCCGGCAATACTCAAATGGCTAGTCTCGATAGGTAAGTGACGCAAAAATGGGCTAGGGGTTAACAATGCAATTACAAAGGAATATACAATGATGTCGTCGAAGTTACCGTCCGTGTCGATGATGAGAGGTGGTGCTCTTGATGTAGACCCGTTCCTAATTAGCCGAAACACCTTAGGAAACGGAAAAACCACAACTCAAAATCTCAAGGACAAATATCAAATGATGGTAGCGGACAAGTGGTGGTGGTTGCGGAATTGTTGGTGGAAACCCGGTCAAAATGGGTTATGGTGGTGGAAGTGTATGAAGGGCTATACACGTTGTCGGAGTTGAAGTCACGGTCCCTACGTAGCCGAAACACCTTAGGAAACACGAGCGACAACTCAAACAAGCTCACACAAAATTGGGTTAAGTTGGATTGGCTATGTACAGTGGATAAGGTTATGCGGAAGTGGTAGTGGCGGTTGATGAAGAAGCAATTGTCCCTAAGTAGCCTAAACACCTTAGGAGACTCAAATCACTACTCAAGCAACCACAAATGGTATGGGAACAAAATTGGTTAGGTTGCGGAAGTCGGTGGTGGTTATGTGGATGATATGGTGGAAGCCCTAGGCAAAGATGCCAAAATCCACAAAATATGATGGAGTCAAATGATTATGGTGGTATTTTTGTGTTATGGGGGATGTCAAGAGCTTCAAAACGAGCTCAAGAACGTCGAAATCGGAGTTCGGATGAATTAGTTATGGACAAAACGGTGAAACGAAAAAGTGTGAAACTACAGGGGTCGGACATCCGGGGTGGAGCCCGGATTTCCGGGACCTGATGTCCAGAACCGCGCGGGATTTTGCCCTCCAGGAGCCGGATGTCCGGCCCGATGGCCCGGATGTCCGGCCAGTGGCCCGGATGTCCGGCCCGAAGATTCCAGATCGGGATTGGGACTTCCAAACTCGTTTGGGGACGGAATTTGATGATTTTGGGGGCGAAATTTGAGCGATTTCGTGGAGGAAAGATGGGGAAACTTGGGGAAATGCTAGATCCACTTGAAACCAAGCAAATCCATGGATCAAAATCAACAAAACCTCATCAAACCAACAGATCACAAAAAATTTTGGGTCTATTTTTGGTGGGGAATTTTCGAATTTAGGAAAGAACACAACAAAACAAGGCTAGAAAACGGTGGGGATGCTCCAAATTCGTGAGAAACCGTGGCTCATGATACCATATGATGTAGGGTGGAACCCTAGGTGGCCGATCTTTCACGAAATGGAGTGGATCCCATGAAGAACACGAGGAACACGAGAGGGAACACGAGGGGAAACACGAGAGAATCACTCAAACCAACAAGAACAAGTCACACATATGCTAGATCCTCGAAACACAAAGAGATACAAGATCCATGATCAACAAGTGATGAGGACATCACTAACAAGGTTACACCCACAGCTCCAACTGACACATATACAGGACCAATTACTAGAGCTCGCGCACGCCAATTAAATTACCAGGTACTTTCGTTTCTTGGTAATGAATCTAATGTTCATGAGAATATGATGCTGCCTAAATTGGATACATTTGTCTTGCTTACAAATGAAGGGCCTAGCTTGGACAAGAAGGATGAACATTGGAGCAAGATCAAGCATGGAGATGATGGCATGCGCAAGGGGGACAAGAATGGAGTTACAATGGATGGTTTCAGGACTTTGAAGCCACCATAATGAGTGCGAGAAGCCTTGGACGAAATATACAAGATGCCACTTCATAAATTTCGTCCAGAGGCTATTTTAGGTGCTGCGTCACCTTATTATTGGGCCAGGCCCATGTAATTTCGAAATACTTGAGTATAGGCTGTTTTTAGAGTCCGTATGTGTGGGGAAACAAGAGATAGGGTTGGTTTCGGACCCCTCCACCAAGGGCCACGAAATTCCCCCCTCTTTCCCTCATATATACAGCCCTTAGGGCGTCGTTTAGACTTCGGGTTTTGTTTAGATTAAAAGTTCGCCATAGCTGCAACTTCGCGTACTTCGTTTGTGTTCAACGACCAGACCAAGGCGGCACAGAACCCCACCTTGATCAATAAAGCTTTCCTCTTATATTCGCAATATCCAGATTGCAATCTTAGTTTCTTGCTTGTTCTTCGTTTGCCTGCAGGAAACAGACCTTCGTGGTCAGGTTGATCGTGCTCCGGCGTGGTCAACAACCTCTCGGAGTTGGTTTAGCGATTGCTAAGGCGCGACGTCCTCGCACGTTCGTAGTCGGATCGTCAAAGTCGACTTCCTCCAAAACGATAACCACCATCTCATCGAAAGACGGGACACCTTTGCCTCTATCAAGTGGTATCAGATTTCCAGGTTGCTCGGTGAGATTTTACAGTTTTTCATAGTTTAGATCGAGTCTGTTCTTCATACCTATAGTCCACGAAAAAGCCAAAAAAAATTAGGGTTAGTTCATCCCATCCGAACCAATCTGAGCCTTTGCATAATCTTTTCTGTATTTGCTTTGTTGAATTGGCGGTTGCATCGTCGTGTCCAGTTGCTGGTCTTAGCGTCTAGTCTTTTAGAGTTTCGAGTTCTGGTCATAAGTTGTCACGCCGCCGCCGCAACATCTTCATCACTACTGCCACATACCACCACCGATCCGTATCCATATACCACCACCAATCCGAATCCATATACCACCACCGCTGCCATAACCTACCACCGCTGCCATATACTACCACCATATATCCACCACCAATCCGAGTTCTTTTCATATTAGGTTTATTCTCAAAATCCATCTAGGTTTCGGATTTGTGTTTCCTTGCCTGCGTAGGTCTCGAAAAAAAAAAAAGAGTCTGGATGTTGTCAATATTCTCCATGTGATGTTTCCATTGATGCTCATGAGGAGACCCCCATAGTTTCCTCATACATACTAGGAGATCTTGATGCATTCCATACTTTGCATAGTTCCCATAATTGTGTGCACCATATGCATTCCATTCATAACATTGCTCTACCTACTTGTCATGATGCATTACAAAATTTGAGTCTCCATTATGCTATACATAACAACAAACCTCTCATGATGGATGACATGTTTCTATATCACGCATCTCATTTATTTGAGCATTGGCTATTTTGTGCTAACCAACACATGCACGTGCGCATCATGATGGATGTTGTGTACATATACCATGCACACACAATTTTTCCTTTGTCTTTGTTTTGTGTAGGTACTCATGAACATTTGTCAACCTCACAATCCCATGAGTTGACAAAACGAGCTCTTGAGAGCAACGACGATTTGGGATCCCGTGGATTGTCCCTACCACCGTTCTCTTCGCGCAACCACTACGCGCATCTCTTTTACTTGGCTCTCACACGGCTATGGGCTATTTGCCACTTGTCACATTATGCCCATACTATCGTGTTCACTTTGCATGTTATGCCTCTTGCTAGGATTTTGCCATGCAATTGTGACCCTTGCTTGCCTTTACACATGATTCTCCATTATGCTACTTATATGTGTATTTGCATGCTTGGTGGAGATACTTGTACCTACTACCATGATTTCTTTGTGCCCCATGCTATTGTTGATTCTTGTGTTGGGAGAGTCATGATACTCCATTGCTATTTATATAGGACTTCTTGCCACCACAATGATGAGACTTTGCCCATACCTTGCTTTCATGCTTGTGATATGCCATGTGTATTATTCATGCCTCCTATTTGCACACATGGCATGATTGCCATGATTACTTCTAGTATGTTGCATCTTTGCACAACTAGCTTGCTTGACTTGATCACTATGCTTGCTTGCTATGTTGCATCACCCATGTTCCTCTATTACTTGCTTTCTTGGGTTGATGACATATATGTTCATGCCACTCACATGATATATCTTGATCATTGTCACTTGTCTCCATTAGTTGCATCTCTCATCACTTGTATTGAGTGCAACAATGCTATGTTTGTTGATCTTGGAGACTTTGACACCCTTCTTGAGATGCATACTTGCTTGATTGAGCCTATTACACTTGGTTGTTCTCGCATCTTATGCCTACATACCATGCACCACACCCTTGTACTTTCTTCTGATAAGAATGATGCAAGCACTTGTTGGGTATTTTCCCGCACGAATGCTAGGTTTCGCATTATGGCTAATGATACAGGGTGGAACCCTAATCAGCGGATCTTTCACGTTTGGAGGTTGGCACACGATGAACACGGGGATCACAAGAGAAAGACGGGGGAAAACACAAGAGGAAAACACTCAATCAACACGAAGATAATCACACAAGCGCTAGATTCACGATACAAGGTCAAGATACATGATCCAAGGTCAACACCTGTGATACAAAGATAGTCTTCTCCGTGAGGAGGTCTTGATATCCCTGGGGATCTTCTCCGTGAAGGAGGTCCTGAATCCGTAGTGGATCTTCTCCGTAGAGGCGCACCGTCTCGTGGGAGAAATCCACACAAGTCTAAGAATGAGCTAAACCACAGCTGAGTCTAAAGGAAGGAGGTCAACGGGTATATATTACAAAGGGGTCGCCGTCGTAGCGGACGTCCGTGGGTTACCGGACGTCCGGTGGTTCCGGAGGGACCGGACGTCCGGTAATCCTCGGATTTCCGCTAATTAGCTTCTGTCGCCGTTGTCACGGACGTCCGGTGGCTTCCGGTCGTCCGGTCGTCTGGGGGAGGCCGGACGTCCGGTGTCTTCCGGTCGTCCGGTGCCTGGGAGTCGCCGGTCGTCCGGTGCAGGCCGGACGTCCGGTGCCTGTAGCATCTTCAGCATTCCTTCTTCTTGTCTCGTGTACTTGTCGGGCCTGTCCTCTTGAGCATCGTGTAGAGCTGTCCCGCGGCCTTCGTCCAAGCACCTGAGTATGCATAGAGTCTCTGATGAAGGTAGAAGCCGTGTCTCAAGTGAATCCGAAAGATGTAAAGAGAGGAGCGAGGTCACCTCGGTCTCGAAAGCTCTTGCACGGGCTCTAGTCATGGGTCCTTTGGGCACTTGGTGAGGCGATGAGGGGTCCATGGTGATGACCCTAGGATACACCGTATCATCTCCCCTCCCTTGGGAAAGATCCGACCTCGGATCGAAATCTTCATCACCATGGAAAGGAGAGAGGTCCTTGATGTTGAAAGTATCGCTCACGGAGTACTTGTCTCGTGGGATGTCGATCTTGTAGGCGTTGTCGTTGTAGCGTGCTAGCACCTTGAAGGGTCCGTCGGCGCGAGGTAGAAGCTTGGACTTGCGCTCGTGTGGGAAGCGGTCCTTGCGAAGGTGGAGCCAAACAAGATCTCCCGGGTTGAACACCATCGGTGCCTTGTTGACGTTGAACTTGTTGGCGCGACGGTGGACTTGTCGCTCGATCATCGCCCTTGTGTCTTCGTGCACCTTCTTGAGATAATTTGCCCTTGCGCTTGCGTCCATGTTCGTGCGCTCTTGGAGAGGAAGAGGTAGGATGTCCAAAGGTGATAGAGGCAAAGGTGTCCCGTCTTTCGATGAGATGGTGGTTATCGTTTTGGAGGAAGTCGACTTTGACGATCCGACTACGAACGTGCGAGGACGTCGCGCCTTAGCAATCGCTAAACCAACTCCGAGAGGTTGTTGACCACGCCGGAGCACGATCAACCTGACCACGAAGGTCTGTTTCCTGTAGGCAAACGAAGAACAAGCAAGAAACTAAGATTGCAATCTGGATATTGCGAATATAAGAGGAAAGCTTTATTGATCAAGGTGGGGTTCTGTGACGCCTTGGTCTGGTCGTTGAACACAAACGAAGTACGCGAAGTTGCAGCTATGGCGAACTTTTAATCTAAACAAAACCCAAAGTCTAAACGACGCCCTAAGGGCTGTATATATGAGGGAAAGAGGGGGGAATTTCGTGGCCCTTGGTGGAGGGGTCCGAAACCAACCCTAACTCTTGTTTCCCCACACATACGGACTCTAAAAACAACCTATACTCAAGTATTTCGAAATTACATGGGCCTGGCCCAATAATAAGGTGACACAGCACCTAAAATAGCCTCTGGACGAAATTTATGAAGTGGCATCTTGTATATTTCGTCCAAGGCTTCCCTCACTCATTATGGTGGCTTCAAAGTCCTGAAATCATCAATTGAAACTCCATTCTTGTTCCCCTTGCGCACGCCATCATCTCCATGCTTGATCTTGCTCCAATGTTCATCCTTCTTGTCCAAGCTAGGCCCTTCATTTGTAAGCAAGACAAATGTATCCAATTTAGGCAGCATCATATTCTCATGAACATTAGATTCATTACCAAGAAACGAAAGTACCTGGTAATTTAATTGGCGTGCGCGAGCTCTAGTAATTGGTCCTGTATATGTGTCAGTTGGAGCTGTGGGTGTAACCTTGTTAGTGATGTCCTCATCATCCTCCCCTTCTTGAATTGAAGTCGTCCTCGACGGAAGCTCATCTTCCTCACCCAAGTAAGGCTTCAAATCTGCAATGTTAAATGTGGGACTAACCCCAAAATCTGCAGGCAGCTCAAGTTTATATGCATTATCATTTATTTTCTCTAACACCTTGAAAGGTCCATCAGCACGTGGCATTAGCTTTGAGTTGCGCAAATTAGGAAACCTATCCTTACGCAAATGTAACCAAACAAGATCTCCAGGTGCAAAGACAACATGTTTTCTACCCTTATCTCCAACAAGTTTATATTTAGCATTCATGCGCTCAATATTTTCCTTAGTTAACTCATGCATTTTTAAGATCAATTCAGCACGTTGTTTAGCATCAAAATTAACCTTCTCCGAAGATGGAAGAGGCAACAAATCAATAGGTGCACGAGGTAGGAAACCATAGACAATTTCAAAAGGGCACATCTTAGTAGTAGAATGCAACGAACGATTATAAGCAAATTCAATATGAGGCAAGCATTCTTCCCACATTTTCTTATTATTCTTCAAAACAGCCCTAAGCATAGTAGACAAAGTTCTGTTGACTACTTCAGTTTGTCCATCAGTTTGGGGGTGACAAGTAGTACTAAAAAGCAGTTTAGTCCCCAACTTAGCCCATAAACATCTCCAAAAGTGGCTAAAAAATTTAGTATCACGATCTGAAACAATAGTATTTGGCACACCATGCAAGCGAATAATTTCACGAAAGAATAAATCAGCAACATTAGCAGCATCATCGCTTTTATGACATGGTATAAAGTGTGCCATCTTCGAGAACCTATCCATGACAACAAATATGCTATCCCTCCCCTTCTTTGTTCGAGGTAAACCCAAAACAAAGTCCATAGATATATCTTCCCAAGGAACACTAGGGACAGGCAAAGGCATATATAAACCATGAGGATTGAGTCGTGACTTAGCTTTTTGACATGTAGTGCAGCGAGCAACAAAACGCTCAACATCCCGTCGCATCTTTGGCCAAAAGAAATGTGTAGCAAGTACGTCCTCCGTCTTCTTCACGCCAAAGTGTCCCATTAATCCTCCTCCATGCGCCTCCTGCAACAACAAAAGACGAACAGAGCTAGCTGGAATGCATAGCTTGTTAGCTCGAAATACAAATCCATCACCAACGATGAACTTGTTCCATGTTCTCCCTTCTTTACAATTCTGCAATACATCTTTAAATTCAGCATCATGCACATATTGATCTTTGATGGTCTCCAAACCAAATATTTTAAAGTCAAGTTGTGAAAGCATAGTATAACGACGAGACAATGCATCAGCAATAACATTTTCTTTTCCCTTCTTGTGTTTAATAACATAAGGGAAAGTCTCTATGAATTCAACCCATTTAGCATGTCTACGGTTCAGTTTTGCTTGACTTTTAATGTGCTTCAAAGATTCATGATCAGAATGTATAACAAATTCTTTGGGCCATAAATAATGTTGCCATGTCTCCAAAGTCCGAACAAGAGCATATAATTCCTTATCATAAGTAGAATAATTCAGACTAGGCCCACTCAATTTTTCAGAAAAATATGCAATAGGTTTACCATCTTGTAATAACACACCTCCTAACCCAATTCCACTAGCATCACATTCAAGCTCAAAAGTCTTATTAAAATCAGGAAGTTGGAGTAAAGGAGCATGTGTCAACTTATCTTTCAATACCGTGAATGCTTCTTCCTGTGCAGTACCCCAAACAAAAGGCACATCTTTCTTTGTAAGCTCATTGAGAGGTGCAGCAATGGTGCTGAAATCTCTCAAAAAACGCCGATAGAATCCAGCGAGGCCAAGGAAACTCCTCACGTGTGTGACCGTTTTGGGCTGCGGCCAACTCTCAATAGCTTCAATCTTGGCTTTATCAACCTCAATTCCCTGTGGAGTAACAACATAGCCAAGAAAAGAGACTCGGTCGGTGCAAAAGGTGCACTTTCCAAGGTTACCAAATAAACGTGCATCACGTAGAGCAATAAAAACAGCACGTAAATGTTCCAAATGTTCCTCCAAAGATCTGCTAAAAATCAATATATCATCAAAGTATACTACCACAAATCGTCCAATGAAAGAACGTAAAACTTCATTCATTAATCTCATGAAAGTACTAGGTGCATTAGTTAACCCAAAAGGCATGACTAACCACTCATATAATCCAAACTTAGTTTTAAATGCTGTTTTCCATTCATCTCCCAATTTCATACGAATTTGATGGTATCCACTACGCAAATCAACTTTGGAGAATATTGTAGAGCCACTCAATTCATCAAGCATATCATATAGCCTAGGAATAGGATGACGATAACGAATAGTAATATTATTAATGGCTCTACAATCAACACACATACGTGATGTACCATCCTTTTTCGGCACTAGAATAATAGGAACAGCACAAGGACTAAGGGATTCGCGTATATAACCTTTGTCGAGTAGCTCCTGTACTTGACGCATAATCTCCTTCGTCTCTTCTGGATTGGTACGGTATGGTGCGCGGTTGGGTAGCGATGCACCGGGAATTAAGTCAATCTGATGCTCAATCCCTCGAATAGGTGGTAATCCCGGTGGCACGTCTTGTGGAAAGACGTCGGCGAACTCCTGCAAAATGTTAGTGACAGCAGGAGGCAAAGAGGAAGGCACGTCTTCGAATGAAAATAATGCCTCTTTGCATACAACAGCATAGCAAACAGATTTGCTAAAATCTAGCTCATCAATATCAGATTTGGTGGCAAATAAACATGCACTTTTCAATTTAATTTCAGAAGCAACAGTAGATGGCTTATTAGTAGGCTTCATTTGTTGCTCAAATTCTTTTGCCACAATCTGATTTTCACTCTTATTTTTCTCCTGTTTTGCTTTATTAGCTCTATTAATATCATCTTTCAAAATGGAATCAGGAGTCATAGGAAGCAAAGTAATATTTTTATCCTTATGAACAAGAGTATACTGATTGTTTCTACCATGGTGTACAGAATTTTTATCAAATTGCCATGGTCTACCAAGTAATAAGGAACATGCTTGCATAGGTACCACATCACAATCAACATAATCAGCATATGTAGAGATACTAAAATGTACACGGACAGTACGTGTTACCTTAACCTTGCCGCTGTTGTTGAACCATTGGATGTAGTAAGGATGTGGATGTGGTCTTGTGGTGAGAGATAGCTTCTCCACCATCTCCATGCTAGCCAAGTTGTTGCAACTCCCTCCATCTATGATCACGCGAACAGAACGTTCCTTCACAACTCCCTTTGTATGGAACAAATTATGCCTCTGATTTTGCTCAGCTTGTGTAACCTGCACACTCAAAACACGTTGAGCAACTAAACATTCATACCTGTCAGCATCTTCAGGAGCCATGTATTGCGTCTCATGATCAGAATCGTCTCCGCCGTGTTCTTCACGTGTAATAAGAGCCAAAGTCTCCTCATCATAGTCACTAGCGGATTCATATCCACCATCCTCAGTAGCAATCATCACACGCTGAGATTTGCAATCTCTCGCAAAATGTCCTCTTCCCTTACAACGACGACAAATAATATCACTGGTGTGCCCTGTTGATGCCATGGAAGAAGAAGAACTCTGTGCAGGCCCAATAGGTGTGCTCTTGGCAGATAATGGTGGTTGTGCCTGCTTCCTTATATCATGGCTGGAGGTAACAGCTGATGGAGGTGTCGGTGCAGTAGAATGTGAGGAAGTAGAGGATGCACGCGGTGTCCATGATGAAGGTCGTCCTGCAGAAAAGTTAGTCCGCGCCAATGCCGATCGATCCTGCACTTCACGTTCAGCTTTACAAGCAAGATGGAATAAACGAGTGATAGTAGTATAATCCTTATACTCTAGAATGGTCTGAATCTCTCTATTTAATCCACCCATAAAACGTGCAAGCATAGCTTCATTCTCCTCAACAATACCACATCTAATCAGGCCAGTTTGTAATTGCTGATAATATTCTTCTACAGAATTTTTTCCTTGTCTTAAGCGCTGTAGTTTTTGAAGTAATTCACGTTGATAATATGGTGGAACCCAACGAGTACGCATAGCAGTTTTCAAAGCAGTCCAAGTAGCTGGAATAGGATATAATCTACAATGTTCAGACCACCAAACACATGCAAAACCAGTGAAAGCACAAACATCAGCAGGGACACGTCTCTCCTCGGGATAGTTTAAACATGTAAAACGTTGTTCAGTTTGTAACTCCCAAGTAAGATATATATCAGGAACATATCTACCCTCAAATGGTGGAATATTCAATTTCAGTTTAGGAAAATGGTCATGTACCTCAGGTGGTGGTGCAGCCCTATCGTTGCGATGATATGCATGAGGACGACCTGGTGGTGGTGGTGCTGGTTGTTGCACGTAGTTCTGATTTTGGTCAACCTCATCCTCGTAATGGTCCTCCACCTCTGTAGTAGCAGCAGGAGCTACAGAAACATCAACAGCAGCACCAGAAGCTTGACCAGTCTCAAGGGGAACGCGCTGTGCTCGTCCCACTTGATTCGGAAGGCGCCGTTGTTGTTGTTGTTGTTGTTGTTGTTGAAGAGGTGGGACAGCTGCAGCAGCCGGTGGTGGTGGAAAACGCGCAAGCAATTCAGCAAACTTGTTATCGAGCTTTGTGTCAAACGTCTTCTCCATGCCATCTATCTTCTCCATGGCCTCGTCAAATCTGTTTAGCACATCTTGCACCTGTTCACTCATCATTTGCTGAAACTTATCATGAAGCTCCTTGTTCGTCAAGTTCTCCCAGTCAGTCTCATCGACTTGTGATCCTGGCATGGTTAGCAGCAATAGAAACACACAAGAATATGATCCTACAGACTACTAAGAAGTGGTGGGGGTGGCGGGTGTCACAAATCCGACAAGCAAATCTCAAATTCTTACCAGTTCTTACCCAGCAGCAGGCGGTG
>LR738712.1:355076757-355104227 GCA_902687465.1 Secale cereale
TAGGATAGGGAAAAAATATTTTCACCTGTCGAAATTTTGGCCTAAAAACTGCCCGGGGGTCTCCAGACTTTTTTTTTTTTTTCGAGACCTACGCAGACAAGGAAACACGAAACCGAAACCTAGATGGATCTCGAGAACAAACCTAATATGAAAAGAACTCGGATTGGCGGTGGATATATGGTGGTAGGATATGGCAGCGGTGGTAGGTTATGGCAGCGGTGGTGGTATATGGATTCGGATTGGTGGTGGTATATGGATACGGATCGGTGGTGGTATGTGGCAGTAGTGATGAAGATGTTGCGGCGGCGGCGTGACAACTGTGAACAGAACTCGAAACTCTAAAGAACTAGACGCTAAGACCAGCAACTTGACACGACGATGCAACCATAAATTCAACAAAGCAAATACAGAAAAGATTATGCAAAGGCTCAGATTGGTTCGGATGGGATGAACTAACCCTAATTTTTTTTTGGCTTTTTCGTGGACTATAGGTATGAAGAACAGACTCGATCTAAACTATGAAAAACTGTAAAATCTCACCGAGCAACCTGGAGCTCTGATACCACTTGATAGAGGCAAAGGTGTCCCGTCTTTCGATGAGATGGTGGTTATCGTTTTGGAGGAAGTCGACTTTGACGATCCGACTACGAACGTGCGAGGACGTCGCGCCTTAGCAATCGCTAAACCAACTCCGAGAGGTTGTTGACCACGCCGGAGCACGATCAACCTGACCACGAAGGTCTGTTTCCTGCAGGCAAACGAAGAACAAGCAAGAAACTAAGATTGCAATCTGGATATTGCGAATATAAGAGGAAAGCTTTATTGATCAAGGTGGGGTTCTGTGACACCATGGTCTGGTCGTTGAACACAAACGAAGTACGCGAAGTTGCAGCTATGGCGAACTTTTAATCTAAACAAAACCCAAAGTCTAAACGACGCCCTAAGGGCTGTATATATGAGGGAAAGAGGGGGGAATTTCGTGGCCCTTGGTGGAGGGGTCCGAAACCAACCCTAACTCTTGTTTCCCCACACATACGGACTCTAAAAACAACCTATACTCAAGTATTTCGAAATTACATGGGCCTGGCCCAATAATAAGGTGACGCAGCACCTAAAATAGCCTCTGGACGAAATTTATGAAGTGGCATCTTGTATATTTCGTCCAAGGCTTCCCGCACTCATTATGGTGGCTTCAAAGTCCTGAAATCATCAATTGAAACTCCATTCTTGTTCCCCTTGCGCACGCCATCATCTCCATGCTTGATCTTGCTCCAATGTTCATCCTTCTTGTCCAAGCTAGGCCCTTCATTTGTAAGCAAGACAAATGTATCCAATTTAGGCAGCATCATATTCTCATGAACATTAGATTCATTACCAAGAAACGAAAGTACCTGGTAATTTAATTGGCGTGCGCGAGCTCTAGTAATTGGTCCTGTATATGTGTCAGTTGGAGCTGTGGGTGTAACCTTGTTAGTGATGTCCTCATCAAAAGGCGACAACGGGTTGAAGCCGTAGACGATCTCGAAGGGGGACTTGCCGGTTGTGGAGTGTCTTGAGCGGTTGTAGGCGAACTCGGCGATTGGCAAGCAATGCTCCCATTCCCGGATGTTCCTCTTGATCAACACACGAAGAAGAGTGGAGAGCGTGCGGTTCGTCACCTCCGTCTGGCCGTCCGTTTGTGGATGGTACGCCGAAGAAAAGAGAAGCTTGATTCCGAGCTTGGCACATAGTGTTTTCCAAAAGTAACTCAAGAACTTGACGTCCCGGTCCGACACGATCGTTTTGGGCACGCCGTGTAGACGAAGTATCTCCCTACAAAAGAGAGTTGCAACATGTGAAGCATCGTCGATCTTGTTACAAGGAATGAAATGAGCCATTTTGGAGAATCTATCTACCACGACAAGCACGGAATCTTTGCCATTTTGAGTCC
This sequence comes from Secale cereale, assembly GCA_902687465.1. Taxonomy (NCBI): domain Eukaryota; kingdom Viridiplantae; phylum Streptophyta; class Magnoliopsida; order Poales; family Poaceae; genus Secale; species Secale cereale. The sequence goes on from LR738712.1 coordinate 355,078,688, forward strand.
TAGGCAAGCCAAGTATGAAATCCATGCTTATGTCTTCCCATGGATGATATGGAATAGGAAGAGGCATATAAAGACCGTGAGATTGAGCTTTGGACTTAGCTTTGCGGCATGTCGAACATCGGTTGGTGAGGCGTGAGACGTCACGAAGCATCTTGGGCCAAAAATAGTTCTTAGAGAGAGTAGCAAACGTCTTGTCGCGTCCAAAGTGTCCCATGAGTCCTCCTCCATGCGATTCCTGCAAAAGGAGCAAACGAAGCGAAGACTCGGGAATGCGAAGTATGTTAGCTCTCATAAGATATCCATACTTGATGTAGTAATGTTCCCAAGAAGTGTGAGTCAAGCATTTAGCATAAGCATTTGCAAAGAAAGGATCATGCTCATATAAATCTTTAATATGCTCAAAGCCAATCACGTTCAACTCAAGTTGTGTAACAAGCATGCATTTGCGGGAAAGCGCGTCCGCCACAACATTTTCTTTGCCCTTGATGTATTTGATGACATAGGGGAAAGACTCAATGAACTCACTCCATTTAGCATGACGCTTGTTCAACTCAGTTTGACCTTTGAGATACTTGAGTGTCTCATGGTCCGTATGAAGAATGAATTCATGAGGCCTAAGATAGTGTTCCCAAACACGTAGAACTCTCACCAAGGCATAAAGCTCTTTATCATAGATAGGATAGTTAAGTTGCGCTCCCGATAGCTTTTCGCTAAAGTACGCAATTGGGCGCTTTTCTTGCATTAGCACACCACCTATGCCGGTACCACTAGCATCACAATGGATCTCAAACGGTTTGTCAAAGTTTGGTAGGGCTAGAAGTGGTGCGTGCGTGAGCAAGCTCTTAAGCTCATTGAACGCGGTGTCTTGCGAAGGACCCCAAATGAAGGGTGCATTCTTCTTGCTCAAAGCGTGTAGAGGCATAGCAATGGTGCTAAAGTCCTTGACAAAACGTCGATAGAAACCGGCTAAACCAAGGAAACTACGCACTTGCATGAGATTCTTTGGTTGAGGCCAGGTTTTAATTGCTTCAATTTTAGTTTCATCAACGTTAACACCTTGAGAAGACACGACAAATCCTAGAAAGACAACCTTGTCAACGCCAAAAGTGCATTTTTCCATATTAGCATACAATTGTTGTTTGCGAAGTGCTTGCAAAACTAGTTGGACATGGTCAACATGTTCTTCAAGCGACTTGCTAAACACGAGAATGTCATCAAAGTAAACCACGACAAAGACACCTATGTAGGGTCTAAGAACAAAGTGCATAAGACGCACAAAAGTGCCGGGTGCTTCCGATAAGCCCATTGGCATGACAAGCCACTCATATAACCCGAACTTGGTTTTGAAAGCAGTTTTCCACTCATCACCCTCTTGAATACGAATTTGGTAGTAGCCACTTTTAAGATCAATTTTTGAAAAGATGGTGGCACCACAAAGTTCATCAAGCATGTCATCTAAGCGAGGAATAGGGTGACGATATCTAACGGTGATAGCATTTATCGGGCGGCAATCGGAACACATGCGAAAAGTTCCGTCTTTCTTAGGCACGAGAATAACGGGAACGGCACAAGGGCTTAGACTTTCACGTACATGACCCTTGTCGATGAGTTTTTGCACTTGCCGTTGTATCTCCTTTGTTTCCTCGGGGTTGACGCGGTAAGGAGCTTTGTTTGGAAGTGGAGCACCGGGTACGAGGTCGATGCGGTGTTCTATCCCTCGAAGTGGAGGTAGACCCGGTGGTAGCTCATCGGGGAAGACGTCCGAGAATTCCTGCAACAATTGAGACAACACAAAAGGTGGAGGTGGTGACGTGTTAGTAGGTTTGGCTTCCCCTTTGCATAAGAGCACAAGGTGGAAGACGCTCGATGGGTTCTCACACACTTCTCTCATCTCACGTTTGGTGGCAAATAGCACTAGTTGCTTCTTGTCGCTCATCGTGGAGGCGCTCATATTTGGCTTGTGGCTCTCACTCTCTTTTTGGTGGGTCGCTCTCTCACCATTCTCTCCACGATGGGTGGTAGGTAAAAGCTTGTCGGCGGCTACTTGACTTGGAGTCATAGGTCGTAGCACGAATTCCTTGCCCTTCATCTTGAAGTGATAGTGGTTCGTCCGTCCATTGTGTGTGACTCCACGATCATATTGCCATGGTCGTCCAAGAATAAGGTGGCACACGGACATGGGTATCACATCACACTCAAGAGTGTCCTCGTAAGCGCCAATCTTGAAAGAGACTTGCACGGTGTGCTCGACTCGAAGAATTCCGGCGTCGTTGAGCCACTGGACCTTGTAGGGGTGAGGATGCTTCGTCTTGACCAAATGAAGCTTGTCGCATAGCTCTTCGCTTGCCAAGTTGTGGCAACTTCCTCCATCGATGATAACCTTGACGGCGCGTCCATTGATGCCGGCCTTCGTATGGAAAATATGACATCGTTGGTCGTCGTCTTGTTGATGTTGGAGTGTCAAGACTTTGGAGACCACAAGGTTGGGGCTTGAGTCATTGTCGCAAAACACTTGATTGTCTTCTTCTTCATTGACTTGGCGATGCATAGCGACATGCTCAAGTGCTTCCATCTCATCATCGCTCATGGAGTCATAAGATCCGTCGTCGTTGATGATCATGGTGCGAACGGTCTTGCACTCAAATGACTTGTGGCCTCGTCCTTGGCACTTGAAGCATTTGATAGAGCTCGTCTTGTTGTTATCTTCGGTTGGAGTTGTAGTTGAGGAAGCTCTTGGCTTGAAGTTGTTGGTAGAAGGTGGACGACTCGATGTAGTCGCATTCTTGTAGCTTGACTTGTCACCGAAGTTTGTAGATGGCTTGGTAGAGGTAGGAGGAGTAGCCGAAGTCGTTGAAGCTTGGTTGTAGGAGCCGAAGTTCTTGGAGTTGAACTTGGAGTACTTGTAGTCCTCTTGAACTTGTCGCTCCGCTTTGGTTGCTTGGTGTACTAGCTCGAGGAGGTTGTTGTATGGTTGGAAGTCCGCTATCTTCTTGATGGGATAGTTGAGTCCATTCAAGAATCGCGCCATAGTTTGTTCGTCATCTTCCGTGATGTTTGCTCTTATCATAGCAATCTCCATCTCCTTGTAGTACTCTTCAACGGACTTGGTTCCTTGCTTGAGGAGTTGTAGCTTCTTGAACAAGTCGCGGTTGTAGTGTGTAGGCACAAAGTGTGCTCTCATCACTTCCTTCATTTGAGCCCAAGTGGTGATAGGAGGTTCGCCTTTGGCTTCTCTTCTCTCTATGATTTGCTCCCACCAAATGAGAACATAGTCTTGGAACTCAAGGGATGCCATTGCGATCTTCTTCTCTTCATCGAAGTTGTGAAGGCGAAAGATCTTGTCAACTTTCAATGCCCATGAGAGATAGTCTTCGGGATCAATGCTTCCGGAAAACTTTGGCATTGTGAACTTGAGCTTGCCATAGCGATGCTCGTCATTGTTTCCTTGCCTATTGGGAGGGCGATCTCGATTTTGGCGGTTTGCCATATCATGTTGCTCTTGAGGATGTAGAAGTTCTTGTTGGAGTTGATGTTCTTGTTGGTATTGTTGCTCATATCGCGCTTGAGGAGGAGCTTCTTCTTGCATTCTTGCTTGATGGCGCCTTTCTTGCATCTCATCGCGAAGGAAATCCTCTTCTTGACGATTGTGTCGAGTGCGGGCTGCCACATTGCGATGTGCATCTTGTAGAGCACGTTGCGCCTCCATAGCTTGAGCTTCTCGACGTTGTTGTGCTTGACGGTTAGCCTCGGCATCTTGTCCTTCTTGATATTGGCGAGCTCGCTCTTGTTGTTGTTGGCGTAGTCGTTGCCGTTCTTGTGCTTGCTCAAGTGTAGCTTGGTTTTGACGATGTCGGCTTCCTTGCTCGTCGAATAGCTCTTGAGAACTCTTGTCATGTAGATGATGCCGATGGTCATGTCGAGCTTGACGTGCGGCTTGACGAAGAGTGTTTGACGTAGGTGTACTTGAGTCTTGCGTTGAGTCGGTGTGTCGACTTGAGCGGCTCCGTCTTTGAGAAGATGTTGAGGAAGAACGTCGGTTGATGATCAATGTCCGGAGCTCATTGTATTGAGTAGACATGTTGGTGTTGATGAGGTCGATTTGCTCCTTGGTACTTTGTTGGAATTGGCGCGCGTCCTCGGCGACTTGACCAATGTACTCTCGCATAGCTTCACTCTCTTGATGTAGAGCTCGTTGGACACCGAATAGATGTAGTTTGGTGACGTAGTTGTTCGCTTCTTGAGGATCGTCGAAGATCGGGTTGGTAGATGAACTTGGCCTATCCATCATCACAAGCAAGTATGTGAGTGGAGAAAGGAGAAGACAATATCAATGTACCTTAACCGAGGTTGAAAATGGATCAATGATCACTCAACAATGTAACCCGGAAATAGCACTATCGGTATCACTTCGTGTCGATTCTCACACCTACACAAGTAAAGCTTTGAGAGGAGCTCGGTTAGGATGTGGCACAAATTCAATGCAATAGTCAAAGTGACTCAAAGATGTTGAAAATGGTTCACAAATTTGCTCATGCAACAAGTAGATCACTAGCAAAGGTAGCACACGGAACACACGCACGGATAGATAAATGTGGTCGTGCAACCAAGGGTGAGCGAAAATGCTCGTGTTGCACAACACTAGAGAGACGCTAGCCGATTGCTTAATAGGCGGATACGCACTTGTGCACGACCTATAAGAGGCAAAAAGTAACGACTATCTATCACAAGTATGTTATGAGTGTATGATGTGTCGATGCTTGAGCACAAGATGATGTTGCTATGTATGATCTCTTTGGATGCAAGGCGTATGATGTTATTGTTTCTTTGCTTGGATTGGCTCTTTTGCTTAGAAGCTTTCACTAACAAGGTTACACCCACAACTCCAACTGACACATATACAGGACCAATTACTAGAGCTCGCGCACGCCAATTAAATTACCAGGTACTTTCGTTTCTTGGTAATGAATCTAATGTTCATGAGAATATGATGCTGCCTAAATTGGATACATTTGTCTTGCTTACAAATGAAGGGCCTAGCTTGGACAAGAAGGATGAACATTGGAGCAAGATCAAGCATGGAGATGATGGCGTGCGCAAGGGGAACAAGAATGGAGTTTCAATTGATGATTTCAGGACTTTGAAGCCACCATAATGAGTGCGGGAAGCCTTGGACGAAATATACAAGATGCCACTTCATAAATTTCGTCCAGAGGCTATTATAGGTGCTGCGTCACCTTATTATTGGGCCAGGCCCATGTAATTTCGAAATACTTGAGTATAGGCTGTTTTTAGAGTCCGTATGTGTGGGGAAACGAGAGTTAGGGTTGGTTTCGGACCCCTCCACCAAGGGCCACGAAATTCCCCCCTCTTTCCCTCATATATACAGCCCTTAGGGCGTCGTTTAGACTTTGGGTTTTGTTTAGATTAAAAGTTCGCCATAGCTGCAACTTCGCGTACTTCGTTTGTGTTCAACGACCAGACAAAGGCGTCACAGAACCCCACCTTGATCAATAAAGTTTTCCTCTTATATTCGCAATATCCAGATTGCAATCTTAGTTTCTTGCTTGTTCTTCGTTTGCCTGCAGGAAACAGACCTTCGTGGTCAGGTTGATCGTGCTCCGGCGTGGTCGATAACCTCTCGGAGTTGGTTTAGCGATTGCTAAGGCGCGACGTCCACGCACGTTCGTAGTCGGATCGTCAAAGTCGACTTCATCCAAACGATAGCCACTATCTCATCGAAAGACGGGACACCTTTGCCTCTATCAAGCTTGGTTTTGACGATGTCGGCTTCCTTGCTCGTCGAATAGCTCTTGAGAACTCTTGTCATGTAGATGATGCCGATGGTCATGTCGAGCTTGACGTGCGGCTTGACGAAGAGTGTTTGACGTAGGTGTACTTGAGTCTTGCGTTGAGTCGGTGTGTCGACTTGAGCGGCTCCGTCTTTGAGAAGATGTTGAAGAAGAACGTCGGTTGATGATCAATGTCCGGAGCTCATTGTATTGAGTAGACATGTTGGTGTTGATGATGTCGATTTGCTCCTTGGTACTTTGTTGGAATTGGCGCGCGTCCTCGGCGACTTGACCAATGTACTCTCGCATAGCTTCACTCTCTTGATGTAGAGCTCGTTGGACACCGAATAGATGTAGTTTGGTGACGTAGTTGTTCGCTTCTTGAGGATCGTCGAAGATCGGGTTGGTAGATGAACTTGGCCTATCCATCATCACAAGCAAGTATGTGAGCGGGAGAAAGGAGAAGACAATATCAATGTACCTTAACCGTGGTTGAAAATGGATCAATGATCACTCAACAATGTAACCCGGAAATAGCACTATTGGTATCACTTCGTGTCGATTCTCACACCTACACAAGTAAAGCTTTGAGAGGAGCTTGGTTAGGATGTGGCACAAATTCAATGCAATAGTCAAAGTGACTCAAAGATGTTGAAAATGGTTCACAAATTTGCTCATGCAACAAGTAGATCACTAGCAAATCGTAGCACACGGAACACACGCACGGATAGATAAATGTGGTCGTGCAACCAAGGGTGAGCGAAAATGTGGTAAACCACGGAAAATGCTCATGTTGCACAACACTAGAGAGACGCTAACCGATTGCTTAATAGGCGGATACGCACTTGTGCACGACCTATAAGAGGCAAAACGTAACGACTAACTATCACAAGTATACTATGAGTGTATGATGTGCCGATGCTTGAGCACAAGATGATGTTGCTATGATGTATGATCTCTTTGGATGCAAGGCGTGTGATGCTATTATCTTTTGCTTTGATTGGCTCGTTTGCTTAAAAGCTTTTGAGCTCTTTCTTTGGGCACATATGTATGCTTCTCGGATCAAGGTAGCTATTGTGTATGCGGAACACTCTTGTGGCACATGGAGATATGCAAGATACCAAGATGATGTGATGTTACTCACAATGATGTAGTATGCAATATCTATGACTATCACTAAGGTGCACAAGTGTCGTGGCCCGGCAATACTCAAATGGCTAGTCTCAATGGGAAAGCTACGCAAAGATGGTTCAAAGGGTGACAATGCAATTGCAAGATAGAATGAGCGAAGTGTCGTCGATGTTACCGTCCTTGCCGAAGTTGAGCGGTGGTGTTGTCGAAGTCTTGCCGTCCCAAGGTAGCCTAAACATCCAAGGAAACGGTGAAACCACAACTCAAGTATCCAAGGCAAAGGGAGACACACTTTTCAAACTCAGAGCGGGAAAGCGATGGTGGTTGCGGAAGGTAGAGGACCGTTGCGGAAAGTGGATGGTATTTGCGGAAGGTGGTTGGTAGCGGAAGGTGGAACGTAACTGAACAAGTTCAGCTGCGTCAGGAAATGTCGGACGTCCGGAAGGTACCGGTCGTCCGGTCTGTCTGAAGGGGTCGGACGTCCGGTGGTTGCCGGAAATCCGGTAAAACGTTCTGTTGTCGGGGTGCCGGTCGTCCGGTGTTTAGCGGACGTCCGGTGTCTCGAGAGGTGCCGGACGTCCGGTAAACGTCGGTCGTCCGGTAGGTCTAAGACTTGGTTGTTGGGATCCGTGGCAAAAATGGTGAAACGTGGTCGGATTTGCGGTGGGAAAAGGTGGAAAAGGGGGGGGGGGAAATGCTAGATCGACACGTGGCACAGGAAATCCATGGAACAAAGTCAACAAAATCTTGCCAAATCAACAGATCACAAAAATTTTTGGGGCTCTTTTTGTGGGGAATTTTCGAAATTGGGAGGAACACGACAAAAACAGGCTAGAAAACAAAGTGTGGGGCTCCAAAATCGTGAGAAACCTTTGCTCTTGATACCATATGATACAGGGTGGAACCCTAATCAGCGGATCTTTCACGTTTGGAGGTTGGCACACGATGAACACGGGGATCACAAGAGAAAGACGGGGGAAAACACAAGAGGAAAACACTCAATCAACACGAAGATAATCACACAAGCGCTAGATTCGCGATACAAGGTCAAGATACATGATCCAAGGTCAACACCGGTGATACAAAGATAGTCTTCTCCGTGAGGAGGTCTTGATATGATGAGGACATCACTAACAAGGTTACACCTATAGCTCCAACTGACACATATACAGGACCAATTACTAGAGCTCGCGCACGCCAATTAAATTACCAGGTACTTTCGTTTCTTGGTAATGAATCTAATGTTCATGAGAATATGATGCTGCCTAAATTGGATACATTTGTCTTGCTTACAACTGAAGGGCCTATCTTGGACAAGAAGGATGAACATTGGAGCAAGATCAAGCATGGAGATGATGGCATGCGCAAGGGGGACAAGAATGGAGTTACAATGGATGATTTCAGGACTTTGAAGCCACCATAATGAGTGCGAGAAGCCTTGGACGAAATATACAAGACGCCACTTCATAAATTTCGTCCAGAGGCTATTTTAGGTGCTGCGTCACCTTATTATTGGGCCAGGCCCATGTAATTTCGAAATACTTGAGTATAGGCTGTTTTTAGAGTCCGTATGTGTGGGGAAACAAGAGTTAGGGTTGGTTTCGGACCCCTCCACCAAGGGCCACGAAATTCCCCCCTCTTTCCCTCATATATACAGCCCTTAGGGCGTCGTTTAGACTTTGGGTTTTGTTTAGATTAAAAGTTCGCCTTAGCTACAACTTCGCGTACTTCGTTTGTGTTCAACGACCAGACCAAGGCGTCACAGAACCCCACCTTGATCAATAAAGCTTTCCTCTTATATTCGCAATATCCAGATTGCAATCTTAGTTTCTTGCTTGTTCTTCATTTGCCTGCAGGAAACAGACCTTCGTGGTCAGGTTGATCGTGCTCCGGCGTGGTCAACAACCTCTCGGAGTTGGTTTAGCGATTGCTAAGGCGCGACGTCCTCGCACGTTCGTAGTCGGATCGTCAAAGTCGACTTCCTCCAAAACGATAACCACCATCTCATCGAAAGACGGGACACCTTTGCCTCTATCAAGTGGTATCAGATTTCCAGGTTGCTCGGTGAGATTTTACAGTTTTTCATAGTTTAGATCGAGTCTGTTCTTCATACCTATAGTCCACGAAAAAGCCAAAAAAAAAATTTAGGGTTAGTTCATCCCATCCGAACCAATCTGAGCCTTTGCATAATCTTTTCTGTATTTGCTTTGTTGAATTTGCGGTTGCATCGTCGTGTCCAGTTGCTGGTCTTAGCGTCTAGTCTTTTAGAGTTTCGAGTTCTGGTCATAAGTTGTCACGCCGCCGCCGCAACATCTTCATCACTACTGCCACATACCACCACCGATCCGTATCCATATACCACCACCAATCCGAATCCATATACCACCACCGCTGCCATAACCTACCACCGCTGCCATATCCTACCACCATATATCCACCACCAATCCGAGTTCTTTTCATATTAGGTTTGTTCTCGAAATCCATCTAGGTTTCGGATTTGTGTTTCCTTGCCTGCGTAGGTCTCGAAAAAAAAAAGTCTGGAGACCCCCGGGCAGTTTTTAGGCCAAAATTTCGCTAGGTGAAAATATTTTTTCCCTATCCTACTTTTGGGCTTTTCTGAGTCTTTTGAGACACGTGCCATCATACTGTTTTTTTACCGCACTTTTTCGTCGTCGCTGCCCTGATTCCGAAAAAAAAATTCGTCAAAAAAATTTCGTGCCTATCATCTTAGTTTGACTTGGGAAGTGTTTTGAGACACTCGCCATTATAGTGATTTTTGGCCAAAAAAAAGCAGCGCAAAAAAAAAAGAGCGAAAAAAAAGAGGCGATTTTTTTTTCAGAGTGTGCTTTCCCCTTTATTACGTGCAGCGCCGTGATTTTGTTAGTGTTCTAGGCTCGCGTCTCTAGTACGGTCTAGCCTAGGACCAGCACAGTACCGTCGTTGAGCGTTTATTCACCTTTGCATCTCTGAATTGATTATTGCTGACCCTTTTTGCTACCATATTATAAGCCTTCCCAGCTCCACATACATCTACATCGTGCGTTTGACTCTCCCTGGTAATCGCTCTATCCAAGGTTTGAGAGTTTTGACTACATCGGTTGCCGATCACCGCCTGCTGCTGGGTAAGAACTGGTAAGAATTTGAGTTTTGCTTGACGGATTTGTGACACCCGCCACCACCACCACTTGTTAGTAGTCTGTAGGATCATATTCTTGTGTGTTTCTATTGCTGCTAACCATGCCAGGATCACAAGTAGACGAGACTGACTGGGAGAACTTGACGAACAAGGAGCTTCATGATAAGTTTCAGCAAATGATGAGTGAACAGGTGCAAGATGTGCTAAACAGATTTGACGAGGCCATGGAGAAGATAGATGGCATGGAGAAGACGTTTGACACAAAGCTCGATAACAAGTTTGCTGAATTGCTTGCGCGTTTTCCACCACCACCGGCTGCTGCAGCTGTCCCACCTCTTCAACAACAACAACAACAACAACAACGGCGCCTTCCGAATCAAGTGGGACGAGCACAGCGCGTTCCCCTTGAGACTGGTCAAGCTTCTGGTGCTGCTGTTGATGTTTCTGTAGCTCCTGCTGCTACTGCAGAGGTGGAGGACCATTACGAGGATGAGGTTGACCAAAATCAGAACTACGTGCAACAACCAGCACCACCACCACCAGGTCGTCCTCATGCATAACATCGCAACGGTAGGGCTGCACCACCACCTGAGGTACATGACCATCTTCCTAAACTGAAATTGAATATTCCACCATTTGAGGGTAGATATGTTCCTGATATATATCTTACTTGGGAGTTACAAACTGAACAACGTTTTACATGTTTAAACTATCCCGAGAAGAGACGTGTTCCTGCTGCTGTTTGTGCTTTCACTGGTTTTGCATGTGTTTGGTGGTCTGAACATTGTAGATTATATCCTATTCCAGCTACTTGGACTGCTTTGAAAACTGCTATGCGTACTCGTTGGGTTCCACCATATTATCAACGTGAATTACTTCAAAAACTGCAGCGCTTAAGACAAGGAAAAAATTCTGTAGAAGAATATTATCAGCAATTACAAACTGGCCTGATTAGATGTGGTATTGTTGAGGAGAATGAAGCTATGCTTGCACGTTTTATGGGTGGATTAAATAGAGAGATTCAGACCATTCTAGAGTATAAGGATTATACTACTATCACTCGTTTATTCCATCTTGCTTGTAAAGCTGAACGTGAAGTGCAGGATCGACAGGCATTGGCGCGGACTAACTTTTCTGCAGGACGACCTTCATCATGGACACCGCGTGCATCCTCTACTTCCTCACATTCTACTGCACCGACACCTCTATCAGCTGTTACCTCCAGCCATGATACAAGGAAGCAGGCACAACCACCATTATCTGCCAAGAGCACACCTATTGGGCCTGCACAGAGTTCTTCTTCTTCCATGGCATCGACAGGGCACACCAGTGATATTATTTGTTGTCGTTGTAAGGGAAGAGGACATTTTGCGAGAGATTGCAAATCTCAGCGTGTGATGATTGCTACTGAGGATGGTGGATATGAATCCGCTAGTGACTATGATGAGGAGACTTTGGCTCTTATTACACGTGAAGAACACGGCGGAGACGATTCTGATCATGAGACGCAATACATGGCTCCTGAAGATGCTGACAGGTATGAATGTTTAGTTGCTCAACGTGTTTTGAGTGTGCAGGTTACACAAGCTGAGCAAAATCAGAGGCATAATTTGTTCCATACAAAGGGAGTTGTGAAGGAACGTTCTGTTCGCGTGATCATAGATGGAGGGAGTTGCAACAACTTGGCTAGCATGGAGATGGTGGAGAAGCTATCTCTCACCACAAGACCACATCCACATCCTTACTACATCCAATGGTTCAACAACAGCGGCAAGGTTAAGGTAACACGTACTGTTCGTGTGCATTTTAGTATCTCTACATATGCTGATTATGTTGATTGTGATGTGGTACCTATGCAAGCATGTTCCTTATTACTTGGTAGACCATGGCAATTTGATAAAAATTCTGTACACCATGGTACAAACAATCAGTATACTCTTGTTCATAAGGATAAAAATATTACTTTGCTTCCTGATATAGGGTGGAACCCTAATCAGCGGATCTTTCACGTTTGGAGGTTGGCACACGATGAACACGGGGAAAACACGGAGAAAGATGGGGAAAACACAAGAGAGAACACTCAAATCAACACGGAAGCAATCACACAAGTGCTAGATTCGCGATACAAGGTCGAGATACATGATCCAAAGTCAACAACGGTGATACAGATAGTCTTCTCCCGGAGGAGGTCTTGGAATCCCGTGGGATCTTCCCGTTAGGGGTCTTGAATCCAGAGGTGGATCTTCTCCGTAGAGGCGCACCGGTCTCGTGGGAGAAATCCACACAAGTGTCAAATGAGCTAAAAACCACAGCTAACCCTAAACGGAAAGAGGAGAGGAGTATATATAGTCTTCGGGGCGAACGGGTACATGGGCCTCGGCCCAGGGGGCTGCACGCAGGCAGATCAGGGGCCGGATGTCCGGGCGGCGGCCCGGATGTCCGGGGCTTCGAGGGACGCCGGACGTCCGGGGCCATGGGCCGGATGTCCGGGCTGGAGTGGCCTGGTCTCGGGTGCTCTCTGGACAGAGGCGCCGGATTTCCGGGCGCGGGGCCGGATGTCCGGGCCGTGCCTGGCCGGATGTCCGGGCCCTGGCCGGATGTCCGGGCCCTGTAGCCTCGGCTGCTGTTGGCCTTCTGTAGGTGAATGCCCAGGGGCCGGATGTCCGGGCCAGGGGGCCGGATGTCCGGGTCCTGGAGCTCTCTTCTGCCCTTCTCGATGCATCAGCTCGTCCGTGGCCTTGGGGACTTGTCCATCTTCAAGCTCTTCTCCGAAGTGGTCTCCTTCACACCTGAGCACACAAAGCACACTCGCTTGAGGTAGCAACCATGTCTCGCAAGATTCATAAGGGAGTTGGGCTAGGAGTGACGTCACCTCGGTCTCAAAAGCTCTAGCACGAGCACGTGTCATCGGTCCTTGAGGCACTTGAGGGGGTGAAGGAGGGTCCATGGTGATGGCCCTAGGATACACCGTATCACCTTCCCAGCTCCACATACATCTACATCGTGCGTTTGACTCTCCCTGGTAATCGCTATATCCAAGCTTTGAGAGTTTTGACTACATCGGTTGCCGATCACCACCTGCTGCTGGGTAAGAACTGGTAAGAATTTGAGATTTGCTTGACGGATTTGTGACACCCGCCACCACCACCACTTGTTAGTAGTCTGTAGGATCATATTCTTGTGTGTTTCTATTGCTGCTAACCATGCCAGGATCACAAGTCGACGAGACTGACTGGGAGAACTTGACGAACAAGGAGCTTCATGATAAGTTTCAGGAAATGATGAGTGTACAGGTGCAAGATGTGCTAAACACATTGGACGAGGCCATGGAGAAGATAGATGGCATGGAGAAGACGTTTGAAACAAAGCTGGATAACAAGTTTGCTGAATTGCTTGCGCGTTTGCCACCACCACCGGCTGCTGCAGCTGTCCCACCTCTTCAACAACAACAACAACAACAACAACAACAACAACAACAACGCCGACTTCCGAATCAAGTGGGACGAGCACAGCGCGTTCCCCTTGAGACTGGTCAAGCTTCTGTTGCTGCTGTTGATGTTTCTGTAGCTCCTGCTGCTACTGCAGAGGTGGAGGACCATTACGAGGATGAGGTTGACCAAAATCAGAACTACGTGCAACAACCAGCACCACCACCACCAGGTCGTCCTCATGCATATCATCGCAACGGTAGGGCTGCACCACCACCTGAGGTACATGACCATCTTCCTAAACTGAAATTGAATATTCCACCATTTGAGGGTAGATATGTTCCTGATATATATCTTACTTGGGAGTTACAAACTGAACAACGTTTTACATGTTTAAACTATCCTGAGGAGAGACGTGTCCCTGCTGCTGTTTGTGCTTTCACTGGTTTTGCATGTGTTTGGTGGTCTGAGCATTGTAGATTATATCCTATTCCAGCTACTTGGACTGCTTTGAAAACTGCTATGCGTACTCGTTGGGTTCCACCATATTATCAACGTGAATTACTTCAAAAACTGCAGCGCTTAAGACAAGGAAAAAATTCTGTAGAAGAATATTATCAGCAATTACAAACTGGCCTGATTAGATGTGGTATTGTTGAGGAGAATGAAGCTATGCTTGCACGTTTTATGGGTGGATTAAATAGAGAGATTCAGACCATTCTAGAGTATAAGGATTATACTACTATCACTCGTTTATTCCATCTTGCTTGTAAAGCTGAACGTGAAGTGCAGGATCGACAGGCATTGGCGCGGACTAACTTTTCTGCAGGACGACCTTCATCATGGACACCGCGTGCATCCTCTACTTCCTCACATTCTACTGCACCGACACCTCTATCAGCTGTTACCTCCAGCCATGATACAAGGAAGCAGGCACAACCACCATTATCTGCCAAGAGCACACCTATTGGGCCTGCACAGAGTTCTTCTTCTTCCATGGCATCAACAGGGCACACCAGTGATATTATTTGTCGTCGTTGTAAGGGAAGAGGACATTTTGCGAGAGATTGCAAATCTCAGCGTGTGATGATTGCTACTGAGGATGGTGGATATGAATCCGCTAGTGACTATGATGAGGAGACTTTGGCTCTTATTACACGTGAAGAACACGGCGGAGACGATTCTGATCATGAGACGCAATACATGGCTCCTGAAGATGCTGACAGGTATGAATGTTTAGTTGCTCAACGTGTTTTGAGTGTGCAGGTTACACAAGCTGAGCAAAATCAGAGGCATAATTTGTTCCATACAAAGGGAGTTGTGAAGGAACTTTCTGTTCGCGTGATCATAGATGGAGAGAGTTGCAACAACTTGGCTAGCATGGAGATGGTGGAGAAGCTATCTCTCACCACAAGACCACATCCACATCCTTACTACATCCAATGGTTCAACAACAGCGGCAAGGTTAAGGTAACACGTACTGTTCGTGTGCATTTTAGTATCTCTACATATGCTGATTATGTTGATTGTGATGTGGTACCTATGCAAGCATGTTCCTTATTACTTGGTAGACCATGGCAATTTGATAAAAATTCTGTACACCATGGTAGAAACAATCAGTATACTCTTGTTCATAAGGATAAAAATATTACTTTGCTTCCTATGACTCCTGATTCTATTTTGAAAGATGATATTAATAGAGCTAATAAAGCAAAACAGGAGAAAAATAAGAGTGAAAATCAGATTGTGGCAAAAGAATTTGAGCAACAAATGAAGCCTACTAATAAACCATCTACTGTTGCTTCTGAAATTAAATTGAAAAGTGCATGTTTATTTGCCACCAAATCTGATATTGATGAGCTAGATTTTAGCAAATCTGTTTGCTATGCTGTTGTATGCAAAGAGGCATTATTTTCATTCGAAGACGTGCCTTCCTCTTTGCCTCCTGCTGTCACTAACATTTTGCAGGAGTTCGCCGACGTCTTTCCACAAGACGTGCCACCGGGATTACCACCTATTCGAGGGATTGAGCATCAGATTGACTTAATTCCCGGTGCATCGCTACCCAACCGCGCACCATACCGTACCAATCCAGAAGAGACGAAGGAGATTATGCGTCAAGTACAGGAGCTACTCGACAAAGGTTATATACGCGAATCCCTTAGTCCTTGTGCTGTTCCTATTATTCTAGTGCCGAAAAAGGATGGTACATCACATATGTGTGTTGATTGTAGAGCCATTAATAATATTACTATTCGTTATCGTCATCCTATTCCTAGGCTATATGATATGCTTGATGAATTGAGTGGCTCTACAATATTCTCCAAAGTTGATTTGCGTAGTGGATACCATCAAATTCGTATGAAATTGGGAGATGAATGGAAAACAGCATTTAAAACTAAGTTTGGATTATATGAGTGGTTAGTCATGCCTTTTGGGTTAACTAATGCACCTAGTACTTTCATGAGATTAATGAATGAAGTTTTACGTTCTTTCATTGGACGATTTGTGGTAGTATACTTTGATGATATATTGATTTTTAGCAGATCTTTGGAGGAACATTTGGAACATTTACGTGCTGTTTTTATTGCTCTACGTGATGCACGTTTATTTGGTAACCTTGGAAAGTGCACCTTTTGCACCGACCGAGTCTCTTTTCTTGGCTATGTTGTTACTCCACAGGGAATTGAGGTTGATAAAGCCAAGATTGAAGCTATTGAGAGTTGGCCGCAGCCCAAAACGGTCACACACGTGAGGAGTTTCCTTGGCCTCGCTGGATTCTATCGGTGTTTTGTGAGAGATTTCAGCACCATTGCTGCACCCCTCAATGAGCTTACAAAGAAGGATGTGCCTTTTGTTTGGGGTACTGCACAGGAAGAAGCATTCACGGTATTGAAAGATAAGTTGACACATGCTCCTTTACTCCAACTTCCAGATTTTAATAAGACTTTTGAGCTTGAATGCGATGCTAGTGGAATTGGGTTAGGAGGTGTGTTATTACAAGATGGTAAACCTGTTGCATACTTTTCTGAAAAATTGAGTGGGCCTAGTCTGAATTATTCTACTTATGATAAGGAATTATATGCTCTTGTTCGGACTTTGGAGACATGGCAACATTATTTATGGCCCAAAGAATTTGTTATACATTCTGATCATGAATCTTTAAAGCACATTAAAAGTCAAGCAAAACTGAACCGTAGACATGCTAAATGGGTTGAATTCATAGAGACTTTCCCTTATGTTATTAAACACAAGAAGGGAAAAGAAAATGTTATTGCTGATGCATTGTCTCGTCGTTATACTATGCTTTCACAACTTGACTTTAAAATATTTGGTTTGGAGACCATCAAAGATCAATATGTGCATGATGCTGAATTTAAAGATGTATTGCAGAATTGTAAAGAAGGGAGAACATGGAACAAGTTCGTCGTTAGTGATGGATTTGTGTTTCGAGCTAACAAGCTATGGATTCCAGCTAGCTCTGTTCGTCTTTTGTTGTTGCAGGAGGCGCATGGAGGAGGATTAATGGGACACTTTGGCGTGAAGAAGACGGAGGACGTACTTGCTACACATTTCTTTTGGCCAAAGATGCGACGGGATGTTGAGCGTTTTGTTGCTCGCTGCACTACATGTCAAAAAGCTAAGTCACGACTCAATCCTCATGGTTTATATATGCCTTTGCCTGTCCCTAGTGTTCCTTGGGAAGATATATCTATGGACTTTGTTTTGGGTTTACCTCGAACAAAGAAGGGGAGGGATAGCATATTTGTTGTCGTGGATAGGTTCTCGAAAATGGCACACTTTATACCATGTCATAAAAGCGATGATGCTGCTAATGTTGCTGATTTGTTCTTTCGTGAAATTATTCGCTTGCATGGTGTGCCAAATACTATTGTTTCAGATCGTGATACTAAATTTCTTAGCCACTTTTGGAGATGTTTATGGGCTAAGTTGGGGACTAAACTGCTTTTTAGTACTACTTGTCACCCCCAAACTGATGGACAAACTGAAGTAGTCAACAGAACTTTGTCTACTATGCTTAGGGCTGTTTTGAAGAATAACAAGAAAATGTGGGAAGAATGCTTGCCTCATATTGAATTTGCTTATAATCGTTCGTTGCATTCTACTACTAAAATGTGCCCTTTTGAAATTGTCTATGGTTTCCTACATCGTGCACCTATTGATTTGTTGCCTCTTCCATCTTCGGAGAAGGTTAATATTGATGCTAAACAACGTGCTGAATTGATCTTAAAAATGCATGAGTTAACTAAGGAAAATATTGAGCGCATGAATGCTAAATATAAACTTGTTGGAGATAAAGGTAGAAAACGTGTTGTCTTTGCACCTGGAGATCTTGTTTGGTTACATTTGCGTAAGGATAGGTTTCCTAATTTGCGCAAGTCAAAGCTAATGCCACGTGCTGATGGTCCTTTCAAGGTGTTAGAAAAAATAAATGATAATGCATATAAACTTGAGCTGCCTGCAGATTTTGGGGTTAGTCCCACATTTAACATTGCAGATTTGAAGCCTTACTTGGGTGAGGAAGATGAGCTTCCGTCGGGGACGACTTCAATTCAAGAAGGGGAGGATGATGAGGACATCACTAACAAGGTTACACCATAGCTCCAACTGACACATATACAGGACCAATTACTAGAGCTCGCGCACGCCAATTAAATTACCAGGTACTTTCGTTTCTTGGTAATGAATCTAATGTTCATGAGAATATGATGCTGCCTAAATTGGATACATTTGTCTTGCTTACAAATGAAGGGCCTATCTTGGACAAGAAGGATGAACATTGGAGCAAGATCAAGCATGGAGATGATGGCATGCGCAAGGGGGACAAGAATGGAGTTACAATGGATGATTTCAGGACTTTGAAGCCACCATAATGAGTGCGAGAAGCCTTGGACGAAATATACAAGATGCCACTTCATAAATTTCGTCCAGAGGCTATTTTAGGTGCTGCGTCACCTTATTATTGGGCCAGGCCCATGTAATTTCGAAATACTTGAGTATAGGCTGTTTTTAGAGTCCGTATGTGTGGGGAAACAAGAGTTAGGGTTGGTTTCGGACCCCTCCACCAAGGGCCACGAAATTCCCCCCTCTTTCCCTCATATATACAGCCCTTAGGGCGTCGTTTAGACTTTGGGTTTTGTTTAGATTAAAAGTTCGCCTTAGCTGCAACTTCGCGTACTTCGTTTGTGTTCAACGACCAGACCAAGGCGTCACAGAACCCCACCTTGATCAATAAAGCTTTCCTCTTATATTCGCAATATCCAGATTGCAATCTTAGTTTCTTGCTTGTTCTTCGTTTGCCTGCAGGAAACAGACCTTCGTGGTCAGGTTGATCGTGCTCCGGCGTGGTCAACAACCTCTCGGAGTTGGTTTAGCGATTGCTAAGGCGCGACGTCCTCGCACGTTCGTAGTCGGATCGTCAAAGTCGACTTCCTCCAAAACGATAACCACCATCTCATCGAAAGACGGGACACCTTTGCCTCTATCATGATATCCCTGGGGATCTTCTCCGTGAAGGAGGTCCTGAATCCGTAGTGGATCTTCTCCGTAGAGGCGCACCGTCTCGTGGGAGAAATCCACACAAGTCTAAGAATGAGCTAAACCACAGCTGAGTCTAAAGGAAGGAGGTCAACGGGTATATATTACAATGGGGTCGCCGTCGTAGCGGACGTCCGTGGGTTACCGGACGTCCGGTGGTTCCGGAGGGACCGGACGTCCGGTAATCCTCGGATTTCCGCTAATTAGCTTCCGTCGCCGTTGTCACGGACGTCCGGTGGCTTCCGGTCGTCCGGTCGCCTGGGGGAGGCCGGACGTCCGGTGTCTTCCGGTCGTCCGGTGCCTGGGAGTCGCCGGTCGTCCGGTGCAGGCCGGACGTCCGGTGCCTGTAGCATCTTCAGCCTTCCTTCTTCTTGTCTCGTGCACTTGTCGGGCCTGTCCTCTTGAGCATCATGTAGAGCTGTCCCGTGGCCTTCGTCCAAGCACCTGAGTATGCATAGAGTCTCTGATGAAGGTAGAAGCCGTGTCTCAAGTGAATCCGAAAGATGTAAAGAGAGGAGCGAGGTCACCTCGGTCTCGAAAGCTCTTGCACGGGCTCTAGTCATGGGTCCTTTGGGCACTTGGTGAGGCGATGAAGGGTCCATGGTGATGACCCTAGGATACACCGTATCAGCTAACCTCATTTGTTTTTCCGAGTGTTTGTCATGTTCTTTCATTTTGAAGGATTCACAAGGCGGTACCATCACAAGGCATCTTTGGCATGTGAAGGCATACACGTTGCGCGACACCAACATCTTCGAGAAATTCCTAAAGGTGAATTCCTTCTTTGTGAGCCATCCTCACTTATGCATATTGGATGGGCCATACTTTCATTGTTGTTTCCTTCTTCTTGTCTACATGATACATCTACGGGATGGAGGACCGACATTGAAGATGGACCCTTTGGATGCACCTTCGGACCTTCACTCATGCCACGACATCGAGCATTGGTATATCAAAACTCCTTTGGCACATTGCACCAAAACCTTCATATTTGTTGATTGTGTGCTCACATGCCATGCTCCATGGATAAATCATACCCATGACAAATTTGCACCTTATGCATGGATTGACTCACATTATGATTGCCTCGTTGCATCGTGTATTCCCATATCATCCATGATATATGAGCTTGTGCATTTCCTTAGCAAATTTGTTGTGATCTTTCTTGATGGCATATTCATACATCATGATCATATTGTCCTCCATCAATTGCATGATAACATACACATATTGAGCATCCATTGCCATGTTCATGCTCTTGATAAACCATCACACTATGACATCATTTTGCACAATGGTAGAAATTGTAGCTTTGTGCGCCATGCCAATTACCCTACCTTTGTGTGCACAACCAATGATTTTGCTCACATGAATGCTTTCCATCTCATACTATATCATCTTGCTAAGCTTCATGTACCTTGTCACACGGACTCATTCTTACATGATGGACACTTTGTGTGCGCTGACCATTGTATTTCCAAGTGTACTTTGTGTTTGCTCATTTTGCATGTACCCCATACCGAAGACACCTTGGAGTACTTGGATTGCGACATGCCTTCAACTTCGTCCAACTACAAGTCCGTTCACGACTACCGTTTCCATGGTGATGAGGTTTTTGATCCGAGGTCGGATCTTTCCCAAGGGAGGGGAGATGATGCGGAGCATCCTTCGTTCATCCCCATGTACACCACTTGGACGCAAGGTGATCCCGTTCCTCGATGCTTGCCCTTTCTTTTCTCGCGAGACATGGATGCTACTATAAGCGTGGACCTTGTGCTTGATCAGGAACACCCAAGGAGACCATGGAGAACCCAAGGACCAAGGCCAAGTGCGCGTAGGAGAGAAGGAAGAAGGGCCAGCACCTACAGGCCCCGGACATCCGGCCCCCAGGCCCGGACATCCGGCGCCCCGGACATCCGGGCCCTGGCCGGAAATCCGGCGCCACTGTCCAGAAGACACCCGTGGCTCAACCCCTCCAGCCCGGACATCCGGCCCCTCGGCCCGGACATCCGGCGTCTCGGGAAGGCCCGGACATCCAGCCCCCGCCCGGACATCCGGCCCCTGTCTGCGCACAGTGTATCGGGCCTGAGGCCCATGTATCCCTCTCCCACTTACCCCTTCGTGGACCTAGACTATATATACTCCTCCACCTCCTCCTAGTTAGGGCTAGCTTAGTGATAGCTCATTTGATACCTAGAGCTTTGCTCATCTAGTGGTTCATCTCCTTGTGAGTGACTGCGGCACCTCCACGGAGAAGATTCACACGGATTCAAGACCTCCGCTACGGAGAAGATCCCGCGGGATACCCAAGACCTCCTCACGGAGAAGAACCGGTTACCCTTTGTATCGTCCCTTGTTGACCATGGATCTTGTATCTCTTTGTGTTTTGAGGATCTAGCATATGTGTGACTTGTTCTTGTTGGTTTGAGTGATTCTCGCGTGTTTCCCCTCGTGTTCCCCTCTCGTGTTCTTCGTGTTCATCGTGGGATCCCCTCCATTTCGTGAAAGATCGGCCACATAGGGTTCCACCCTACATCACTACTATTGGCAGTGGTTGCCTTGTACAAGAATCGAACGTCATACCATTCTATGGTTTAAGCTTAATAACTATGTCTCTCTACTACAGGTAAGTCACTCTAGATTTACCACCCCACATAACAAGAGTGGATAGTAAGACTAAGTCGACATGGTGATCAATCCATTCTGCACCCAAATCATTACCTTGTATATGGTTTAGAAAATCTCGCATCCTAACACTCAGAAAACCCTCACAAGCATTGGAGAAATTCCTCTTGTTGACGAACTGGGTTCGGATAATTGCATTGGTTACGCATGCCAAACAAAACAATCTATTGTTCCTTTGAACTCTCAGGGTTGCGTCAACTATCATAAAAAAAATCTATTGATGAACTGTAGCTTCCTCGAGGTTTCTTCCTTCAGCAAGATTGTGCTTGCTTGTTGGTGGATCCTGGTGTCTATGGGTTCAGCTTGAACTCATCCCTAGGTTTCATCCATCTTCATTCCATTCTTAGGATTTTCAAGCAACGTAGTAATTCCTTTGTTGTGGGTCTTGGGTTTAGAAGAGATAGATTGGAGAAAGAGATACATATACCCATACAAGCATCACCCTAGTTTTGAAAAAAGTTTTGACGTGCAGTGTCAGTAAACAGACCCAATGACAGCTCACGAACCGCGTATAACGATATACATATATAGAAATTTTGTATCCTCAAAGTCTTCAATGTTTGTAGCTTCTATCTTGCATCAACGAAGATATCTTCATAATACCAAGTCTTATCATAGCTTGCTCTTCTTGAATCTTGAAGCGTAATAAATAGGTATGGGTCTATAACAATGCAAACTTATTCTACTCACAAAATAAATCGCAAAGCACATCACACATCATCAGTCAATAAAAACACAAAAGTCACACCACACAATCAAATCCTACAGGTAAGGTCATATCCACAATAGATATGATCTCATCATATTACGCACGAATCGTTTATTGAACTTAAATCAATAGTGATGGTCTAAATCTAAGCTTTCCCTTCTCATATAAATTAACCATGAAGATCATCTAGCAATCTAAAAGTTAGTCCTTCTAGAGTTGCGCAAAAAATACTTCTTTCTTGAATTCCTTCACTCCTCATTATATCATTGCTTCTCAAGCATTGCATCCTTAGTGACAGGGCCAAATGGGGTTACTATAGGATGGCCAGCTACTTTAAGACAAGGTGAGAAGTTTAGAATATGAATGGTAGATGAGAAATACGATTATCATAGTAAGTGATCAAGAAGTGATAAAATAATTTTGTTCCTATGGCTTTTCCTAGTCCATTATAATAGTTATGACCAACAGTCACATAGGCTCTAATGCCATATGCAACGACCCGAACCTTATAAGATTCGATGTATCTTTGCTCACTGTGCTAGTCCCTGGATCAATAGCTAGCACACACAGTACAAGATGTACTACCAAAATAAACCACATGTCATAATATTACATCATAGATCCAGAATTAAAATATTACATACCTCCATAGCTCAAGGATAGTATACAAGCAAAAATACAGCAAAAGGCTAATAAAATCCTCATGAAGTCCATCAACACCACATGCAAATGTTGAGTACATACAACATAACCCTACATCGCATCACTCACTCATCGTATAAAATCTGCAACATGAAACGTTGCGTCCACTAAGGGTTAATACTTTGAATGTATTGGCAAGTCACACAAGGAATGATATAACATACCTACATCTATATGCAAGGTATATCAAAAGGATATTGTAGTGGTTGTTTTGCAGAAAAGCTAATTTTTCCCTGATAACTACATAATATAATAGTCAAATTTTAATTATGTCTTGCTATAATTAAATACATATGGTTGAATTGGGCACTCCAATTCAAACATATCCCAATTATTAAGTTTCTCACTCATTTTTATTGAAGTATCATCTGTCAAGATCATCCAACAACCGTAATGGTCTAGCTGCTCAAGTTCGTCCATAACCGGGGACACAGCTAATCATGATTAGTTTTAATACTCTGCATAGTTTTGTACGTTTTACCCACTGGACCCAATCCGAAGATTGAGATGAAGTCTTTCAGAAGAGTTTCCCTTAACCACTTGATGACGACATCCCACCTATATATGCTACATCTATCGACACTGTCTAGGCAAGGGTTGCAACAAGTGATCAACTAAGCGAGAGTCCATATAGTCAGTGACCGCACATGAAAGCTACTAGTAACTAAGTATGTCTAGTCTTTTTGAACCTGGGCGGCTTTCCACTTAGGGTGCACTCTCATGCACGCATGGCCTTAGAAAAGGTGCAAGACCCATGATGCCTTCCCTCAACAATAAACAATACCACTTTCGCCCAGAGGTGAATTAAATGCTTTATTACTACTCAATTTAGTTATATATATAATCCACACATAAACTCAAGGTATACACGAACCAACCCCATCTACTAGCATAATAAAGCTACAACTACCATGATCTGCATTGATGGGAGATAGCTCAACAATATAGCAAAATAATATAGTGTTCCTCTACATGCATAAATTCATATTGTGATATAAACTACATGCATAGAAAACAACAGTTAAAGGATGATCAACTTGTAACTTCCCTGGTACGTTTGGTGTAGATCGTCGCACTCACAATTTTTGATAATTCTACTTGTCACGCTCTGAGTAAAATATCGTTAAAGAAAGAACTCAAATCAATAACCATGCCATAGAAAAGAATTAAGAAATCAAAAAAACAAATATGGAAAGGTTGAATAACATCAAAATATATAGGATTATAATATATAATATAGGGTGCTTATGGTGCTATATGGTGATGGGCGGCTGGCATTAAGCCACTTGGGCTGGGTGTGGTGTGCGTGGCATGCTCATCAAAAATTGAGGAAACCGGCGGCGGCAGCTCTCTGGACAAAGGTGCAGTCAGCTCCCATGGTCGGCGAGGCTCGTTGAGGTCACGGGCGGAAACACCGGATCAGGGCGACAACTATGGTGCCCACATCGGTGTGGGAGCATCCTGGTGCAGCGGGCAAATACGGGTGTTGCTCTGGTGTGCTCTGGCGAAGTGCAACTTCGATTATGGAGCCCCGACCAGATCTGGCAACCTTGGGGAGCCTAGATCCTTGCGTCTGCGGTGGGGGGGGGGAGTTTTAGAGAGATGCAGATCAATGAGGCCATGCATCTCAAGAACAAATAGGGTCGGGGATGCTTACTGTCACCGGATTTTGCCGTGGATGCAGGCTGGGGAGGTGGAGATCTGAGGGCTTCATGCGGCCGATTTTGAGTTCAGTTTCGGGAGGCAAGGCAGGGAATCTGCATAGGAGATCAAGGGCCATCGCTCTGTGTCGACGGGTTTGATAGAGGGTTATGGATCGCGCAAATCATGAGGAGCCTGAGTCGAGAGTAGCAGCTCTGTTGTGCAAGGGTAGGAGATCGAGCTGAAGCTTAAAGACGTCTGCGGGTCACGCGGGTCAGCGGATCAAGGAATCAGAGTAAAAGAATAAAAGGATGGCGTTAATGGGCTTGTTGCCGCACTGTTGGGCTTGCGCTGCTGGGCCTTGCTGCTTTGCTAGCATGGGCTGGATTTAGTTGTGTTGTCCTGTTGGGCTTGGGTAGAAGTAGGTCTAGGTTTTTCTCTTTAAACAAATACCAGGAAATGAATATGGCAAGATAGATGCCAATTTACATCCTAAAAAAAATACCAGAACACTCACGAAAGTGTATATACTAAGATAAAAAATAGTGAGCATTTATTTCAGCTCAACTACTTATATAGTATACATATAATATCGTATAAATTTATTTGGTTTTTATAGATATTCCAAAAAAACTATAGGGCTTATAAATAATTCCCAAAATATTTTTGCTCATGCAAACAAATACTCAAATATATATATATATATATATATATATATATATATATATATATATATATATATATATATATATATATATAT
>LR738712.1:355104562-355158649 GCA_902687465.1 Secale cereale
CCTCCACCTCACCGCCGCGTCGGCCCCCGTCCCGCGCCGCAACCACCAGCAGGCGCCGCACCACCACCCGACCCCCGACCCCGGCGAGCTCCTTCCTCTCCCCGGCGACGCAGGCGCTCGTCCTCGAGCTCTCCGCCACGCCGCTCCACGCCCTCCCGGCCTTCCTCGCGGCGCTCGAGATGGTCGTGTGCGGCGCTGCTCGACGAAATGCCGCTCCCTCCCGGCACCCGCATGGACGTCCGCGCCTACACCACCGTGCTGCACGCGCTCTCCCGCGAGGGCCGCTACGACCGCGCGCTCCGGCTCTTCGACGAGCTCCCCCGAGTTGTTTCGGCAGCATGCGCTCTTGCAGTTCACTCGGGGACAAGGTCCCTGACTTGGCGCCACCAGCAGGCTGACAGTGCATAAAAAAACCATTGCAGTTCACTTGGTGATCCAAAAACAAAAACACATCGGAAAAGCAGCTCACTTCTCAACACTTCTCAAAGTAAAAACGAATTTTGTGGTGTCTATGAAAGGTGTCTGGTTCATTTTGTGGTGGTTTGTTACGTAAGTGAACGTGCAGTGCACTTGGGTAAGAAAAAAGTCTGCTACGAAGGACTCCTCAGTATAGTTCATTTCGAACAAAATGCATTTAAAAACAAGTAAAAATGCAGTGCACTTTCGTCTAAAAAAAGTCCATTGCAAAGGACTCTTTGAAGCTCACTTTGTTTCTCTCCCACGAAGTTGGCCATAAAAAACCCATTGCGGTTCACTTGGTGATCCAAAAACAAAAACACATCGGAAAAGCAGCTCACTTCTCAAACACTTCTCAAACGCGCGAAAAAACGGCTGCTGCCGTTCGTAGTCAGCCGCACGATTTTCAAATTTAACTAAAAACCGTAAGGAATCTCAAAAACATTTCAACATATGAAAGTTGCGCCTCGTTCGTAGCTTTCCAACGGTATATTACACGCCTTGTTTCGAAAAACGGTTAAAAAACTGGAGTTAAAACAGTACCGAAAATTTGAAAAAATTCGAAAAACACAATTCCGCGATTTAGTAAATTCAAAACTGCTCTTAAACCGTAGTGAATTAGAAAAAATAAT
Source organism: Secale cereale (assembly GCA_902687465.1). Taxonomy (NCBI): domain Eukaryota; kingdom Viridiplantae; phylum Streptophyta; class Magnoliopsida; order Poales; family Poaceae; genus Secale; species Secale cereale. Next base: position 355,105,651 of record LR738712.1, read on the forward strand.
AGATATGAAAAAGATGCGTGGCGACAATACCTTTCCAACGGTGTATCATATATTTCGTTCCGACGAGCGGTTTAGAAAAAAACGCCAAAAAACGCTCGCTGCCATTCGTTGTGAGCCGCACGATTTTCGAAACTTCTCTTAAACCGTGCGGAATCTTGAAAAGTGTTCAACATGGCGAAGATGCGTCTACTCCATAGCTTTTCAACGGTATATTACACGCATAATTCCGATAAACGGTTAAAAAACTAGAACAAAAAAGGTACCGAAAAAACAACACGTACAGTTTTTTCAACATGAAGTTCGCTGGTCTCTGTGGTGCGGTGCGTTTATGATGAGGACATCACTAACAAGGTTACACCCACAGCTCCAACTGACACATATACAGGACCAATTACTAGAGCTCGCGCACGCCAATTAAATTACCAGGTACTTTCGTTTCTTGGTAATGAATCTAATGTTCATGAGAATATGTTGCTGCCTAAATTGGATACATTTGTCTTGCTTACAAATGAAGGGCCTAGCTTGGACAAGAAGGATGAACATTGGAGCAAGATCAAGCATGGAGATGATGGCATGCGCAAGGGGAACAAGAATGGAGTTTCAATTGATGATTTCAGGACTTTGAAGCCACCATAATGAGTGTGAGAAGCCTTGGACGAAATATACAAGATGCCACTTCATAAACTTCGTCCAAGGGCTATTATAGGTGCTGCGTCACCTTATTATTGGGCCAGGCCCATGTAATTTCGAAATACTTGAGTATATGCTGTTTTTAGAGTCCGTATGTGTGGGGAAGCAAGAGTTAGGGTTGGTTTCGGACCCCTCCACCAAGGGCCACGAAATTCCCCCCTCTATCCCTCATATATACAGCCCTTAGGGCGTCGTTTAGACTTTGGGTTTTGTTTAGATTAAAAGTTCGCCATAGCTGCAACTTCGCGTACGTCGTTTGTGTTCAACGACCAGACCAAGACGTCATAGAACCCCACTTGATCAATAAAGCTTTCCTCTTATATTCGCAATATCCATATTGCAATCTCAGTTTCTTGCTTGTTCTTCGTTTGCCTGCAGGAAACAGACCTTCGTGGTCAGGTTGATCGTGCTCCGGCGTGGTCAATAACCTCTCGGAGTTGGTTTAACGATTGCTAAGGCGTGACGTCCACGCACGTTCGTAGTCGGATCGTCAAAGTCGACTTCATCCAAACGATAGCCATCATCTCATCGAAAGACGGGACACCTTTGCCTCTATCAAGTGGTATCAGATTTCCAGGTTGCTCGGTGAGATTTTACAGTTTTTCATAGTTTAGATCGAGTCTGTTCTTCATACCTATAGTCCACGAAAAAGCCAAAAAAAAATTAGGGTTAGTTCATCCCATCCGAACCAATCTGAGCCTTTGCATAATCTTTTCTGTATTTGCTTTGTTGAATTTGCGGTTGCATCGTCGTGTCAAGTTGCTGGTCTTAGCGTCTAGTCTCTTAGAGTTTCGAGTTCTGGTCATAAGTTGTCACGCCGCCGCCGCAACATCTTCATCGCTACTGCCACATACCACCACCTATCCGTATCCATATACCACCACCAATCCGTATCCATATACCACCACCGCTGCCATAACCTACCACCGCTGCCATACTTTTCATATTAGGTTTTATCTCGAAATCCATCTAGGTTTCGGATTTGTGTTTCCTTGCCTGTGTAGGTCTCGGAAAAAAAAAGTCTGGAGACCCACGGGCAGTTTTTAGGCCAAAATTTCGACAGGTGAAAAATATTTTTTCCCTATCCTATTTTTGAGCTTTTCTGAGTCTTTTGAGACACGTGCCACCATACTGATTTTTTCCCGCACTTTTTCGTCGTCGCTGCCCTGATTCCGAAAAAAAAAATTCGTCAAAAAAATTTCGTGCCTATCATCTTAGTTTGACTTGGGAAGTGTTTTGAGACACTCGCCATTATAGTGATTTTCGGCAAAAAAAAAAAAGCAGCGCAAAAAAAAAAGAGGCGAATTTTTTTTTTCAGAGTGTGCTTTCCCCTTGATTACGTGCAGCGACGTGATTTCGTTAGTGTTCTAGGCTCGCGTCTCTAGTACGGTCTAGCCTAGGACCAGCACAGTACCGTCGTTGAGCGTTTATTCACCTTTGCATCTCTGAATTGATTATTGCTGACCCTTTTTGATACCATATTATAAGCCTTCCCAGCTCCACATACATCTACATCGTGCGTTTGACTCTCCCTGGTAATCGCTCTATCCAAGCTTTGAGAGTTTTGACTACATCGGTTGCCGATCACCGCCTGCTGCTGGGTAAGAACTGGTAAGAATTTGAGATTTGCTTGACGGATTTGTGACACCCGCCACCACCACCACTTGTTAGTAGTCTGTAGGATCATATTCTTGTGTGTTTCTATTGCTGCTAACCATGCCAGGATCACAAGTCGACGAGACTGACTGGGAGACCTTGACGAACAAGGAGCTTCATGATAAGTTTCTGCAAATGATGAGTGAACAAGTGCAAGATGTGCTAAACACATTGGACGCGGCCATGGAGAAGATAGATGGCATGGAGAAGACGTTTGACACAAAGCTCGATAACAAGTTTGCTGAATTGCTTGCGCGTTTTCCACCACCACCGGCTGCTGCAGCTGTCCCACCTCTTCAACAACAACAACAACAACAACAACAACAACAACAACAACAACAACAACAACAACAACAAAAACAACAACAACAACAACAACAACAACAACAACGGGGCCTTCCGAATCAAGTGGGACGAGCACAGCGCGTTCCCCTTGAGACTGGTCAAGCTTCTGGTGCTGCTGTTGATGTTTCTGTAGCTCCTGCTACTACTGCAGAGGTGGAGGACCATTACGAGGATGAGGTTGAACAAAATTAGAACTACGTGCAACAACCAGCACCACCACCACCAGGTCGTCCTCATGCATATCATCGCAATGGTAGGGCTGCACCACCACCTGAGGTACATGACCATCTTCCTAAACTGAAATTGAATATTCCACCATTTGAGGGTAGATATGTTCCTGATATATATCTTACTTGGGAGTTACAAACTGAACAACGTTTTACATGTTTAAACTATCCCGAGGAGAGACGTGTTCCTGCTGCTGTTTGTACTTTCACTGGTTTTGCATGTGTTTGGTGGTCTGAACATTGTAGATTATATCCTGTTCCAGCTACTTGGGCTGCTTTGAAAACTGCTATGCGTACTCGTTGGGTTCCACCATATTATCAACGTGAATTACTTCAAAAACTGCAGCGCTTAAGACAAGGAAAAAATTCTGTAGAAGAATATTATCAGCAATTACAAACTGGCCTGATTAGATGTGGTATTGTTGAGGATAATGAAGCTATGCTTGCACGTTTTATGGGTGGATTAAATAGAGAGATTCAGACCATTCTAGAGTATAAGGATTATACTAATATCACTCGTTTATTCCATCTTGCTTGTAAAGCTGAACGTGAAGTGCAGGATCGACAGGCATTGGCGCGGACTAACTTTTCTGCAGGACGACCATCATCATGGACACCGCGTGCATCCTCTTCTTCCTCACATTCTACTGCACCGACACCTCCATCAGCTGTTACCTCCAGCCGTGATACAAGGAAGCAGGCACAACCACCATTATCTGCCAAGAGCACACCTATTGGGCCTGCACAGAGTTCTTCTTCTTCCATGGCATCAACAGGGCACACCAGTGATATTATTTGTCGTCGTTGTAAGGGAAGAGGACATTTTGCGAGAGATTGCAAATCTCAGCGTGTGATGATTGCTACTGAGGATGGTGGATATGAATCCGCTAGTGACTATGATGAGGAGACTTTGGCTCTTATTACACGTGAAGAACACGGCGGAGACGATTCTGATCATGAGACGCAATACATGTGATACAGGGTGGAACCCTAATCAGCGGATCTTTCACGTTTGGAGGTTGGCACACGATGAACACGGGGAATCACAAGGTAAAGATGGGGGAAACACAAGAGGAAAACACTCAATCAACACGAAAGCAATCACACAAATGCTAGATTCGCGATACAAGGTTGAGATCCATGATCCAAGGTCAACAACGGTGATACAGATAGTCTTCTCCCGGAGGAGGTCTTGATATCCCGGGGGATCTTCTCCGATGAAGGAGGTCCTGAATCCGAAGTGGATCTTCTCCGTAGAGGCGCACCGTCTCGTGGGAGAAATCCACACAAGTATCAAATGAGCTAAACCACAGCTAACCCTAAACGGAATGAGGAGAGGAGTATATATAGTCTACGGGGCGAAGGGGATACACGGGCCTCGGCCCGAGTGCTGCGCGCAGGCAGATCAGGAGCCGGACGTCCGGGCAGCGGGCCGGATGTCCGGGGCTTCGCGGGGCGCCGGATGTCCGGGGCGGGGGCCCGGATGTCCGGGCTGGAGTGGATGCGCCTCGGGCGCTCTCTGGACAGAGGCGCCGGATTTCCGGGCGCGGGGCCGGATGTCCGGGCCGTGCCTGGCCGGATGTCCGGGCCCTGGCCGGATGTCCGGGCCCTGTAGCCTTGGCTGTTGTTGGCCTTCTGTGGGTGAATGCCCAGGGGCCGGATGTTCGGGCCAGGGGGCCGGATGTCCGGGGCCTGGAGCTCTCTTCTGCTCTTCTCGATGCATTGGCTCGTCCATGAACTTGAGGACTCGTCCATCTTCACGCCCCTCTCCGATGTGGCCTTCTTCACACCTGAGCACACACAACACGTCCGTCTGAGGTAGCGACCATGTCTCGCAAGATTTGTATGGAAGTAGGGCTAGGAGTGACGTCACCTCGGTCTCGGGAGCTCTAGTCCTTGGTCCTTTGGGCACTTGATGAGGTGAAGGAGGGTCCATGGTGATGGCCCTAGGATACACCGTATCATCTCCCCTCCCTTGGGAAAGATCCGACCTCGGATCGAAATCTTCATCACCATGGAAAGGAGAGAGATCCTTTAAGGGTCCGTCCGTGCGAGGTAGAAGTTTGGACTTGCGCTCTTGTGCGAAACGGTTCTTGCGAAGATGTAGCCAACTAAGATCTCCCGGGTGAAACACCATTGTTGCCTTGTTGACGTTGAGCTTGGTTGTGAGGCGATGTACTTGTCGCTCGATTGTTGCCCTTGTTTGTTCGTGCACTTTCTTGAGTATTTCACTACAAAAGAGAGTGGCAACATGTGAAGCATCGTCGATCTTGTTATCGGGAATGAAATGAGCCATTTTAGAGAATGTATCGACCATGACAAGCACGGAGTCTTTTCCATTTTTTGTCCTAGACAAGCCAAGTATGAAATCCATGCTTATGTCTTCCCATGGATGATATGTAGTATGAAGAGGCATGTAAAGACCATGAGATTGAGCTTTGGACTTAGCTTTGCGGCATGTCGAACGTCGGTTGGTGAGGTGTGAGACGTCACGTAGCATCTTGGGCCAAAAATAGTTCTTAGAGAGGGTAGCAAACATCTTGTCGCGTCCAAAGTGTCCCATGAGTCCTCCTCCATGCGATTCATGACTTTTGTCGATGAGTTTGGGCACTTCCGTTGTATCTCGTGGTTGACATGGTAGAGAGCCTTGTTGGGAAATGGTGCACCGGGTACGAGTTCGATGCGGTGTTCTATCCCGTGAAGTGGAGGTAGAACCGGTGATAGCTCATCGGTAAAGACGACCGAGAATTCCTGCAATAATTGAGACAACACAAAAGGTGGAGGTTGTGAAGTGTTAGTAGATTTGTCTTCCCCTTTGCATAAGAGCACAAGGTGAACGACGTTCGATGGGTTCTCACACACTTCTCTCATCTCACTTTTGGTGGCAAATAGCACTAGTTTCTTCGTGTAGCTCATCGTGGAGTCGCTCATATTTGGCTTGTGGCTCTCGCTCTCTTTTTGGTGGCTCGCTCTCTCACCATTCTCTCCACGATGGGTTGTAGGTAAAATCTTGTCGGCGGCAACTTGACTTGGAGTCATTGGTCGGAGCACGAATTCCTTGCCCTTTATCTTGAAGTGATAGTGATTTGTCCGTCCATTGTGTGTGACTCCACGATCATATTGCCATGGGCGTCCAAGAATAAGGTGGCACACGGACATGGGTATCACATCACATTCGAGAGTGTCCTCGTAGGCGCCGATCTTGAAAGAGACTTGCACGGTGTGCTCGACTCGAAGAATTCTGGCGTCGTTGAGCCACTGGACCTTGTAGGGGTGCGGATGCTTCGTCTTGACCAAATGAAGCTTGTCGCATAGCTCTGCACTTGCCAATTTGTGGCAACTTCCGCCATCGATGATAACCTTGACGGAGCGTCCATTTATGCCGGCCTTTGTATGGAAAATGTGACATCGTTGGTCGTCATCTTGTTGGTGTTTGAGTGTCAAGACTTTGGAGACAACAAGGTTGGGGCTTGAGTCATTGTCGCAAAACACTTGACGATCTTCTTCTTCATTGATGCGCCGGTGGATGGCCAAGTGCTTGATGGCGTCCACTTCGTCGTCGCTCATCGAGTCATATGTGCCGTCGTCGTGGAAGATCATTGTTCTCTTGTTGGTGCACTCGAAGGACTTGTGACCACGGCCACCACATGTGAAACATTTGATGGAGCTTGTCTTGGGGTTCTCTTCATTTGGAGTTGTAGATGATGTAGCTCTTGGCTTGAAGTTGTTGGTAGAAGGTGGATGACTCGATGTAGTCTCATTCTTGTAGCTTGGCTTGTCGCCTAAGTTTGTAGATGGCTTGGTAGAGGTAGGAGGAGTAGCCGAAGTCGTTGAAGCCTGGTCGTAGGTGTCGGAGTTCTTGGATTTGAACTTGGAGTACTTGTAGTCCTCATGAACTTGTCGCTCCGCCTTGGTTGCTTGATGTACTAGCTCGAGGAGATTGTTGTATGGTTGGAAGTCCGCAATCTTCTTGATAGGATAGTTGAGTCCATTCAAGAATCTCGCCATAGTTTGCTCGTCATCTTCCGTGATGTTTGCTCTTATCATAGCAATCTCCATCTCCTTGTAGTACTCTTCAACGGACTTGGTACCTTGCTTGAGGAGTTGTAGCTTCTTGAACAAGTCGCGGTTGTAGTGTGTAGGCACGAAGCGTGCTCTCATCACTTCCTTCATTTGAGCCCAAGTGGTGATAGGAGGTTCGCCTTTGGCTTCTCTTCTTTCAATAACTTGCTCCCACCAAATGAGAACATAGTCTTGGAACTCAAGTGATGCCATTGCGATCTTCTTCTCTTCATCGAAGTTGTGAAGGCGAAAGATCTTGTCAACTTTTAATGCCCATGAGAGATAGTCTTCGGGGTCAACGCTTCCGGAAAACTTTGGCATTGTGAATTTGAGCTTGCCATAGCGATGCTCGTCATTGTTTCCTTGCCTATTGGGAGGGCGATCTCGATTTTGGCGGTTTGCCATATCATGTTGCTCGTGAGGATGTAGATGTTCTTGTTGGAGTTGATGTTCTTGTTGAGGTTGTTGCTCTTGCCGCGCTTGAGGAGGAGCTTCTTCTTGCATTCTTGCTTGATGTCGCCTTTCTTGCATCTCATCACGAAGGAAATCCTCTTCTTGACGATTGTGTCGAGTGCGGGTTGCCACATTGCGATGTGCATCTTGTAGAGCACGTTGCGCCTCCATAGCTTGAGCTTCTCGACGGTGTTGTGCTTGGCGGTTAGCCTCGACATCTTGTTCTTCTTGATATTGACGAGCTCGCTCTTCTTGTTGTTGGCGTAGTCGTTGCCGTTCTTGTGCTTGCTCAAGTGTAGCTTGGTTTTGACGACGTCGACCTTCTTGCTCGTCGAATAGCTCTTGAGAACTCTTGTCATGTAGAGGTTGCCGATGTTCATGTCGAGCTTGACGTGCGGCTTGACGAAGAGTGTTTGAGGTAGGTGTACTTGAGTCGTGTGTAGAGTCGGTATGTCGACTTGAGCGGCTACGTCGATGAGATGATGTAGAGGAAGAACGTCGGTTGATGATCAATGTCCGGAGCTCATTATATTGAGTAGACATGTTGGTGTTGATGAGGTCGATTTGCTCCTTGGTACTTTGTTGGAATTGTCGCGCGTCCTCGGCAACTTGACCAATGTACTCTCGCATAGCTTCACTCTCTTGATGTAGAGCTCGTTGGACACCGAATAGATGTAGTTTGGTGACGTAGTTGTTCGCTTCTTGAGGATCGTCGAAGATCGGGTTGGTAGATTGATGAGGACATCACTAACAAGGTTACACCCACAGCTCCAACTGACACATATACAGGACCAATTACTAGAGCTCGCGCACGCCAATTAAATTACCAGGTACTTTCGTTTCTTGGTAATGAATCTAATGTTCATGAGAATATGATGCTGCCTAAATTGGATACATTTGTCTTGCTTACAAATGAAGGGCCTAGCTTGGACAAGAAGGATGAACATTGGAGCAAGATCAAGCATGGAGATGATGGCATGCGCAAGGGGATCAAGAATGGAGTTTCAATTGATGATTTCAGGACTTTGAAGCCACCATAATGAGTGTGAGAAGCCTTGGACGAAATATACAAGATGCCACTTCATAAATTTGGTCCAAAGGCTATTATAGGTGCTGCGTCACCTTATTATTGGGCCAGGCCCATGTAATTTCGAAATACTTGAGTATAGGCTGTTTTTAGAGTCCGTATGTGTGGGGAAACAAGAGTTAGGGTTGGTTTCGGACCCCTCCACCAAGGGCCACGAAATTCCCCCCTCTTTCCCTCATATATACAGCCCTTAGGGCGTCGTTTAGACTTTGGGTTTTGTTTAGATTAAAAGTTCGCCATAGCTGCAACTTCGCGTACTTCGTTTGTGTTCAACGACCAGACCAAGGCGTCACAGAACCCCACCTTGATCAATAAAGCTTTCCTCTTATATTCGCAATATCCAGATTGCAATCTTAGTTTCTTGCTTGTTCTTCGTTTGCCTGCAGGAAACAGACCTTCGTGGTCAGGTTGATCGTGCTCCGGCGTGGTCGATAACCTCTCGGAGTTGGTTTAGCGATTGCTAAGGCGCGACGTCCACGCACGTTCGTAGTCGGATCGTCAAAGTCGACTTCATCCAAACGATAGCCACTATCTCATCGAAAGACGGGACACCTTTGCTTCTATCAAGTGGTATCAGATTTCCAGGTTGCTCGGTGAGATTTTACAGTTTTTCATAGTTTAGATCGAGTCTGTTCTTCATACCTATAGTCCACGAAAAAGCCAAAAAAAAAATATTAGGGTTAGTTCATCCCATCCGAACCAATCTGAGCCTTTGCATAATCTTTTCTGTATTTGCTTTGTTGAATTTGCGGTTGCATCGTCGTGTCAAGTTGCTGGTCTTAGCGTCTAGTCTTTTAGAGTTTCGAGTTCTGGTCATAAGTTGTCACGCCGCCGCCGCAACATCTTCATCGCTACTGCCACATACCACCACCGATCCGTATCCATATACCACCACCACTCCGTATCCATATACCACCACCGCTGCCATAACCTACCACCGCTGCCATATCCTACCACCATATATCCACCACCAATCCGAGTTCGTTTCATATTAGGTTTGTTCTCGAAATCCATCTAGGTTTCGGATTTGTGTTTCCTTGCCTGTGTAGGTCTCGAAAAAAAAAAAATCGACAGGTGAAAATATTTTTTCCCTATCCTACTTTTGGGCTTTTCTGAGTCTTTTGAGACACGTGCCACCATACTGATTTTTTTCCCGCACTTTTTCGTCGTCGCTGCCCTGATTCCGAAAAAAAAATTCGTCAAAAACTTTCGTGCCTATCATCTTAGTTTGACTTGGGAAGTGTTTTGAGACACTCGCCATTATAGTGATTTTCGGCAAAAAAAAAAGCAGCGCAAAAAAAAAAGAGGCGAAAAAAAAATTCAAAGTGTGCTTTCCCCTTGATTACGTGCAGCGCCGTGATTTCGTTAGTGTTCTAGGCTCGCGTCTCTAGTACGGTCTAGCCTAGGACCAGCACAGTACCGTCGTTGAGCGTTTATTCACCTTTGCATCTCTGAATTGATTATTGCTGACCCTTTTTGCTACCATATTATAAGCCTTCCCAGCTCCAAATACATCTACATCGTGCGTTTGACTCTCCCTGGTAATCGCTCTATCCAAGCTTTGAGAGTTTTGACTACATCGGTTGCCGATCACCGCCTGCTGCTGGGTAAGAACTGGTAAGAATTTGAGATTTGCTTGTCGGATTTGTGACACCCGCTACCCCCACCACTTCTTAGTAGTCTGTAGGATCATATTCTTGTGTGTTTCTATTGCTGCTAACCATGCCAGGATCACAAGTCGACGAGACTGACTGGGAGAACTTGACGAACAAGGAGCTTCATGATAAGTTTCAGCAAATGATGAGTGAACAGGTGCAAGATGTGCTAAACAGATTTGACGAGGCCATGGAGAAGATAGATGGCATGGAGAAGACGTTTGACACAAAGCTCGATAACAAGTTTGCTGAATTGCTTGCGCGTTTTCCACCACCACCGGCTGCTGCAGCTGTCCCACCTCTTCAACAACAACAACAACAACAACAACAACAACGGCGCCTTCCGAATCAAGTGGGACGAGCACAGCGCGTTCCCCTTGAGACTGGTCAAGCTTCTGGTGCTGCTGTTGATGTTTCTGTAGCTCCTGCTGCTACTGCAGAGGTGGAGGACCATTACGAGGATGAGGTTGACCAAAATAAGAACTACGTGCAACAACCAGCACCACCACCACCAGGTCGTCCTCATGCATATCATCGCAACGGTAGGGCTGCACCACCACCTGAGGTACATGACCATCTTCCTAAACTGAAATTGAATATTCCACCATTTGAGGGTAGATATGTTCCTGATATATATCTTACTTGGGAGTTACAAACTGAACAACGTTTTACATGTTTAAACTATCCCGAGGTGAGACGTGTTCCTGCTGCTGTTTGTGCTTTCACTGGTTTTGCATGTGTTTGGTGGTCTGAACATTGTAGATTATATCCTATTCCAGCTACTTGGACTGCTTTGAAAACTGCTATGCGTACTCGTTGGGTTCCACCATATTATCAACGTGAATTACTTCAAAAACTGCAGCGCTTAAGACAAGGAAAAAATTCTGTAGAAGAATATTATCACCAATTACAAACTGGCCTGATTAGATGTGGTATTGTTGATGAGAATGAAGCTATGCTTGCACGTTTTATGGGTGGATTAAATAGAGAGATTCAGACCATTCTAGAGTATAAGGATTATACTACTATCACTCGTTTATTCCATCTTGCTTGTAAAGCTGAACGTGAAGTGCAGGATCGACAGGCATTGGCGCGGACTAACTTTTCTGCAGGACGACCTTCATCATGGACACCGCGTGCATCCTCTACTTCCTCACATTCTACTGCACCGACACCTCCATCAGCTGTTACCTCCAGCCATGATACAAGGAAGCAGGCACAACCACCATTATCTGCCAAGAGCACACCTATTGGGCCTTCACAGAGTTCTTCTTCTTCCATGGCATCAACAGGGCACACCAGTGATATTATTTGTCGTCGTTGTAAGGGAAGAGGACATTTTGCGAGAGATTGCAAATCTCAGCGTGTGATGATTGCTACTGAGGATGGTGGATATGAATCCGCTAGTGACTATGATGAGGAGACTTTGGCTCTTATTACACGTGAAGAACACGGCGGAGACGATTCTGATCATGAGACGCAATACATGGCTCCTGAAGATGCTGACAGGTATGAATGTTTAGTTGCTCAACGTGTTTTGAGTGTGCAGGTTACACAAGCTGAGCAAAATCAGAGGCATAATTTGTTCCATACAAAGGGAGTTGTGAAGGAACGTTCTGTTCGCGTGATCATAGATGGAGGGAGTTGCAACAACTTGGCTAGCATGGAGATGGTGGAGAAGCTATCTCTCACCACAAGACCACATCCACATCCTTACTACATCCAATGGTTCAACAACAGCGGCAAGGTTAAGGTAACACGTACTGTTCGTGTGCATTTTAGTATCTCTACATATGCTGATTATGTTGATTGTTGATGTAGGGTGGAACCCTAATCAGCGGATCTTTCACGTTTGGAGGTTGGCACACGATGAACACGGGGAAAACACGGAGAAAGATGGGGAAAACACAAGAGAGAACACTCAAATCAACACGGAAGCAATCACACAAGTGCTAGATTCGCGATACAAGGTCGAGATACATGATCCAAAGTCAACAACGGTGATACAGATAGTCTTCTCCCGGAGGAGGTCTTGGAATCCCGTGGGATCTTCCCGTTAGGGGTCTTGAATCCAGAGGTGGATCTTCTCCGTAGAGGCGCACCGGTCTCGTGGGAGAAATCCACACAAGTGTCAAATGAGCTAAAACCACAGCTAACCCTAAACGGAAAGAGGAGAGGAGTATATATAGTCTACGGGGCGAATGGGTACATGGGCCTCGGCCCGGGGGATGCGCGCAGGCAATTCAGGGGCCGGACGTCCGGGCGGCGGGCCGGATGTCCGGGACTTCACAGGACGCCGGATGTCCGGGGCGGGGGCCCGGATGTCCGGGCTGGGGCAGTCGAGCCTCGGGCGCTCTCTGGACCGAGGCGCCGGATTTCCGGGCCCGGGGCCGGATGTCCGGGCCGTGCTTGGCCGGATGTCCGGGCCCTGGCCGGATGTCCGGGCCCTGTAGCTTCTGCTGCACGCGGCCTTCTGTAGCTGAACGCCCAGGGGCCGGATGTCCGGGCCAGGGGGCCGGATGTCCGGGGCCTGGAGCTCTCTTCTGCTCTTCTCGATGCATTGGCTCGTCCACGACCTTGGGGACTTGTCCATCTTCAAGCTCTTCTCCGAAGTGGTCTCCTTCACACCTGAGTACACAAAGCACACTCGCTTGAGGTAGCAACCATGTCTCGCAAGATTCATAAGGAAGTAGAGCTAGGAGTGACGTCACCTCGGTCTCGAAAGCTCTCGTATGAGCACGTGTCATCGGTCCTTGAGGGGGTGAAGGAGGGTCCATGGGGATGGCCCTAGGATACACCGTATCAGATGTGGTATTGTTGAGGAGAATGAAGCTATGCTTGCACGTTTTATGGGTGGATTAAATAGAGAGATTCAGACCATTCTAGAGTATAAGGATTATACTACTATCACTCGTTTATTCCATCTTGCTTGTAAAGCTGAACGTGAAGTGCAGGATCGACAGGCATTGGCGCGGACTAACTTTTCTGCAGGACGACCTTCATCATGGACACCGCGTGCATCCTCTACTTCCTCACATTCTACTGCACCGACACCTCCATCAGCTGTTACCTCCAGCCATGATACAAGGAAGCAGGCACAACCACCATTATCTGCCAAGAGCACACCTATTGGGCCTGCACAGAGTTCTTCTTCTTCCATGGCATCAACAGGGCACACCAGTGATATTATTTGTCGTCGTTGTAAGGGAAGAGGACATTTTGCGAGAGATTGCAAATCTCAGCGTGTGATGATTGCTACTGAGGATGGTGGATATGAATCCGCTAGTGACTATGATGAGGAGACTTTGGCTCTTATTACACGTGAAGAACACGGCGGAGACGATTCTGATCATGAGACGCAATACATGGCTCCTGAAGATGCTGACAGGTATGAATGCTTAGTTGCTCAACGTGTTTTGAGTGTGCAGGTTACACAAGCTGAGCAAAATCAGAGGCATAATTTGTTCCATACAAAGGGAGTTGTGAAGGAACGTTCTGTTCGCGTGATCATAGATGGAGGGAGTTGCAACAACTTGGCTAGCATGGAGATGGTGGAGAAGCTATCTCTCACCACAAGACCACATCCACATCCTTACTACATCCAATGGTTCAACAACAGCGGCAAGGTTAAGGTAACACGTACTGTTCGTGTGCATTTTAGTATCTCTACATATGCTGATTATGTTGATTGTGATGTGGTACCTATGCAAGCATGTTCCTTATTACTTGGTAGACCATGGCAATTTGATAAAAATTCTGTACACCATGGTAGAAACAATCAGTATACTCTTGTTCATAAGGATAAAAATATTACTTTGCTTCCTATGACTCCTGATTCCATTTTGAAAGATGATATTAATAGAGCTAACAAAGCAAAACTGGACAAAAATAAGAGTGAAAATCAGATTGTGGCAAAAGAATTTGAGCAACAAATGAAGCCTAATAATAAACCATCTACTGTTGCTTCTGAAATTAAATTGCAAACTACATGTTTATTTGCCACCAAATCTGATATTGATGAGCTAGATTTTAGCAAATCTGTTTGCTATGGTTTTGTGTGCAAAGAGGCATTATTTTCATTCGAGGACGTGCCTTGCTCTTTGCCTCCTGCTGTCACTAACATTTTGCAGGAGTTCGCTGACGTCTTTCCACAAGACGTGCCACCGGGATTACCACCTATTCGAGGGATTGAGCATCAGATTGACTTAATTCCCGGTGCATCGCTACCCAACCGCGCACCATACCGTACCAATCCAGAAGAGACGAAGGAGATTATGCGTCAAGTACAGGAGCTACTCGACAAAGGTTATATACGTGAATCCCTTAGTCCTTGTGCTGTTCCTATTATTCTAGTGCCGAAAAAGGATGGTACATCGCGTATGTGTGTTGATTGTAGAGCCATTAATAATATTACTATTCGTTATCGTCATCCTATTCCTAGGCTAGATGATATGCTTGATGAATTGAGTGGCTCTACAATATTCTCCAAAGTTGATTTGCGTAGTGGATACCATCAAATTCGTATGAAATTGGGAGATGAATGGAAAACAGCATTTAAAACTAAGTTTGGATTATATGAGTGGTTAGTCATGCCTTTTGGGTTAACTAATGCACCTAGTACTTTCATGAGATTAATGAATGAAGTTTTACGTGCTTTCATTGGACGATTTGTGGTAGTATACTTTGATGATATATTGATTTTTAGCAGATCTTTGGAGGAACATTTGGAACATTTACGTGCTGTTTTTATTGCTCTACGTGATGCGCGTTTATTTGGTAACCTTGGAAAGTGCACCTTTTGCACCGACCGAGTCTCTTTTCTTGGCTATGTTGTTACTCCACAGGGAATTGAGGTTGATAAATGATAGAGGCAAAGGTGTCCCGTCTTTCGATGAGATAGTGGCTATCGTTTGGATGAAGTCGACTTTGACGATCCGACTACAAACGTGCGTGGACGTCGCGCCTTAGCAATCGCTAAACCAACTCCGAGAGGTTATCAACCACGCCGGAGCACGATCAACCTGACCACGAAGGTCTGTTTCCTGCAGGCAAACGAAGAACAAGCAAGAAACTAAGATTGCAATCTGGATATTGCGAATATAAGAGGAAAGCTTTATTGATCAAGGTGGGGTTCTGTGACGCCTTTGTCTGGTCGTTGAACACAAACGAAGTACGCGAAGTTGCAGCTATGGCGAACTTTTAATCTAAACAAAACCCAAAGTCTAAACGACGCCCTAAGGGCTGTATATATGAGGGAAAGAGGGGGAAATTTCGTGGCCCTTGGTGGAGGGGTCCGAAACCAACCCTAACTCTTGTTTCCCCACACATACGGACTCTAAAAACAGCCTATACTCAAGTATTTCGAAATTACATGGGCCTGGCCCAATAATAAGGTGACGCAGCACCTATAATAGCCTCTGGACGAAATTTATGAAGTGGCATCTTGTATATTTCGTCCAAGGCTTCCCGCACTCATTATGGTGGCTTCAAAGTCCTGAAATCATCAATTGAAACTCCATTCTTGTTCCGCTTGCGCACGCCATCATCTCCATGCTTGATCTTGCTCCAATGTTCATCCTTCTTGTCCAAGCTAGGCCCTTCATTTGTAAGCAAGACAAATGTATCCAATTTAGGCAGCATCATATTCTCATGAACATTAGATTCATTACCAAGAAACGAAAGTACCTGGTAATTTAATTGGCGTGCGCGAGCTCTAGTAATTGGTCCTGTATATGTGTCAGTTGGAGCTGTGGGTGTAACCTTGTTAGTGATGTCCTCATCATCCTCCCCTTCTTGAATTGAAGTCGTCCTCGACGGAAGCTCATCTTCCTCACCCAAGTAAGGCTTCAAATCTGCAATGTTAAATGTGGGACTAACCCCAAAATCTGCAGGCAGCTCAAGTTTATATGCATTATCATTTATTTTCTCTAACACCTTGAAAGGACCATCAGCACGTGGCATTAGCTTTGACTTGCGCAAATTAGGAAACCTATCCTTACGCAAATGTAACCAAACAAGATCTCCAGGTGCAAAGACAACACGTTTTCTACCCTTATCTCCAACAAGTTTATATTAAGCATTCATGCGCTCAATATTTTCCTTAGTTAACTCATGCATTTTTAAGATCAATTCAGCACGTTGTTTAGCATCAAAATTAACCTTCTCCGTAGATGGAAGAGGCAACAAATCAATAGGTGCACGAGGTAGGAAACCATAGACAATTTCAAAAGGGCACATCTTAGTAGTAGAATGCAACGAACGATTATAAGCAAATTCAATATGAGGCAAGCATTCTTCCCACATTTTCTTATTATTCTTCAAAACAGCCCTAAGCATAGTAGACAAAGTTCTGTTGACTACTTCAGTTTGTCCATCAGTTTGGGGGTGACAAGTAGTACTAAAAAGCAGTTTAGTCCCCAACTTAGCCCATAAACATCTCCAAAAGTGGCTAAGAAATTTAGTATCACGATCTGAAACAATAGTATTTGGCACACCATGCAAGCGAATAATTTCACGAAAGAACAAATCAGCAACATTAGCAGCATCATCGCTTTTATGACATGGTATAAAGTGTGCCATCTTCGAGAACCTATCCACGACAACAAATATGCTATCCCTCCCCTTCTTTGTTCGAGGTAAACCCAAAACAAAGTCCATAGATATATCTTCCCAAGGAACACTAGGGACAAGCAAAGGTATATATAAACCATGAGGATTGAGTCGTGACTTAGCTTTTTGACATGTAGTGCAGCGAGCAACAAAACGCTCAACATCCCGTCGCATCTTTGGCCAAAAGAAATGTGTAGCAAGTACGTCCTCCGTCTTCTTCACGCCAAAGTGTCCCATTAATCCTCCTCCATGCGCCTCCTGCAACAACAAAAGACGAACAGAGCTAGCTGGAATGCATAGCTTGTTAGCTCGAAACACAAATCCATCACTAACGACGAACTTGTTCCATGTTCTCCCTTCTTTACAATTCTGCAATACATCTTTAAATTCAGCATCATGCACATATTGATCTTTGATGGTCTCCAATCCAAATATTTTAAAGTCAAGTTGTGAAAGCATAGTATAACGACGAGACAATGCATCAGCAATAACATTTTCTTTTCCCTTCTTGTGTTTAATAACATAAGGGAAAGTCTCTATGAATTCAACCCATTTAGCATGTCTACGGTTCAGTTTTGCTTGACTTTTAATGTGCTTTAAAGATTCATGATCAGAATGTATAACAAATTCTTTGGGCCATAAATAATGTTGCCATGTCTCCAAAGTCCGAACAAGAGCATATAATTCCTTATCATAAGTAGAATAATTCAGACTAGGCCCACTCAATTTTTCAGAAAAATATGCAACAGGTTTACCATCTTGTAATAACACACCTCCTAACCCAATTCCACTAGCATCACATTCAAGCTCAAAAGTCTTATTAAAATCAGGAAGTTGGAGTAAAGGAGCATGTGTCAACTTATCTTTCAATACCGTGAATGCTTCTTCCTGTGCAGTACCTGATGAGGACATCACTAACAAGGTTACACCCACAGCTCCAACTGACACATATACAGGACCAATTACTAGAGCTCGCGCACGCCAATTAAATTACCAGGTACTTTCGTTTCTTGGTAATGAATCTAATGTTCATGAGAATATGATGCTGCCTAAATTGGATACATTTGTCTTGCTTACAAATGAAGGGCCTAGCTTGGACAAGAAGGATGAACATTGGAGCAAGATCAAGCATGGAGATGATGGCATGCGCAAGGGGGACAAGAATGGAGTTACAATGGATGATTTCAGGACTTTGAAGCCACCATAATGAGTGCGAGAAGCCTTGGACGAAATATACAAGATGCCACTTCATAAATTTCGTCCAGAGGCTATTTTAGGTGCTGCGTCACCTTATTATTGGGCCAGGCCCATGTAATTTCGAAATACTTGAGTATAGGCTGTTTTTAGAGTCCGTATGTGTGGGGAAACAAGAGTTAGTGTTGGTTTCGGACCCCTCCACCAAGGGCCACGAAATTCCCCCCTCTTTCCCTCATATATACAGCCCTTAGGGCGTCGTTTAGACTTTGGGTTTTGTTTAGATTAAAAGTTCGCCATAGCTGCAACTTCGCGTACTTCGTTTGTGTTCAACGACCAGACCAAGGCGTCACAGAACCCCACCTTGATCAATAAAGCTTTCCTCTTATATTCGCAATATCCAGATTGCAATCTTAGTTTCTTGCTTGTTCTTCGTTTGCCTGCAGGAAACAGACCTTCGTGGTCAGGTTGATCGTGCTCCGGCGTGGTCGATAACCTCTCGGAGTTGGTTTAGCGATTGCTAAGGCGCGACGTCCACGCACGTTCGTAGTCGGATCGTCAAAGTCGACTTCATCCAAACGATAGCCACTATCTCATCGAAAGACGGGACACCTTTGCTTCTATCATAGATGAACTTGGCCTATCCATCATCACAAGCAAGTATGTGAGTGGGAGAAAGGAGAAGACAATATCAATGTACCTTAACCGAGGTTGAAAATGGATCAATGATCACTCAACAATGTAACCCGGAAATAGCACTATTGGTATTACTTCGTGTCGATTCTCACACCTACACAAGTAAAGCTTTGAGAGGAGCTCGGTTAGGATGTGGCACAAATTCAATGCAATCGTCAAAATGACTCAAAGATGTTGAAAATGGTTCACAATTTGCTCATGCAACAAGTAGATCACTAGCAAAGAGTAGCACACGGAACACACGCACGGATAGACAAATGTGGCTGTGCAACCAAGGATGAGCGAAAAATGTGGTAAACCACGGAAAATGCTCGTGTTGCACAACGCTAGAGAGACGCTAACCGATTGCTTAATAGGCGGATACGCACTTGTGCACGACCTATAAGGGGCAAAATGTAACGACTATCTATCACAAGTATGCTATGAGTGTATGATGTGCCGATGCTTGAGCACAAGATTGTGTTGCTATGTATGATCTCTTTGGATGCAAGGCGTATGATGCTATTGTTTCTTGCTTGGATTGGCTCTTTTGCTTAAAAGCTTTTGAGCTCTTTCTTTGGGCACATATGCATTCTTCTCGAATCGAGGTAGCTATTGTGTATGCGGAGCACTCTTGTGGCACACGGGGATATGCAAGATACCAAGATGATGTGATGTTACTCACAATGATGTAGTATGTAATATCTATCACTATCACTAATGTGCACAAGTGTCGTGGCCCGGCAATACTCAGATGGCTAGTCTCAATGGGAAAGCTACGCAAAGATGGTTCATAGGGTGACAATGCAATTGCTAGATAGAATGAGTGAAGTGTCGTCGATGTTACCGTCCTTGCCGAAGTTGAGCGGTGGTGTTGTCGAGGTCTTGCCGTCCCAAGGTAGCCTAAACATCCAAGAAAACGGTGAAAACCACAACTCAAGTATCCAAGGCAAATGGAGACAAATATTCCAAACTCGAAGCGGTGAAGCGATGGTGGTTGTTGCGGAAGATTGGTGGTGGTTTTGTGGCTGCGGGAGGCCGGATGTCCGGGCCAAAGGCCGGATGTCCGGGCTGGGCCGGATGTCCGGGGCATGAGCCGGATGTCCGGGGTGCCCGAGCCAGCAAGAACACGATGCAAACGATGGTTTGGGGGCAAAAATTCGGTGGAGTTTGCGGATGAAATTTGGGGAAAAGTGGGGGAAATGCTAGATCCACACGTGGCACAGCAAATCCATGGAACAAATTCAACAAAATCTTGCCAAATCAACAGATCACAGAAAATTTTTGGGGCTCTTTTTGTGGGGAATTTTTCGAAATTGGGAAGAACACGACAAAAACAAGCTAGAAAACAAAGTGTGGGGCTCCAAAATCGTGAGAAACATTTGCTCTTGATACCATATGATACAGGGTGGAACCCTAATCAGCGGATCTTTCACGTTTGGAGGTTGGCACACGATGAACACGGGGAATCACAAGGGAAAGATGGGGGAAACACAAGAGGAAAACACTCAATCAACACGAAAGCAATCACACAAATGCTAGATTCGCGATACAAGGTTGAGATCCATGATCCAAGGTCAACAACGGTGATACAGATAGTCTTCTCCCGGAGGAGATCTTGATATCCCGGGGGATCTTCTCCGATGAAGGAGGTCCTGAATCCGAAGTGGATCTTCTCCGTAGAGGCGCACCGTCTCGTGGGAGAAATCCACACAAGTATCAAATGAGCTAAACCACAGCTAACCCTAAACGGAATGAGGAGAGGAGTATATATAGTCTACGGGGCGAAGGGGATACACGGGCCTCGGCCCGAGTGCTGCGCGCAGGCAGATCAGGAGCCGGACGTCCGGGCAGCGGGCCGGATGTCCGGGGCTTCGCGGGGCGCCGGATGTCCGGGGCGGGGGCCCGGATGTCCGGGCTGGAGTGGATGCGCCTCGGGCGCTCTCTGGACAGAGGCGCCAGATTTCCGGGCGCGGGGCCGGATGTCCGGGTCGTGCCTGGCCGGATGTCCGGGCCCTGGCCGGATGTCCGGGCCCTGTAGCCTTGGCTGTTGTTGGCCTTCTGTGGGTGAATGCCCAGGGGCCGGATGTCCGGGCCAGGGGGGCGGATGTCCGGGGCCTGGAGCTCTCTTCTGCTCTTCTCGATGCATTGGCTCGTCCATGAACTTGAGGACTCGTCCATCTTCACGCCCCTCTCCGATGTGGCCTTCTTCACACCTGAGCACACACAACACGTCCGCCTGAGGTAGCGACCATGTCTCGCAAGATTTGTATGGAAGTAGGGCTAGGAGTGACGTCACCTCGGTCTCGGGAGCTCTAGTCCTTGGTCCTTTGGGCACTTGATGAGGTGAAGGAGGGTCCATGGTGATGGCCCTAGGATACACCGTATCAACATGGCTCCTGAAGATGCTGACAGGTATGAATGTTTAGTTGCTCAACGTGTTTTGAGTGTGCATGTTACACAAGCTGAGCAAAATCAGAGGCATAATTTGTTCCATACAAAGGGAGTTGTGAAGGAACGTTCTGTTCGCGTGATCATAGATGGAGGGAGTTGCAACAACTTGGCTAGCATGGAGATGGTGGAGAAGCTATCTCTCACCACAAGACCACATCCACATCCTTACTACATCCAATGGTTCAACAACAGCGGCAAGGTTAAGGTAACACGTACTGTTCGTGTGCAGTTTAGTATCTCTACATATGCTGATTATGTTGATTGTGATGTGGTACCTATGCAAGCATGTTCCTTATTACTTGGTAGACCATGGCAATTTGATAAAAATTCTATACACCATGGTAGAAACAATCAGTATACTCTTGTTCATAAGGATAAAAATATTACTTTGCTTCCTATGACTCCTGATTCCATTTTGAAAGATGATATTAATAGAGCTAATAAAGCAAAACAGGAGAAAAATAAGAGTGAAAATCAGATTGTGGCAAAAGAATTTGAGCAACAAATGAAGCCTAATAATAAACCATCTACTGTTGCTTCTGAAATTAAATTGAAAAGTGCATGTTTATTTGCCACCAAAACTGATATTGATGAGCTAGATTTTAGCAAATCTGTTTGCTATGGTTTTGTGTGCAAAGAGGCATTATTTTCATTCGAGGACGTGCCTTCCTCTTTGCCTCCTACTGTCACTAACATTTTGCAGGAGTTCGCCGATGTCTTTTCACAAGACGTGCCACCGGGATTACCACCTATTCGAGGGATTGAGCATCAAATTGACTTAATTCCCGGTGCATCGCTACCCAACCGCGCACCATACCGTACCAATCCAGAAGAGACGAAGGAGATTATGCGTCAAGTACAGGAGCTACTCGACAAAGGTTATATACGCGAATCCCTTAGTCCTTGTGCTGTTCCTATTATTCTAGTGCCGAAAACGGATGGTACATCACGTATGTGTGTTGATTGTAGAGCCATTAATAATATTACTATTCGTTATCGTCATCCTATTCCTAGGCTAGATGATATGCTTGATGAATTGAGTGGCTCTACAATATTCTCCAAAGTTGATTTGCGTAGTGGATACCATCAAATTCGTATGAAATTGGGAGATGAATGGAAAACAGCATTCAAAACTAAGTTTGGATTATATGAGTGGTTAGTCATGCCTTTTGGGTTAACTAATGCACCTAGTACTTTCATGAGATTAATGAATGAAGTTTTAGGTGCTTTCATTGGACGATTTGTGGTAGTATACATTGATGATATATTATTTTTTAGCAGATCTTTGGAGGAACATTTGGAACATTTACGTGCTGTTTTTATTGCTCTACGTGATGCACGTTTATTTGGTAACCTTGGAAAGTGCACCTTTTGCACCGACCGAGTCTCTTTTCTAGGCTATGTTGTTACTCCACAGGGAATTGAGGTTGATAAAGCCAAGATTGAAGCTATTGAGAGTTGGCCGCAGCCCAAAACGGTCACACACGTGAGGAGTTTCCTTGGCCTCGCTGGATTCTATCGGCGTTTTGTGAGAGATTTCAGCACCATTGCTGCACCTCTCAATGAGCTTACAAAGAAGGATGTGCCTTTTGTTTGGGGTACTGCACAGGAAGAAGCATTCACGGTATTGAAAGATAAGTTGACACATGCTCCTTTACTCCAACTTCCTGATTTTAATAAGACTTTTGAGCTTGAATGTGATGCTAGTGGAATTGGGTTAGGAGGTGTGTTATTACAAGATGGTAAACCTGTTGCATATTTTTCTGAAAAATTGAGTGGGCCTAGTCTGAATTATTCTACTTATGATAAGGAATTATATGCTCTTGTTCGGACTTTGGAGACATGGCAACATTATTTATGGCCCAAAGAATTTGTGATACATTCTGATCATGAATCTTTAAAGCACATTAAAAGTCAAGCAAAACTGAACCGTAGACATGCTAAATGGGTTGAATTCATAGAGACTTTCCCTTATGTTATTAAACACAAGAAGGGAAAAGAAAATGTTATTGCTGATGCATTGTCTCGTCGTTATACTATGCTTTCACAACTTGACTTTAAAATATTTGGTTTGGAGACCATCAAAGATCAATATGTGCATGATGCTGAATTTAAAGATGTATTGCAGAATTGTAAAGAAGGGAGAACATGGAACAAGTTCGTCGTTAGTGATGGATTTGTGTTTCGAGCTAACAAGCTATGCATTCCAGCTAGCTCTGTTCGTCTTTTGTTGTTGCAGGAGGCGCATGGAGGAGGATTAATGGGACACTTTGGCGTGAAGAAGAGGGAGGACGTACTTGCTACACATTTCTTTTGGCCAAAGATGCGACGGGATGTTGAGCGTTTTGTTGGCCGCTGCATTACATGTCAAAAAGCTAAGTCACGACTCAATCCTCATGGTTTATATATGCCTTTGCCTGTCCCTAGTGTTCCTTGGGAAGATATATCTATGGACTTTGTTTTGGGTTTACCTCGAACAAAGAAGGGGAGGGATAGCATATTTGTTGTCGTGGATAGGTTCTCGAAGATGGCACGCTTTATACCATGTCATAAAAGCAATGATGCTGCTAATGTTGCTGATTTGTTCTTTCGTGAAATTATTCGCTTGCATGGTGTGCCAAATACTATTGTTTCAGATCGTGATACTAAACTCCTTAGCCACTTTTGGAGATGTTTATGGGCTAAGTTGGGGACTAAACTGCTTTTTAGTACTACTTGTCACCCCCAAACTGATGGACAAACTGAAGTAGTCAACAGAACTTTGTCTATTATGCTTAGGGCTGTTTTGAAGAATAATAAGAAAATGTGGGAAGAATGCTTGCCTCATATTGAATTTGCTTATAATCGTTCATTGCATTCTACTACTAAGATGTGCCCTTTTGAAATTGTCTATGGTTTTCTACCTCGTGCACCTATTGATTTGTTGCCTCTTCCATCTTCGGAGAAGGTTAATTTTGATGCTAAACAACGTGCTGAATTGATCTTAAAAATGCATGAGTTAACTAAGGAAAATATTGAGCGCATGAATGCTAAATATAAACTTGTTGGAGATAAGGGTAGAAAACGTGTTGTCTTTGCACCTGGAGATCTTGTTTGGTTACATTTGCGTAAGGATAGGTTTCCTAATTTGCGCAAGTCAAAGCTAATGCCACGTGCTGATGGTCCTTTCAAGGTGTTAGAGAAAATAAATGATAATGCATATAAACTTGAGCTGCCTGCAGATTTTGGGGTTAGTCCCACATTTAACATTGCAGATTTGAAGCCTTACTTGGGTGAGGAAGATGAGCTTCCGTCGAGGACGACTTCAATTCAAGAAGGGGAGGATGATGAGGACATCACTAACAAGGTTACACCCACAGCTCCAACTGACACATATACAGGACCAATTACTAGAGCTCGCGCATGCCAATTAAATTACCAGGTACTTTCGTTTCTTGGTAATGAATCTAATGTTCATGAGAATATGTTGCTGCCTAAATTGGATACATTTGTCTTGCTTACAAATGAAGGGCCTAGCTTGGACAAGAAGGATGAACATTGGAGCAAGATCCAGCATGGAGATGATGGCATGCGCAAGGGGAACAAGAATGGAGTTTCAATTGATGATTTCAGGACTTTGAAGCCACCATAATGAGTGTGAGAAGCCTTGGACGAAATATACAAGATGCCACGTCATAAATTTCGTCCAAGGGCTATTATAGGTGCTGCGTCACCTTATTATTGGGCCAGGCCCATGTAATTTCGAAATACTTGAGTATAGGCTATTTTTAGAGTCCGTATGTGTGGGGAAACAAGAGTTAGGGTTGGTTTCGGACCCCTCCACCAAGGGCCATGAAATTCCCCCCTCTTTCCCTCATATATACAGCCCTTAGGGCGTCGTTTAGACTTTGGGTTTTGTTTAGATTAAAAGTTCGCCATAGCTGCAACTTCGCGTACTTCGTTTGTGTTCAACGACCAGACCAAGACGTCATAGAACCCCACTTGATCAATAAAGCTTTCCTCTTATATTCGCAATATTCAGATTGCAATCTCAGTTTCTTGCTTGTTCTTCGTTTGCCTGCAGGAAACAGACCTTCGTGGTCAGGTTGATCGTGCTCCGGCGTGGTCAATAACCTCTCGGAGTTGGTTTAGCGATTGCTAAGGCGCGACGTCCACGCACGTTCGTAGTCGGATCGTCAAAGTCGACTTCATCCAAACGATAGCCATCATCTCATCGAAAGACGGGACACCTTTGCCTCTATCAGTTTAGCTCTCCAGTGCAATTTTGCAATGCAGTTCGGAAGTGTTATGAGAATATTATTCTCATAATGTTATGAGAATAGACCGGCTGTATATATATATATATATTCCAAATAAGAGAACATTCAATTATTCACCAATATTATTATTTGAGGAAGTCATATGATCCTCTCTCATATTTGAATTGGAAATATTATGAATATTCTCAAACCCGAAATATGAACCAAATGAATAATTGGGAAAGTCCTTTTATCCCCTCTCGTTTATTAATCATTTAAATATTCGAAAAGGTCCAAATCCTAACTGAATTTAAGTACCAACAAGCAACACAATAAAGTTTTAATAAATCCTATTTAATAAATTAACATTCCAAAATTCAAAATTTTGGGATGTTACAGGATGATGCGGAGCATCCTACGAACATCACCATGTCAAAAGTCCATTCGGCAAGTGACACGTGCGACATCTACATCACATACACAAAGGTGAATCATCTCCTTTATGCGTGTTCACTTGACCCCTTTGAGGATTGTATACTACTTGACACTTCTCCCATGTGCATGTATAGGTTTTGTCGGAGCTTCACAGATGTCGAGGAGGAGTGCGAGCGCAAGTGTACATCTACACCATCCACGAGGGAGGAATGACATAGAAGACTGAAGAAAGGAGAAGAAGAAGATGGAGCGGCTGCAGGAGCCACCCCGGACATCCGGGTTCACATCCGGATCATCCGGGCATCAACCGGATCATCTGGGTCCTCTTCTGGATCATCTGGATAATCATGTCCAAAGACACCCGAAGGCTTCCACTCGAAGCCAGATGATCCGGGACTCTGTCCAGATCATCCGGACACCCGACGCCCGGATCATCCAAGACCCCGTCCGAATCACCCGACCTTTCCTTCGTGCATGTATCCGGGCCGAGGCCCATTTACCCATTTCGCCCCCTCACTTACCCCTTCATGGCCTAGACTATAAATAGACCTCCTCCTCCCACTTTCGAGGGTTAGCAAAGTGATAGCTCATTTGATAGAGAGCTTTGCTCCTTGTACCACTCCTCCTCTTGAGAGAGAGAGAGAGAGACTATCACTCCTATGGAGATCAAGATCTCCATGTGAGCATGTGAGAAGATCCTACGGGATTCAATACCCCTCACGGGAGGATCCTATATGGATTCAAGGCCTCTCTCATCATAGGTTGGGATGAACTAGTTACCTTGTACCTTTCCTTTTTTGTTCTTGGATTTTTGTGACCTCCATATGTATGTGGATCTAGCATATGTGCGATTGAATCTTGTCTATTTGAGTGTTTCCTCTCATTCCCCTTGTGTTTATCGCTCGCGTTCTTCATGGGAATCACCTCCAATCATGAAAGATCGGCCTACACCGGGTTAGCCCCGTATCAGGAGTTTATTTGCTAAGCTATTTAATATGCTTACCAACTCATCTAAGCACCCATCAGTTGGCAGTTGGCTAACAAAAGCCCACCAAACTTCAATGGCCCGAAACAAAGACTCTTACCCCCCCCCCCCTCTACACTTCTAAAAAAACACTCCACACATGAAAGTATCTTGTCATTTCTTCAATATGTTTTCCTCCTCAGCACATGAAAATAATGAAGAAATCATGCAAGTTGTACATCCGAAAGTGACAGAGGAAATGAATAGCATCCTTTGTGCGGAATATACTGAAGAGAAGGTTGAAGCATGATGGAAAAATGGGTTTTGACTATGACTAGATTAAGTTTATCATGAAGTGCATTACCATGGTCAAATACCATATCACAATCAACACAGACGTCACCGACACAATTATACCTCAGACAGGTCTTTGTCAAGGAGATCCTATCTCGCCATACCTTTTCTTTATATGCGAAGAGGGGTTCTCAGCCTTGCTTCACAAGGCCGAACCGAATGGCTCACTAACAGGAATCAAAATCTGCAGGGGAGCCCCTAGTGTTATCCATTTGCTTTTTGTAGATGATTCTTTGTTGTGATTGAGGCTAACTCAGGTAATTCTCGGGAAGTTAATCGCATTTCGAACACATATGAAACTTGTTCGGGTCAAATGATTAATAAGGATAAATCATCTATTTTGTTTAGTAAGAACACAAAGGTATGGCAAAAACAGGAAATGAAGGACATCTTGCAGATTCATGTGGATGGTCTATCATCAAAATATCTAGGCCTTCCAACATATGTAGGACAAGCAAGAGGGAAGACTTTTGAAGATGTGAAGGAAAGAATTTGGAAAAAGATCCAATGCTGGAAGGAGAAGTTACTCTCAAAAGGAGGGAAGGAAACCTTGATAAAAGCCACGACATAAGCAATTCCAGTCTATACTATGGCTTGTTTTGACATCACTAAGGACGCTACTCCGGGAGCAAAAACCGAGCCATGTGGTTGATTGGGCCTCCTGACCTGAAGCCCACCTCATCGAGGAACAGTCAGTGACTCCGCATATTGGGACCACCTATACAGCACTGCAGGCGCGGGTTGCTGCAACTGGCGCTCGCAGCAGCGTCTCGGTGGGCCGGCCCACAAGTACACAGCGCCAAGAAAAACCCTACAAAAAATGCCAACACACCAGGATTCGAACCCGCACCATCGCCCCTTTCGTACAGCGGGCTAACCAATCGACCAACTGAACTGCAAGTGAATAATTACAGTGCGAACCCTTTAAGAACAGAAAGGTAGACTCACTATTTGTTGCAAGGTACACTGTAACGTTTAGATTTTCCAACTATTTGAAAACATGTTGACAAATTTCAAAAGACGTTCACGAACATGCAAAAAAGTTCGCGTATTGAAAAAAGGTCACCAAAAATCAAAAAATGTTCATGTAATTAAAAAAAGTTCATGAATTCAAAAGAAGTCCATTACTTACAAAAACGTTCAATATATTTTGAAAAAATTTGCAAACTCGAAAAGAGTTTATGAATTTAAAAAAAAGACAACATAGAAAAAAGATTGTGAGTTTGAAAAAAAGTTCACAACTTTGAAAAAAAGTTCATCGAATATGAAAAAAGTTCATGAAATTTGGAAAAATTTCATCGAATTGGAAACAAGCGCATCGATCTAAAAAAGTTCATCAAATTTGGAAAAAAGATGATCCAAATTCAAAACAAAATCATCAAGTTTGAAAAAAAAGTTCATCGAACTAGAAAAAAGTTCACGATTTTCAAAACCAGTTCAACGAAAATGAAAATAGTTCATCAATTTGAAGAAAAACATTCATCAATTTTGAAAAAAAAATGTTAATACAAATTGAAAAATAATACTTCATTTTGAGCGAAAAAATGTCATCGAGTTTGAAAAAGTTCATCGAATTAAAAAATCATCTATTTGACGAAAATGTTCATGTATTTGCAAATAATTCATCTACCCAGGAGAAAAAAAGGAAAGGGAAAACATAAAATGAAAAAGGAAAAGATGAAAAGAAAGAACGAAAGAAGGAAAAACTTAATTTTACCACATCCCGCGTGGTGGCTCGCTGGTTACACCAGTAGTACTGTGTGAGGGAGGACCCATGATCGAATCATGGTTAGTTTTTTGCGGATTTTAACCGAGAGAAAGAAACCTTAGATCGCCGGCCCAGTGCGGGGGCGCTACACGCGCCGGTTTGCAGAAATACTAGTAACCGGTGCCTCCAGCGCCAAATAGGGTTTGCCCCCCATATGTCCGTTCACCAGCCCCCCATCCGTTCACCTAACCATGCCGACGACAATGGCGAATCACCATGTTCCCGACGATTTGGATAAGCAACGGTGTTGAGGATAGAACACCGTGGTGTGAACCGCCCAGGAGGGGTCGGGTTGCACCGTTGGTGACTCTAAAGCAAAGGCCCAAGCAGGCCCAAGGAGACAAGAATGAAGATCAGAGGCGGCTTATGAGCAGTCGTGTTGAAAGCCCAAGACCCTAAGGTATGAGCCACCCGATGATGACTTGCCTTGCAAGGCAAGGCGACTTAGAACCAGAGTCGATTATGTTACACGATCCGCCCTAGACTCTTGTAAGCCACCGGGCATCGACCTGTGTATATAAAGGTGAGACCTGGCGGCGGGTTAGGGACAAGAAAAAATTGATCTGGAGCTAGGTCGAGCGATTCCGCACCCTTGTAATCGATACTCGAGCAATACAACACAAAGCAGGACGTAGGTTTTTACCTCGCTGTGAGGGGCTGAACCTGGGTAAACTCCTGTCTCTCGTCTCGTTCAACCCCTTTAAGCTAATCATCGTGATCATGGCCTCGCACCTAAGTCCTTTCACAAGGGCATCTGTCATGAAAAAACCACGATAGTTGGCGCCCACCGTGGGGCTAGAGCATAGTGGTTTTGAGTTCTTGAAGGGCACTATCCAAGGGATCAAGGGATACACCGTTGGTAGGATGACCAAGAGTTGTCGCAGCAAGCTCAACATCGACGATGTTGGCTGGGGCCCCGAGGCTGGTTCAATCGAGTACTGGTACTGGGTCCCATTCGGCGGCATTCACGTCTTCATTGGCAAGATCGGCGACTCCATGCCTGAGCCTGACACCTTCCCCAACATCTTTGAGTCGGCTCGGCGCACGCAACCCACCCGGGTCACACCCGGTGGGAAGCGTGCCTTCGTTTGTTTCACGCAAGGCTCGGAGCTCGCGAAAGATTATGTGTCTGGTGGGGAGACTCTCATTTACTCAGATGGAGAGTCCTCGACTTGATAGGCATAGTCAATCTATCAGCTTCAAGATGGCGGGCTCAGGGGCTATTCCGATGGTGACAGTATTCCGGACCCCTATGAGCAGCCACACATGGCTGCTATCTTCATGGCGGGCACGCAGCTAGTTTTAAATTCGTCAACGGTGGCGGCTTTGATATCTGGATCGGCAACAGCTGCAGGGGCTGGCAGCTCAGTGGTACCACCGGCTCAAGTTTTGTCAGATCTCTTAAATACTTTGAGTACACTACTTGTGACAGAGGCAACTGTGGCGAATCAGGCGGAGCGCAATGCAGAGATAGGAAGGATCCAGGCAGATATTACTAAGACCCACGAGGACATCAACACAGAGAATGCTAGGATGGCGGAGGAATGGGCTCATATCGTGGCTGAGTCGGGGCAAGTCAAGGCGGAAGCTTGGCGCTTGAGTCTGGATCAGAACGCCTCTAACGCGGTTTTTCGTAGGAGGCACCAGACCCTCTTGCCTTTGCAGTATAATCCCAGGAACTTGTTTAACACTCCAAGAGCAAGTCCAAGCACTTTGGGAGACCAGGTGGATCCTCAGTTAAACCTGAACGGTCCTGGAAGTGGGGCGGCGGCTCAGCCTCGATAGCCTGAGCTGGCACGGAGGAATGAGCGGATTCTTAACTCGCCCCCAATTACACTCCGCCTCAACATTTTTTGACGCCACCACCTGGGCATTTTTCTAACCCGGTTGATAACATGGTAGCAGCGGAAACACGACTGCCGGCTATTGCGGTGGAGGGCGAGTCACCGGCGACGGTGGAGACTCGGAACGTGGTAGAACTCCTTCAAAAAGTTGTTGCTCAGCAGGCGGCTTATTCATATAGTCGAGATCATGTTCACTCAACCCATCGCCCGAGTCAAAGTTACAGCTGGCGCATGGAATCGCAAACAGTTTCCAGAAGTGAGCGGCGGCGTAACCCGCCCTGTAAGGATAATTTGTTGATCAATGCCCAGGCGGCCGTGGAGCAAGCCAGGGCCCATCGAGAGGCGGATGCGGTGGCTCGGGAGGGGTTTTATCAGCAACCTCTAATAACTTCTTTCGCTTTAGTGGAAGCTAGGACAACTTCCAGAATGGTTGGAGTGATGTGTCTAGCACCAGCTTTGTGTAGTGAGCGTCTGCCCATGGATTACAAGGGCCCTCGCAAGGTGCCTAATTACACAGCGAATCTCCCTCCTGAAGCTTGGATAGAGAGTTATGAATTAGCCATGGAGATGTTGGATGTCAACGATGCGGTCTGTGCCAAGTACTTTATTATTATGTTGTAACTGGTTAAATGGTTTTCTTGCCAATTCTATCAACTCATGGGCGGAGCTGAAGGCGCGTTTTACGAAGAATTTCCAAGGAACTTGCAAGCAGCCACTAACGATCATTGATTTGGACAACTGTGTTCAGCGTTAGGATGAGTCGGCCCACCATTGGGTATGGCGGGTCTCGACTATTCTCCACTTGTCCGATAGCATTGTGGCGGGTCAGATGGTTTTGGTATTGGAAAAGAACTGCAATTTGAACCCCTTAAGGTGAAGCTTGGGCGGCTTAAGCTTTATTGAAATGATATGGATGAGCTCATGGAGGCTCTCATTAAGTATGCAGACTATTATAATACCCAAGACCCTGGATCTGATGATGAGATGTCGAATAAGGGTAAGAAGAATGGCAATAGTAAGGGTCAGCAGCAGAATACGACAGGACAAAACAGGAATGGCCAGGGTAATGGTGGTAAGTGTAGACACCCCGATGGTGGGTCAGATTTTGTAGCTAATACCAATACAGGGTATAAAAATAAGCGCCATAAAGGTAATGGTAATGGTAAGCCGCAATCCTTTGGAGGAATTTTTTTTAATCTGGAAGTAATGCTTAATGAACCTTGCCCAAATAATAGTGTGCCTGAATAGCCGACGACTCATGCCTGGAAGGATTGTTTTGTCATGTGAGAGTATAAAAATTTCAATCAGAATCATGGTAATAATAATGGACCGCGCGGCGTGTTGGGATCCGGTTCACAAGGGCCCCGCTTTGGTGGTGGACGATCAAGCTCTGGTTTTCAAGGTCAAGACCACCAGGGTGGTTATAACCAACCGTCTGGTCAAGGCAGTCAACAACAAGGTAATCAGTCAGGTTATCAGAGTAATCCAAAGCAGCTCAATAGTGGCCAGTACCATGTTTTCACCACGAGTCTTTGTAAACGAGATCACAAGGTTCACAAGCACGTTGTCAATACTATTGAGCCGGTTGTGCCTCAATACTTGCGGTGGTCAGAATATCCAATCACATGGAGTCATGAGGATCACCCGCCCCGGGTTGAGAATCCGGGTCATATGGCTTTGGTGGTAGCCCCTCGGGTGGGGGTTTATAAATTCACTAAGGTGCTTATGGATGGTGGCAGCAGTATCAACATTTTGTATTATGACACCTTTCGTTGGATGAACTTAATCGACCAGGATCTTAAGCCGTCTTCTACAATTTTCCATGGTGTGGTGCCTGGTAAGTCGGTGCATCTTGGTGGGAAGATTGCCCTGGAAGTCGCCTTTGGCAATGACTATGAGTACACAACAGAGACGTTGTGGTTCGAGGTGGTTAAAATCAGGAGTCCGTATCATGCCTTGTTTGGGTGGCCGGCTTATGCTAAGTTTATGGCTCGACCTTGTTATGTTTATTT
The DNA here is from genome assembly GCA_902687465.1 of Secale cereale. Classification (NCBI taxonomy): domain Eukaryota; kingdom Viridiplantae; phylum Streptophyta; class Magnoliopsida; order Poales; family Poaceae; genus Secale; species Secale cereale. The sequence goes on from LR738712.1 coordinate 355,138,373, forward strand.
ACAGCTTAAGATGCCAGGGCGTAAGGACACAATCATGATCCATGGTGATCGAAAAATCGCTTTAGAGTGCGAGGAAGGAGATGCAGCTTATGCAGAATCGCTTGTGCTACTGGGGAGCTGAAGTTTTATAAGGATAATGTTGACCTGGCTGATATGACCCCTCTGAAGAAGCCCAGTACGGAACAAGATCCTCTATTGATGTTTAAAGCTGACGATACTAAGCAGGTTGACTTTGTGCCTCACGACTCATCTCAGCAGTTCACAGTGGGGGTTAATATGGATCCTAAATAAGAAAGTGCACTCATCGAGTTCATCCGTGAGAATCAGAACATCTTTGCATGGAAACCTTCTCACATGCCGGGTGTACCGAGAGAGCTCGCTAAGCACAGTCTTAATAGAGACCGTAAATTTAAGCCGGTTAAACAGTTCCTTTGTTGTTTCAAAGAGGAACAACGTAAATCAATTGGAGAAGAGGTAGCCTGGCTCTTGGCAGGAGGGTTCATCATGGAAATATTTCACCCTGAGTGGCTGGCTAATCTTGTGCTTGTACTTCAAAAAAATGGCACATGGCGCATGTGTGTGGATTACACAGACCTCAACAAGGCGTGTCTGACTAACCTGTTTGCTCTCCCACACATTGATTAGATTATTGATGCAATGGCGGGTTGTGGGAGTCTATGCTTCCTGGATGCTTATTCTGGTTTTCAGCAGATCAAGATGGCAGTCAAATACCAGGAGAAGACGTCCTTCATCACACCTTTTGGAGCTTTTTGCTATGTCTCTATGCCTTTTGGGCTTAAGAGTGCCTAGGCGACTTACCAGCACTGTGTTAAAAATTGCCTTCACAGTCAAATTGGGCGTAATGTTCATGCTTATGTGGATGACATTGTGGTCATGTCTAGCAAGAAGGAGACTCTCCTGGATGATCTGAAAGAGACTTTTGATAATCTTCGAGTCTACAAGATCATGCTTAACCCGGCCAAATGTGTTTTTGGTGTGCCTGCAGGAAAATTGTTCGGTTTCCTGGTCTCAGAATGGGGCATTGAAGATAACCTGGAGAAGATCAAGGCCATCACCTCCTTCTCTAAGACGGCGTGTGTCAATGACGTCCAACGTATGGCGGGTCGTATTGCAGCTCTGAGCCATTTTATAAGTTGCCTGGGAGAGAAGGCAATTCCCTTATACCAGATGATGAGGAAGACAGATCATTTTTTCTCGAGTGATGCTGCCAATGAAGCATTTGAAGCGCACAAGAAACAGCTCGCTGAGCCGCATGTCCTTGCTACTCCTATGGAGAAATAGCCTTTGCTCATGTATGTGGTGGCTAATATTAAGGATGTCAGTGTGGCAATAGTTGTGGAGCGCAAGGAGGTGGGTAAGGAATACCATGTTCAGTGGCCGGTTTATTATATTAGTGAGCTATTAATTGAGTCCAGGCAACGATATCCGAATTGGTGTATGGGGTGCTCATGGCGAGTCGCAAATTGAAGCAGTATTTTCTTGGTCACTCTATCACGATGGTCAACTCTGCTCCTTTAGGAGATATTATTCAAAATAGGGAGGCTACAGGTCGGGTTGCTAAGTGGGCAATTAAACTTGGACCTCACAGCTTAAAGTATGTGCCAAGAACAACAATCAAATATCAGGCTTTGGTGGATTTCATAAATGACTAGACAGAGTTGCAAACACCTGATGAGAAGCCTGATAACACATATTAGATAATCCACGTTGATGGTTCCGGGAAATTGGAAGGCTCGGGGGCTGGAGTTATTTGGACTTCCCCACGAGGCGATAAATTATGTTATGTTTTAAGGTTGATGTTTCCTTGTACTAGCAATGCAGATGAGTATGAAGCGTTGCTCCATGGGCTTTGTATGTCCAAGGAGATGAATTTAAGCCGGGTCAGGTGCCTAGGCGACTCAGACCTGGTGGCTCAGCAGGTCTCAGGCAAGTGGGATTCCAAAGACCCACTCATGGCGGCTTATCGTCAAGTAGTTGAAAATATTGCTGGTCACTTTAAAGGTTACCAGGTGGATCACATTGATCGATAGAAGAACAAGGCAGTTGATGCACTATCCCGTCTTGGGTCCCAGCATAAGCCGGTGCCTCCTAAAGTTTTTCTTGATGTTTTAGATACTCCTTCGGTCAAGTTACCATCTTAGGAGGATCTTGCTATACCTGATCCGAAGGGACAACTGGTGGCGGCTCTTCATGCTATTCCTGATTTGACTTTGCCTTATCTGGCTTATATGACCTGGGGCGAGTTACATGAGGATGAAACATTGGCACAACAGATCTCCAGGAGGTACAAATCTATGACTATCATCAACGGTGAGTTACACCTATGTAGTGTGACTAGTGTCTTTCAGCGTTGTATTTCTCCCGGGGAGGGTTGTGAAATTCTACGAGAGCTTCATGAAGGCGAGTGTGGTCACCGCGCCGGCTCAAAACTTTGATGGCTAAGGCTTTTCGTCATGGGGTTTACTGGTTGACGGCTCTGCTAATGCAGAGGATATCGTTAGCAAATGCGATGGATGTCAAAAGTTTTCTAGACAAGATCATGTGCCGGCTTAGGAATTGCGGATGAACCCAATAACCTGGTCGTTTGTTGTTCGGGGGCTTGATATGGTTGGGCCGTTTAAAAGGTCTAGGGATAAGAAGACCCACCTTTTGGTGGCGGTTGATAAGTTTACCAAGTGGGTTGAGGTAGAGTCGGTTAGCAATTGTGATGCAGAGACGGCAGTTCAGTTTGTCAAGAGACTCATTTTTCATTTTCGATATCCTCATAGTATTATCATTGATATTGGGACAAATTTGTATGAAGGTGCTATGGAGGAGTTCCGTCAAAGGGAGCACATTAGGCTTGATGATTCGTCAGTTGCGCATCCCCAGTCCAATGGTCAAACAAAACGTGCTAACCAGGAAATCCTGAGAGGTATCAAACCCCGACTCATGGTACCTTTACACAGGACTCCAGGTTGTTGGGTTGAGGAGCTTCCTTCAGTCCTTTAGAGTATCAGAACCACCCCCAACAGATCAACAAGCTATATGCCGTTCTTCATGGTTTATGGTGCAGAGGCAGTTCTCCCAAGTGATATCCGTCATTACTCGCCTAGAGTGGCGGCTTATGTTGAAACTGATAATGAGATGGCACGTCATAATGCACTTGGTGTTTTGGTTGAAGAGCGAGACCTTGCGGCGGCTTCTTCAGAGATTTATCAACAAGACCTACGTCGCTATCACAGCCGTAGAGTTCGAAGCCAGACCTTTCAAGAAGACGACTTAGTGCTTTGTCTGATTCAAGACCAGACATGGATGCATAAGCTTTCTCCTCCTTGGGAAGGGCCCTTTGTGGTCAGAAAAAATCTCAACAACGGGTTTTATTACCTCATTGATGTGCGAGAGCACAAGAATTCCCGCAAGTAGAAAGAAGAGACTCGCCGGCCATGGAACATTGCTCATCTTCGGCCTTACTACACCTGATCCATAGGCTCTTACCATTGTACATACTTCTTCAATGTATATATCTTTTTATGATCAATATAATAAAGTAGGCATCCCTAAAATTCAGGGCCTCTGTCTTTTCAATTATGTGCATCTGATTCTTTATTAATTGATCATAAGGTCACTTGGGGGCTTCCAACCCATCGGGTTTAGCTTTCATACCCACTTGGTCGGCATGATGCGCCACTTTATGGTTTTTCCTGCCTGTTTGCAACTTGCTACTCCGCCAGGTGACCCATCGAACTCTTGGCAAGTCAATCTTTTCAAAGATCCTGAACGGGTCAAGGTTAAAATGGTGGTTTTGTGTCATGTGAGGGCAGGCTTAAAGTGAGATAGGATAAACCACGGCTATGCGGCCTTGAAAGCAAATATGACGCCTATGAGCCAACTTTTTTCATTTGCATTTTGAAATCTTGCTTACCAGTGTTTGGGGTTAGCATGTTTTCTATTTTGATATTTTATGTTCTTAAGTTTTTTTTTGCTTTTGTGCAAATTTTGGTTACCCGAGTTGTGAGGCTCTGAGTTATGTTGCCTATATTTGAGCATCTTGGGTTGTCACCCGCCCTGGTTTTGGACTTTAAGTCGCAAGAATGTTTTGGCTTGAACAACCATAATTGTGATTTTTCTTCAAGTTGTCATATAGGAATACATGTATTTGGGTTGTCACCCACCCTGGTTTTTGACATTAAGTAGCCAGTGCATATGTTGATTGATCTCTTGCAGGAAGTACAAGACTCCAGGTGAAAATAAGAGTCGTGGTGTAGATAATATATCGGATTCCATCAAGCATGCAATAAAGTACGTACTTCTAAAAGTGCAGATAAACATGCATGAAGGCATGAAAGGGTGGATCACTATGTTCAAAGCTACCCTATTACAAGGCTTCCAATTAAGCCCAAAATAATTTTGAAGCAAGTGTTTTTGGAGTTGCACTCCTATAACCCGGTGTAACACCCCTGTTTTCCAATAACCACTTTCCGATAAATCATGCTTTCAGACTCTATATCCATATTTATTTGGTCCATCAAATCATAAATCCGACTCTGTGGTTGCATCGGGCTCGTCAAGACGGTCCAAATGAACTATACTCATTTGTCAAAATCGGAGTTCGGATACATCTTACGTAGTTTTCCTATCTAATGGTTAGGTTTGAAAGGGTATTTCAAAAATATCATTATTTAAAATAAAAATCCATCCTTATCCCTATCTTCTTCTTTCCCCAAACCGTGGCCTCATCTCCATTCACCAGCTGATCCCCTTCTCCTTGCTCCTCCCTTCCTCCTCTCTCACGCCCAAGAGCTCCGCCCCTCCCATGGCGTCTCCTCCCTGCCCTCTCCTCCCTAGGCTCTCCAAGCTACACCATGTCCTCCACCACCTCTAGGGTAGCCCTCTGATCCATTTGTGAGGAAGAGGAAGAGGAGGAACAAGAATACTTGGAGGATAGGAACAAGAGGAGAGGTACAAGGGGAGAGGGAAGAAGAAGAGGTTGCAGGAGAAGAACAAGGGAAGAGGAGGCCATCCCCAACACTCCCCTCACCAAACCCCTCCAATCCCACCACCAAGGTGAGGTCCTCGCTCTTATTACCTGCACCATAGCTCTGTTTTGCTGAAGGATTCCTGGTGGTTAGGAAAGGGGAGTGGTAGATCCAAGAGGGATTGGAACAAAAGTTGTTCATGTTGCTGTTTCTGGGTGTTCAGATTCAGCAGTTAGCAATTTCTGGTTCCTAGATAGCAAAATTAGAGGAGGGGCATGTGGAATATTTTGTAGGTGTTGTTCCCATGATCGTTTTGAGTGGTCATTGACTCAATTTGGTTCGGCCATTTAGCCATGGAAATAAGAAACAAGTTGTTGCATTGTTTCTGCAAAACAACATCTCTATAGTTTTTGCCCATAGCTTTTCATGAACTTCGAGGGTTGATAAATTGGTGTTATAAAATGGTATAGCTACCTGGCACCTTGTGGTTGATAGATCAATTTTATTTACTTATTTCCCATGACTATTTTTGTTACTATGAACTTCCAAAGACGGCTACTCAATAATTCTGAAGATTAGTAAAGCAGAGCAGTTTTTGCTGGTTTTGACCCCCATAAGCTCAAAATCTGAGGTTGAATAGTTGGAGTTATTTGTAGATGAGTTCCCCATGAATCCATAGGCATCTTGTTTGCATGTTTTTGAGCTTCCTAGCTCGAGATATGATTTTTTCCATGAAGGGACAACAAAGGGTTGCTTCCCGGGAATGCGATTAGGCGCGTTTTTTGTGTGCTTTACATAGCTTGTTTTGGTGCAATCTTAAAAACTTGTTTGTATGTCTCTACATAAGGTTGCAGCAACAATCCACCGTAGATAGCCTCGCACCACCTCCCTCGCTATGGTTGAGGCGAGTATACCGGGCAACAAGAGCTAGATTGGTCCCTTAATATTATGTTCATGTTCACATTATTCCTTTACATTCGTGCAATGGTGAACATAGAACTCCCTGGTGTACATTTTAATACACCATACCACTAGTATGTGATAGGGATTGGTTTTTCTTGGTTCTTGATAACAAATCTATCATGAGTGAATCTTCCAAGTTCAAGGAGTGATTCTCGCTTCGCGAGTGTATGGTCCTTCGGGTCCGTCCTCATGTTATGACGCTCTCACTTGGTGAGGGTTGAAAAGGAGTGAGGTGAGGCGTCGCCCCTCCTCAGCTTGCTGACAAAAGCTCAGAGCCAAGTCCTCGGTCTTATTTGGTTGCATTATTTCTTCATGTTTCCTCATGCCATTCCAAGCATGGAAGATTCGAGTGTACTATTCACTTGATCAAGCATGGTTCATATTCATGGCCTTACTTGCCATTTTATTACATGGTTTGTTGTGTACTTGTTGAGTCATTGGACTCGCCTCTCGTGAGATTTGTTTTAGGTACATCGCCGTGAGGCTTTGCAAGTAGTAGGAAAGGGCGTAGCTGCGATGGGTGTTCCCTCACAAACTACACACCCCTTTCATTCTCCTAGCTTGATCATGACAACTCTCGTACTTTAGTTCATGATTCTTGGTAGCTAGGAGCTACTTGTTGTGTGTAAACTTTGTCTTGGTTTGTTTCCATGATCACTACATTTACCTAACGAGGTGGGTTGGCGTTGACTAGCTCCCACCTTGCACCCTGATGTGTTGGAACGTATGTTTTCTCTGCCATGTGCAGCATCACGGTTGGTGGCTTCACCACTTTGCTCTACATGGGTTGTATGAGCTTGTTGGATGCTTCTGCTTGTGATATTGTGAATAGAAGCTCTGTTTATTCAATTGCCTATCATGGATGTCCGACGGTACAAAGGAGGTCCTGCCAGATTTTTCCCACGAGCATGTTTGGTTTGTTTGTGTTCTTGGTGGTAACATTACTTCTTACAAGGAGGGGTGTTATAGTTGGTATCAATTAAGCTCTAACTTTGCTATGCATGTGTAAGCATGTATACCAAATAAAGATACTAGGACCTTTGAATGCTTGCTTGCTAGATATAATTGTTTGCTCTTAATGTAAAACAAAATTGGCGAGGGCGTCAATCCTTTCCGAATTGGGTGAAATACCCCAATTCTCTTACTAGTATGTTATTAGGTTTATTATAAATAAAACTTGATTAGATGGTGTTGGGGATATAACCCTGTGGTGACCAGCCCAGGAGGGTCCGGGTCACACTGTTGGCGACTCATAATTGAAGACCCAGTAAGGCATGAGGAGACAGGATGAGAAGGCTGAAGGCGGCTTACAAGCATGCCCGTTGAAGGTCCATGACCCGGAGGCGACTCAAGACCCGAAGGTGTGAGCTGCCTGATGGTAGCTGATAGAGGCAAAGGTGTCCCGTCTTTCGATGAGATGGTGGCTATAGTTTTGGAGGAAGTCGACTTTGATGATCCGACTACGAACGTGCGAGCACGTCGCGCCTTAGCAATCGCTAAACCAACTCCGAGAGGTTATTGACCATGCCGGAGCACGATCAACCTGACCACGAAGGTCTGTTTCCTGTAGGCAAACAAAGAACAAGCAAGAAACTGAGATTGCAATCTGGATATTACGAATTCAAGTGGAAAGCTTTATTGATCAAGTGGGGTTCTGTGACGTCTTGGTCTGGTCGTTGAACACAAATGAAGTACGCGAAGTTGCAGCTATGGCGAACTTTAATCTAAACAAAACCCAAAGTCTAAACGACGCCCTAAGGGCTGTATATATGGGGGAAAGAGGGGGGAATATCGTGGCCCTTGGTGGAGGGGTCCGAAACACCTAACTCTTGTTTCCCCACACATACGGTGATAGAGGCGAGGGGCCCGATCTTTCGATGAGATGATAACTATCGATTTGGTGGAGACGACTTTGACGATCCGACTACAAACGTGCACGACGTTGCGCCTTAGCAATCGCTAAACCAATCTCCAGGGGTTACTGACGATGCCAGAAGCACGATCAGCCTGACCACGAAGGTCTATTCCTGCATGCAATCGAAGAACAAGCAAGAATATGATAAAGCAATCTGAATATTGCAAATATAGATGAAGTATTCATAAATGTGGGGATCCAAAAGCGGTCTTGGTCTGGTCGTTGGACACAAACGAAGTACACGAAGTTGCAATGGCTAACTTTTGACTAAACAAATCCCAAAGAAAAAGCTACTAGATGGATCTACTTATATAGGAGCAAGGGGTGGCGGCCAAGGAGGTGGAAGGACGTCCCAAGGCAGCCTAATACTAACTCTAGGTCGTACAAGGCTCTTGGGCCCAAGTAGAGGTGATGTAACACCTTTGGACTTGTAGTTTGACTCGGATTCTGCTGCAGCGTCAGATTGTTTTGTCGGTATCTCAACGCTCCGGACGAATTTGAAGGTGATTCCAATTGGGTTGGAAAGTGTATGAAATCTAGTTTCCAACAAAAAAAGAATCACCCAATTCGGAGTCCGTATAAAGGAGTTCTTGCCGTTTTGAGTCAGGTATGTCTGTGCAGTCCGAATCTGGATGCAGAACGTGAGAGACTTGGACTCTATCTTCTCTTGGCCCAAAAGTGACGTGAGAGAACTTTTTGAACAGCCCCTAAACTTCTCTTTTTCCCTTATCTTCATATGTGAATTGTACAAATGTCCCATGCACCTGGAATTAGACATGGCACAAAAGTCTGTGAAGTATTTTTGTTCTGGATAACATAAATAAATTATTGCATAGTTTGCATTAGAAATCACCTCACAAATATACATGTATGCAATATTTTTGGTCGTATCCAAGGTAGTCATCTCCTGATCATCCTCCCTTTTTTGAAAATAAAGCCGTCCTCGGCGCTGCTTAATCTGAAATGTGGGTAAGAAAAAAGACAAGGTGTACATGTTGTATATGTATATGTCATCCATTTTTACTTCCCTTAATTTTCGCACATATGACACATGTATAGATGAGTAACTTTCGTAGTTCATAAAATATAAAGCCAAAATATTATCACAAGAAGTAGAAGGCATGAAAATATTGCAACTCAATTTGCACATATAAGTGAAGCTCTTAATCGTTACAAAAGATTGGCAATGCTCATCATTAAACCATCCCAACCTTGATGAACCATCACCAAGATTAGAGGTCATATCAAAATGGTTAAACATTGACACAACTATTTTCACACGTATTTGATCCAAATCTGATTTATTCCCTGATTCAGATGGTTCTTTCGCATCAATAGTTAATTCAATTGGTTCACTCACAATTGTTTGATCACATGGCAAAGTCAAATCACGAACATATTCCTCTAAAATAGTTGGTGTGATCAAAGTAGTGGATAGCTCATCGCATGGTTCATTTAAATTGACAAGGCATTCACCATACTCATGTGGAGGTGGAAAATCGGTACCTTTGTCATTACCTCTTATGATCAACTCAGATGATGTAGGCACTGTCGAAGGTGATGTGTCACATGGTGGAGGTGATGTAGTCCTCACAACAATGGATGTGTCTGTCATAGTACGCCTAGTAGTGGAAGGAACAACCGTATCATTTCTTGGAATGTGCACCTGGCGCTTATTCTCCTTACGGACAATACGTTGTTTTATTTCCTGTTCAGCACTACAAGCAAGACAAAACAAATGGTCCATAGGATAACACTCTTCATGAATTAGTAACTCCTGAATATCACGATATAATCCTGCCCAAAATCTATCCATAAAATCGTCTTCACTTTCTTGTAAAGAGGAATGCAACAAGGTAGTTTGTAAATCATCATAATATTTCGTTACGGTGTCACTACCTTGTTTTAAATGTTGCAACTTTGTAAGCATGTCACGAGTATAATAAGCAGGGACGAATGTATGTCGCATGGCAACTTTCAAATCAATCCAAGTAGTAGGTATATAATTAGGGTGTAACCGACAATATTCACTCCACCAAACTAAAGCATAACCAGTGAAAGAACCAACCGCAACCTTAATTTTTTTACGTTCATCAAAACTATGGGAAGCAAATATATTATTGATGTTGAACTCCCATTCAATATATAAATCAGGTTTAAAATGACCATGAAAAGGTGGCATGGAAATAAGAACCTGTTTGTGCGCATTCTGATGTCTTTGTACCTCTTGTGATGGTGGTTGTATTTTCTGAGGTGATGACACGTCTCCCACGATCGATGAAGCCCAACTGACTCTTGAACCTGCCATGATTAGTAGAAACAAGAAACAAAATCCAAAAATAATGTTCGTATGAACTACTAGGATGTGGTGGTAAAGCGCTCACAGTAAAGCAAATATCAATATCTTACAAGTTCTTACCATGCAGCAGGTGGTGATAGGCAACCAGCGGTGTCAAATAACTCCAAATATTGAGTAAAGCGATTGCCAGGTGAATGTACGTAAACACGGTGTAGAAATATGTGGAGCTGGGTTGGCTTTATATGGTAGCAAAAGATTAGCAATAATCAATTCAGAGATGCAATGTTGAATAAACGCTCAACGACGGTACTGTGCTGGTCCTATGCTAGAGCGGACTAGAGACGCGAGCCTAGAACACTAATGAGGTCACGGTGTAGCACAACTATCATCAATAAAGGATACGAAGTAGCTCTGGACAGCACGATATAAGTGAAGATCACAACGGCAGTAAAGATAATGATGAAAACAACTACCAAGCAGAATATACAACAACACTCTCTCCAACTTTCTTTTCCTTCTTTTTCTTTTTCTTTTTTTTTCTCCCACTTTTTTTTTCTTTCTCTCCTCTTTTTTTTTTACTTTTTTTCTCTGTCTTTTTTTTTCTTAATCCCTCTTTCCAAGACAAACTAGATAAGATGCAGATTGGATCAAGCAATGATGCGAACGACTTCAACTATGATTGTGACAATAAACGACGGGTAGCACGAGGTGGAAATTGATGGATGAGGTGGTGGACAGCGGAAGGGATAACGATGGAGCGGTGACGTGACTAATGTGAACAGAACTCGAAACTCTAACGAACTAGACACTAAGACCAGCAACTCGACACGACGATGCAACCGCAAATTCAACCAAGCAAATACAGAATAGATTATGCAAAGGCTCAGATTGGTTCGGATGGGATGAACTAACCCTAATTTTTTTTTGGGCTTTTTCGTGGACTGTAGGTATGAAGAACAGACTCGAGCTAATCTACGAAAAACTGTAAAATCTCACCGAGCAACCTGGAAATCTAATACCACTTGATAGAGGCGAGGGGCCCGATCTTTCGATGAGATGATAACTATCGATTTGGTGGAGACGACTTTGACGATCCGACTACAAACGTGCACGACGTTGCGCCTTAGCAATCGCTAAACCAATCTCCAGGGGTTACTGACGATGCCAGAAGCACGATCAGCCTGACCACGAAGGTCTATTCCTGCATGCAATCGAAGAACAAGCAAGAATATGATAAAGCAATCTGAATATTGCAAATATAGATGAAGTATTCATAAATGTGGGGATCCAAAAGCGGTCTTGGTCTGGTCGTTGGACACAAACGAAGTACACGAAGTTGCAATGGCTAACTTTTGACTAAACAAATCCCAAAGAAAAAGCTACTAGATGGATCTACTTATATAGGAGCAAGGGTGGCGGCCAAGGAGGTGGAAGGACGTCCCAAGGCAGCCTAATACTAACCCTAGGTCGTACAAGGCTCTTGGGCCCAAGTAGAGGTGATGTAACACCTTTGGACTTTTAGTTTGACTCGGATTCTGCTGCAGCGTCAGATTGTTTTGTCGGTATCGCAACGCTCCGGCCGAATTTGAAGGTGATTCCAATTGGGTTGGAAAGTGTATGAAATCTAGTTTCCAACAAAAAACGAATCACCCAATTCGGAGTCCGTATGAAGGAGTTCTTGCCGTTTTGAGTCAGGTATGTCTGTGCAGTCCGAATCTGGATGCAGAACGTGAGAGACTTGGACTCTATCTTCTCTTGGCCCAAAAGTGACATGAGAGAACTTTTTGAACAGCCCCTAAACTTCTCTTTTTCCCTTATCTTCATATGTGAATTGTACAAATGTCCCATGCACCTGGAATTAGACCTGGCACAATAGTCTGTGAAGTATTTTTGTTCTGGATAACATAAATAAATTGTTTCATAGTTTGCATTAGAAATCACCTCACAAATATACATGTATGCAATATTTTTGGTTGTATCCAAGGTAGTCATGTCCTCATCATACGGACTCTAAGAACAGCCTATACTCAAGTATTTCGAAATTACATGGGCCTGGCCGAATAATAAGGTGACGCAGCACCTATAATAGCCTCTGGACGAAATTTATGAAGTGGCATCTTGTATATTTCGTCCAAGGCTTCTCGCACTCATCATGGTGGCTTCAAAGTCCTGAAATCATCAATTGAAACTCCATTCTTTTTCCCCTTGTGCATGCCATCATCTCCATGCTTGATCTTGCTCCAATGTTCATCCTTCTTGTCCAAGCTAGGCCCTTCATTTGTAAACAAGACAAATGTATCCAATTTAGGCAGCATCATATTCTCATGAACATTAGATTCATTACCAAGAAACGAAAGTACCTGGTAATTTAATTGGCGTGCGCGAGCTCTAGTAACTGGTCCTGTATATGTGTCAGTTGGAGCTGTGGGTGTAACCTTGTTAGTGATGTCCTCATCATCCTCCCCTTCTTGAATTGAAGTCGTCCTCGACGGAAGCTAATCTTCCTCACCCAAGTAAGGCTTCAAATCTGCAATGTTAAATGTGGGACTAACCCCAAAATCTGCAGGCAGCTCAAGTTTATATGCATTATCATTTATTTTCTCTAACACCTTGAAAGGACCATCAACACGTGGCATTAGCTTTAACTTGTGCAAATTAGGAAACCTATCCTTACGCAAATGTAACCAAAGAAGATCTCCAGGTGCAAAGACAACACGTTTTCTACCCTTATCTCCAACAAGTTTATATTTAGCATTCATGCGCACAATATTTTCCTTAGTTAACTCATGCATTTTTAAGATCAATTCAGCACGTTGTTTAGCATCAAAATTAACCTTCTCCGAAGATGGAAGAGGCAACAAATCAATAGGTGCACGAGGTAGGAAACCATAGACAATTTCAAAAGGGCACATCTTAGTAGTAGAATGCAACGAACGATTATAAGCAAATTCAATATGAGGCAAGCATTCTTCCCACATTTTCGTATTATTCTTCAAAACAGCCCTAAGCATAGTAGACAAAGTTCTGTTGACTACTTCAGTTTGACCATCAGTTTGGGGGTGACAAGTAGTACTAAAAAGCAGTTTAGTCCCGAACTTAGCCCATAAACATCTCCAAAAGTGGCTAAGAAATTTAGTATCACGATCTGAAACAATAGTATTTGGCACACCATGCAAGCGAATAATTTCACGAAAGAACAAGTCAGCAACATTAGCAGCATCATCGCTTTTATGACATGGTATAAAGTGTGCCATCTTCGAGAACCTATCCACGACGACAAATATGCTATCCCTCCCCTTCTTTGTTCGAGGTAAACCTAAAACAAAGTCTGTAGATATATCTTCCCAAGGAACACTAGGAACAGGCAAAGGCATATATAAACCATGAGGATTGAGTCGTGACTTAGCTTTTTGACATGTAGTGCAGCGACCAACAAAACGCTCAACATCGCGTCGCATCTTTGGCCAAAAGAAATGTGTAGCAAGTACGTCCTCCGTCTTCTTCACGCCAAAGTGTCCCATTAATCCTCCTCCATGCGCCTCCTGCAACAACAAAAGACGAACAGAGCTAGCTGGAATGCATAGCTTGTTAGCACGAAACACAAATCCATCATTAACGACGAACTTGTTCCATGTTCTCCCTTGTTTACAATTCTGCAATACATCTTTAAATTCAGCATCATGCACATATTGATCTTTGATGGTCTCCAAACCAAATATTTTAAAGTCAAGTTGTGAAAGCATAGTATAGCGACGAGACAATGCATCAGCAATAACATTTTCTTTTCCCTTCTTGTGTTTAATAACATAAGGGAAAGTCTCTATGAATTCAACCCATTTAGCATGTCTAGGGTGCAGTTTTGCTTGACTTTTAATGTGCTTCAAAGATTCATGATCAGAATGTATAAAAAAGTCTTTGGGCCATAAATAATGTTGCCATGTTTCCAAAGTCCGAACAAGAGCATATAATTCCTTATCATAAGTAGAATAATTCAGACTAGGCCCACTCAATTTTTCAGAAAAGTATGCAACAGGTTTACCATCTTGTAATAACACACCTCCTAACCCAATTCCACTAGCATCACATTCAAGCTCAAAAGTCTTATTAAAATCAGGAAGTTGGAGTAAAGGAGCATGTGTCAACTTATCTTTCAATACCGTGAATGCTTCTTCCTGTGCAGTACCCCAAACAAAAGGCACATCCTTCTTTGTAACCTCATTGAGAGGTGCAGCAATGGTGCTGAAATCTCTCACAAAACGCCGATAGAATCCAGCGAGGCCAAGGAAACTCCTCACGTGTGTGACCGTTTTGGGCTGCGGCCAACTCTCAATAGCTTCACTCTTGGCTTTATCAACCTCAATTCCCTGTGGAGTAACAACATAGCCAAGAAAAGAGACTCGGTCGGTGCAAAAGGTGCACTTTCCAAGGTTACCAAGCAAACGTGCATCACGTAGAGCAATAAAAACAGCACGTAAATGTTCCAAATGTTCCTCCAAAGATCTGCTAAAAATCAATATATCATCAAAGTATACTACCACAAATCGTCCAATGAAAGCACGTAAAACTTCATTCATTAATCTCATGAAAGTACTAGGTGCATTAGTTAGCCCAAAAAGCATGACTAACCACTCATATAATCCAAACTTAGTTTTAAATGCTGTTTTCCATTCATCTCCCAATTTCATACGAATTTGATGGTATCCACTACGCAAATCAACTTTGGATAATATTGTAGAGCCACTCAATTCATCAAGCATATCATCTAGCCTAGGAATACGATGACGATAACGAATAGTAATATTATTAATGCCTCTACAATCAACACACATACGCGACGTACCATCCTTTTTCGGCACTAGAATAATAGGAACAGCACAAGGACCAAGGGATTCACGTATATAACCTTTGTCGAGTAGCTCCTGTACTTGATGCATAATCTCCTTCGTCTCTTCTGGATTGGTACGGTATGGTGCGCGGTTGGGTAGCGATGCACCGGGAATTAAGTCAATCTGATGCTCAATCCCTCGAATATGTGGTAATCCCGGTGGCACGTCTTGTGGAAAGACGTAAGCGAACTCCTGCAAAATGTTAGTGACAGCAGGAGGCAAAGAGGAAGGCACGTCCTCGAATGAAAATAATGCCTCTTTGCACACAAAAGCATAGCAAACAGATTTGCTAAAATCTAGCTCAGCAATATCAGATTTGGTGGCAAATAAACATGCACTTTTCAATTTAATTTCAGAAGCAACAGTAGATGGTTTATTATTAGGCTTCATTTGTTGCTCAAATTCTTTTGCCACAATCTGATTTTCACTCTTATTTTTCTCCTGTTTTGCTTTATTAGCTCTATTAATATCATCTTTCAAAATGGAATCAGGAGTCATAGGAAGCAAAATAATATTTTTATCCTTATGAACAAGAGTATACTGATTGTTTGTACCATGGTGTACAGAATTTTAATCAAATTGCCATGGTCTACCAAGTAATAAGGAACATGCTTGCATAGGTACCACATCACAATCAACATAATCAGCATATGTAGAGATACTAAAATGCACACGAACAGTACGTGTTACCTTAACCTTGCCGCTGTTGTTGAACCATTGGATGTAGTAAGGATGTGGATGTGGTCTTGTGGTGAGAGATAGCTTCTCCACCATCTCCATGCTAGCCAAGTTGTTGCAACTCCCTCCTTCTATAATCACGCGAACAGAACGTTCCTTCACAACTCCCTTTGTATGGAACAAATTATGCCTCTGATTTTGCTCAGCTTGTGTAACCTGCACACTCAAAACACGTTGAGCAACTAAACATTCATACCTGTCAGCATCTTCAGGAGCCATGTATTGCGTCTCATGATCAGAATCGTCTCCACCGTGTTCTTCACGTGTAATAAGGGCCAAAGTCTCCTCATCATAGTCACTAGCGGACTCATATCCACCATCCTCAGTAGCAATCATCACACGTTGAGATTTGCATTCTCTCGCAAAATGTCCTCTTCCCTTACAACGACGACAAATAATATCACTGGTGTGCCCTGTTGATGCCATGGAAGAAGACGAACTCTGTGCAGGCCCAATAGGTGTGCTCTTGGCAGATAATGGTGGTTGTGCCTGCTTCCTTGTATCACGGCTGGCGGTAACAGCTGATGGAGGTGTCGGTGCAGTAGAATGTGTGGAAGTAGACAATGCACGCGGTGTCCATGATGAAGGTCGACCTGCAGAAAAGTTAGTCCGCGCCAATGCCTGTCGATCCTGCATTTCACGTTCAGCTTTACAAGCAAGATGGAATAAACGAGTGATATTGTTATAATCCTTATACTCTAAATGGTCTGAATCTCTCTATTTAATCCACCCATAAAACGTGCAAGCATAGCTTCATTCTCCTCAACAATACCACATCTAATCAGGCCAGTTTGTAATTGCTGATAATATTCTTCTATAGAATTTTTTCCTTGTCTTAAGCACTGCAGTTTTTGAAGTAATTCACGTTGATAATATGCTGGAACCCAACGAGTACGCATAGCAGTTTTCAAAGACGCCCAAGTAGCAGGAATAGGATATAATCTACAATGTTCAGACCACCAAACACATGCAAAACTAGTGAAAGCACAAACAGCAGCAGGAACACGTCTCTCCTCGGGATAATGTAAACATGTAAAACGTTGTTCAGTTTCTAACTCCCAAGTAAGATATATATCAGGAACATATCTAACCTCAAATGGTGGAATATTCAATTTCAGTTTGGGAAGATGGTCATGTACCTCAGGTGGTGGTGCAGCCCTACCGTTGCGATGATATGCATGAGGACGACCTGGTGGTGGTGGTGCTGGTTGTTGCACGTAGTTTTGATTTTGGTCAACCTCATCCTCGTAATGGTCCTCCACCTTTGCAGTAGCAGCAAGAGCTACAGAAACATCAACAGCGGCACCAGAAGCTTGACCAAGCTCAAGGGGAACACGCTGTGCTCGTCCCACTTGATTTGGAAGGCGACGTTGTTGTTGTTGTTGTTGTTGTAGAGATGGGACAGCTGCAGCAGCCGGTGGTGGTGGAAAACGCGAAAGAAATTCAGCAAACTTGTTATCGAGCTTTGTTTCAAACGTCTTCTCCATGCCATCTATCTTCTCCATGGCCTCGTCCAATGTGTTTAGCACATCTTGCACCTGTACACTCATCATTTGCTGAAACTTATCATGAAGCTCCTTGTTCGTCAAGTTCTCCCAGTCAGTCTCGTCGACTTGTGATCCTGGCATGGTTATCAGCAATAGAAACACACAAGAATATGATCCTACAGACTACTAATAAGTGGTGGTGGTGGCGGGTGTCACAAATCCGACAAGCAAATCTCAAATTCTTACCAGTTCTTACCCAGCAGCAGGTGGTGATCGGCAACCGTGGTAGTCAAAACTCTCAAAGCTTGGATAAAGCGATTACCAGGGAGAGTCAAACGCACGACGTAGATGTATGTGGACCTGGGAAGGCTTATAAGATGGTAGCAAAAGGGGTCAGCAATAATCAATTCAGAGATGCAAAGTTGAATAAACGCTCAACGACGGTACTGTGCTGGTCCTAGGCTAGACCGTACTAGAGACGCGAGCCTAGAACAATAACAAAATCACGGCGCTGGACGTAATAAAGGGGAAAGCACACTATGAATTTTTTTTCCGCCTCATTTTTTTTGCGCTCTTTTTTTTGCGCTCTTTTTTTGCCGAAAATCACTCTAATGGCGAGTGTCTCAAAACACTTCCCAAGTCAAACTAAGATGATAGGCACGAAATTTTTTTGATGATTTTATTTTCGGAATCAAGGCAGCGACGACGAAAAAGTGCGGTAAAAAAACAGTATGGTGTCACGTGTCTCAAAAGACTCAGAAAAGCCCAAAAATAGGATAGGGGAAAAAATTCACCTGTCGAAATTTTGGCCTAAAAACTACCCGGGGGTCTCAAGACTTTTTTTTTCGAGACCTACTCAGGCAAGGAAATACGAAACCGAAACTAGATGGATCTCGAAAGCCAATCTAGAATGAAAAGAACTCGGATTGGTGGTGGATATGTGGTGGTAGAATATGGCAGCGATGGTGGTATTTGGCAGCGGTGGTGGTATATGGATACGGATTGGTGGTGGTATATGGATACGGATCGGTGGTGGTATGTGGCAGTAGCGATGAAGATGTTGCGTCGGCGGCGTGACAACTTATGACCAGAACTCGAAACTCTAAAAGACTAGACGCTAAGACCAGCAACTTGACACGACGATGCAACCACAAATTCAACTAAGCAAACACGGAAAAGATTATGCAATGGCTCAGACTGGTTCAGATATGATGAACTAACCCTAATTTTTTTTTGGCTTTTTCGTGGACTGTAGGTATGAAGAACAGACTCGATCTAATCTATGAAAAACTATAAAATCTCACCGAGCAACCTGGAAATCTGATACCACTTGATAGAGGCAAAGGTGTCCCGTCTTTCGATGAGATGGTGGCTATCGTTTTGGAGGAAGTCGACTTTGAAGATCCGACTACGAATGTGCGAGGACGTCGTGCCTTAGCAATCGCTAAACCAACTCCGAGAGGTTATTGACCACGCCGGAGCACGATCAACCTGACCACGAAGGTCTGTTTCCTGCAGGCAAACGAAGAACAAGCAAGAAACTGAGATTGCAATCTGGATATTGCGAATTCAAGTGGAAAGCTTTATTGATCCAGTGGGGTTCTGTGACGTCTTGGTCTGGTCATTGAACACAAACGAAGTACGCGAAGTTGCAGCTATGGCGAACTTTAATCTAAACAAAACCCAAAGTCTAAACGACGCCCTAAGGGCTGTATATATGGGGGAAAGAGGGGGGAATTTCGTGGCCCTTGGTGGAGGGGTCCGAAACCAACCCTAACTCTTGTTTCCCCACATATACGGACTCTAAAAACAGCCTATACTCAAGTATTTCGAAATTACATGGGCCTGGCCCAATAATAAGGTGATGCAGCACCTATAATAGCCTCTGGACGAAATTTATGAAGTGGCATCTTGTATATTTCGTCCAAGGCTTCTCGCACTCATTATAGTGGCTTCAAAGTCCTGAAATCATCAATTGAAACTCCATTCTTGTTCCCCTTACGCATGCCATCATCTCCATGCTTGATCTTGCTCCAATGTTCATCCTTCTTGTCCAAGCTAGGCCCTTCATTTGTAAGCAAGACAAATGTATCCAATTTAGGCAGCATCATATTCTCATGAACATTAGATTCATTACCAAGAAACGAAAGTACCTGGTAATTTAATTGGCGTGCGCGAGCTCTAGTAATTGGTCCTGTATATGTGTCAGTTGGAGCTGTGGGTGTAACCTTGTTAGTGATGTCCTCATCAGTAGCTTGCCTAGCAAGGCAAGGCGACTTAGAGCCAGGTTCGGTTACGTTGTGTGACCCGACCTGGACTCCTGTAAGCCACCGGGCGCTCAACCTGTTTTATATAAAGGCGAGACCCAACAGCGGGTGAGGGACAGAAAAAAATTGATCAAGAGCTAGGTTAAGAGATTTCGCTCCCCTGTAATCGATACGATAGCAATACAACATAAAGAAGGAGTAGGGTTTTACCTCGTTGGTGAGGGGTCGAATCTGGGTAAACCTGTATCTCTCGTCCTTCTCAACCCCTTCAACTAATCACCATGACCATGGCCTCGCACCTAAGTCCTTTCACAAGGGCATCTGCCATGACAAAACCATAACAGATGGTTAAATAACATAAAACTTGACACACTGGTGCACAATAGGAATGATCTCTTTTAGATAGATACTTGCAAGCCTTGTCGTGTGTGCAACAATTGCTTTTTGTGCTTTCCTAATGCATATTAAGCCCGTCGTGTGATGACAACCCGCCCTCTGGTGAAGATCTGATAGTCAACGCCCAAGCCATTGTAGAAAATGCCAGGGCCTGGCGTGAGATGGAGGCAGCGGCTCAGCAGGGGGCTTATCAGCAGCCTCCGATGACTCCTTTGGCTTCCATTGAAGCTAGGATGACCTCCAGAACGGTGGGGGTGCCATGTTTAGCACCGGCTTTGCGCAATGAGCGTATGCCCAAGGACTTTAAAGGCCCTCTTAAGGTGCCTAATTATACAGCTGATATCCCC
>LR738712.1:355158680-355225883 GCA_902687465.1 Secale cereale
GAGGCTTGGATTGAGAGTTATGAACTGGCCATGGAGATGTTGGATGTCAATGATGCGGTGTCTGCTAAATACTTCACTATGATGTTAGATGGCCTGGCGCGTACATTGTTAAAAGGTTTGCCTGCAAACTCAATCAACTCATAAGCGGAGTTGAAAGCGTGTTTCATCAAAAAGTTCAAGGGACTTGCAAGCATCCCCTGATGATCATCGACCTGGCTAACTGTGTGCAACAGGAAGATGTGTCGGCCCACCATTGGGTTCGCCGGGTTTCATCCATTATCCACTCATCTTATAGCATTGCAGCAGGTTCAACTGTCCTGGTCCTGGAAAAGAATTATCACTTTGAGCCCCTTAAGTTGAAGGTTGGGCGGCTTAAGCATACTGTAATGATATGGGAGAGCTCATTGCGGCTCTCATCAAGTATGCCGACTCAGATTCCACTAAGGATCCTGGATCTGATGATGAAAAACCCAACAAAGGAAAGAAGACACACAGTAGTCGATAATTTATAACAGAGTTTCAATCACACACTTATTACATCGTGGTCCTCATAAAGAGTATTTATTACAAAAATATGGCTGAAGGCCAACTAATTAAGATACTGCGGAAGCTTCAAAGATAAATGAGTCCATCCAACTCCATGGCAAAACTAAGTGCATGACAACGACCTATCGCACCTTAATCCTCGTCTGAAAACTCCGCAACATGAGATGTTGCGGCTTAGTAGGTCAGCACATGGAATATGCTGGCAAAGTCACACTATAGCAATAATGATGAGCAAATATCTATCACTACATGCATATTTCACTGGTGGAGGCTATAAGTTTATTTTTTTGCATAAAACTAATTTTTCCCTACAATAAAGGAATAAATTTTATTTACTACTAAGTTAAGTTACCAATATTGAGAAGGTTCCTCTAACTCAATACCAAAATCACCAAGTCATTAATAACCCACAATTTCATTAAATACAGTGTTCAGATCAACAAATAATTCAAATACAAGATACTCAAGATGTCCATAACCAGGGACACGGTTAATCCTGATTAGTTTGTACACTCTTCAGAGGTTTGCTCACTTGTCCCCACAAGACTCGACCGCATTCGTCGGTGCAACAAACCCTGGGTCTGTTACCCAGACTGTGCACAGGCACAAGACCAAGATTGAAGCACTAGCCCTAGCCAAAGTACAAGGAATCAAGAGGAACGAAGAACCAGCTCAGAGCAGAGAGACCGAAGCCAAGCCAGAGAAGCAAGACATCACCAAGAGAAGGGCCTCCCTTGCCGGACAGGTGAGCCCGGCAAGCGGCGAGGCCACCCTCGAAGGAGATAGCACAAACACCCCGGTAGGGCCTGCTGGGGGCTCGCGGAGGCCAAACCGCTCCACTGAACACTCAAGCACGACCCACGTCGTCAATCAATGCGGTATCAAGCCGCAAGATGATTAAGTGGCAGCCATTAGCCACATGATAGCCAGGTCCTACAAGAAGAACCCGTAGATGACACCTGTCCTGCGACGTGTCAAGCAGGTGGACACGGAGCTGGCAGGATAGCCCGGCAAGGCTTGCCGGGCAACCAATGATGTGATGTTAAGCGGTGCATTTAATGCGCCCTGACAGCCTGCAGAGTTAGGTATGATGTCACTATTCGCTATCTTATCAGTGCATAATGACTACTTTGCCACTTTGGTAACCCCTTAATCTATAAAAGGAGGCCCATGGCAATCATAGATGAGGTTGGAAAGTTGATGAACCCACACCACCATACGCGCGTAGTCGCTGCGGCCCTGAGGCAAACCCTGCCGGGCGAGTGTACCATGCACCACCTCACTCATTCCACCATCAATACACCAAAGCAGGAGTAGGGTCTTACGCCTCGCGGCGGCCCGGACCTGGGTAAATTTCTTGTGTGCTCTCTGTCGTTCTGCCGTATGCTGATCTGCTCTTTGTGCAACGCGACATCCCCCTGCCAAACCAGCAAGGGACCGCCCGGTCCCATAGGTGGCCGCGGATATCCCGCGACATCTTTGGCCCCCCCGGTAGGGGGATCTATTATGCGAACCTGAAAGTGTGCGCAACGCATCATCTTCATCTCCATCTTCATCTTCGACAGTGCCATCAACCATGGCGCCCAAGAAGAAATCTGGTGCCTCGGCCCGTCCTTCCACCTGAAAGGCTCCACCGCTCGCGGCCTCTAACACAGCGGGGGATGCGGGGGCGCACGAGGACATGGACGCTGCTGGGGACGTGGTTGGAGCAGGTGGTGCCATCACCACCTCCTCCGCGACCGACATGGGGGCCGGAGCTACCGAGAGAGAATAGCATCAGCAATGCCTCGATGGTCATGCCCTACAAGGTGCGGGCTACGGGGTCACCCCGTCCGTGCCCCCTCCTCCCACCGACGGGCACAACGACAACAACGACGCTCAATCCGGGACGAGCCATCACCCTCCGGTCGCCCCCGCCACAGGAGTGACCGCGGCGCATGCGCCTCCTCCAGGACGAGCCAACCAGATCGCAGCGCTCGACGAAGCCACTGATCTTTGAGCACCACCGCCGTGCGACCCCGCTACCTAGGTGGTCATCCCACAGCAGCGTGAACGCGGCCCCGCCACCGCCGCCGCTGGCATCATCAGGAGCCAGGCGACGGTGCGGTCGACATCATTGACATCTATACCAAGCACTGCCACGGAGGCCATGGCGCAAACTCGGCTACTACTGAGGTTCCCGCCAGCAGCCGAGCAGATGGATGAATGGCGTGCCACCATCCAAAGCCTGCTCGGTTTCGCTGAAGCCGGGGGCTCACGATGAACTTGCACCGCAACCTCCCCAAGCGACAGCCACCGCCCGCACTGCTGGCCGTACGGAGGGGCCGTCCCCATGGTGCAGTCCCCACCATGGCAGCCGGTGAGGGCTGATGAGGACATGACTACCTTGTATACGACCAAAAATATTGCATGCATGTATATTTGTGAGGTGATTTTCTAATGCAAACTATGCAACAATTTATTTATGTCATCCAGGACAAAAATACTTCACAGACTTTTGTGCCATGTCTAATTCCAGGTGTATGGGACATTTGTACAATCCACATATGAAGATAAGTGAAAAAGAGAAGTTTAGGTGCTGTTCAAAAAGTTCTCTCACGTTACTTTTGGGCCAAGAGAAGATAGAGTCCAAGTCTCTCACGTTCTGCATCCAGATTCGGACTGCACAGACATACCTGACTCAAAACGGCAAGAACTCCTTCATACGGACTCCGAATTGGGTGATTCTTTTTTTGTTGGAAACTAGATTTTGTACACTTTCCAACCCAATTTGAATCACCTTCAAATTCGTTCGGAGCGTTGAGATACCGACGAAACAATCTGACGCTGCAGCAGAATCCGAGTAAAACTACAAGTCCAAAGGTGTTACATCACCTCCACTTGGGCCCATGAGCCTTGTACGACCTAGGGTTAGTTTTAGGCTGCCTTGGAACGTCCTTCCACCTCCTTGGCCGCCACCCCTTGCTCCTATATAAGTAGATCCATCTAGTAGCTTTTTCTTTGGGGATTTGTTTAGTCAAAAGTTAGTCATTGCAACTTCGTGTATTTCGTTTGTGTCCAACGACCAGACCAAGACTGCTTACGGATCCCCACCTTTATCAATACTTCATCTATATTTGCAATATTCAGATTGCTTTATCATATTCTTGCTTGTTCTTCGATTCAATGCAGGAATAGACCTTCGTGGTCAGGCTGATCGTGCTTCTGGCATTGTCAGTAACCCCTGGAGATTGGTTTAGCGATTGCTAAGGCGCATCGTCGTGCACGTTTGTAGTCGGATCGTCAAAGTCGACTCCACCAAATCGATAGTTATCATCTCATCGAAAGATCGGGCCCCTCGCCTCTATCAAGTGGTATCAATTTTCAGGTTGCTCGGTGAGAATTTCCAATTATTCCTAGATTAGATTTATTTTCTTACCTATTGTCCTAGGAAAAGCCACAAAAAAAGTTAGATCTATTCATCCTTTGTCCAAGCCAGTCTGAGCCTTTGCAATTTTCTTTTCATTGTTTGCATTATTGAATTATCGGTTGCATCGTCGTGTCGAGTTGCTGGTCTTAGTGTCTAGTTCATTAGAGTTTCGAGTTCTGTTCACATTGGTCACGTCGCCGCTGCATCGTTATCCCTTTCGCTGTCCACCACCTCATCCATCAATTTCCACCTCGTGCTACCCATCGTTCATTGTCACAATCATAGTTGAAGTCGTTCGCATCTTTGCTTGATCCAATCTGCATCTTATATAGTTTGTCTTGGAAAGAGGGAGAAAGAAAAAAAAAGACAGAGAAAAAAAAGAAAAAAAGAGGAGAGAGAAAAAAAAGTGTGAGAAAAAAGAAAAAGAGAAACAAAGTTGGAGAGAGAGTTGTTGTATATTCTGCTTGGCAGTTGTTTCCATCGTTATCTTTACTGTCGTTGTGATCTTCACTTATATCTTGCTGTCCAGAGCTACTTCGTATCCTTTATTGATGCTAGTTGTGCTACATCGTGACCTCATTAGTGTTCTAGGCTCGCGTCTCTAGTCCGGTCTAGCCTAGGACCAGCACAGTACCGTCGTTGAGCGTTTATTCAACATTGCATCTATGAATTTGATTATTGCTAATCTTTTGCTACCATATATAAAGCCAACCCAGCTCCACATATTTCTACACCGTGTTTACGTACGTTCACCTGGCAATCGCTTTGCTCAATCTTTGGAGTTATTTGACACCGCTGGTTGCCTATCACCACCTGCTGCATGGTAAGAACTTGTAAGATACTGATATTTGCTTTACTGTGAGCGCTTTACCACCACATCCTAGTAGTTCATAGGAACATTATTCTCGAATTTTGTTTCTTGTTTCTACTAATCATGACAAGTACCGGAGACAGAAGTTCTTGGACGACGGATACATCTTCACCATCACGAGACGTGGGACAACACACACAAGCACATGGTCAGGTTATTTCTTTACCGTCATTTGAGGGTAGATTTAATCCTGGTATTTATCTAGCTTGGGAGCTTGAAGTAGAAAAAGTTTTTAGTCACCATCATTTTTCTGAACTTGAGAGAGTACGAGCTGCCACTAGAGTATTTACCGGTTTCGCTTCTGTTTGGTGGAGTGTGCATTGTAAGAAAAATATTGATAACCAACCCACAACTTGGAAAGATTTGAAGGCCGTAATGAGAAAACATTTTTTTCCTCCTTACTATCGCCGTGAATTGCTTCGCAAATTGGAACAATTAAAACAAGGCAGTAACACTGTTCATGCTTACTACCAAGAGTTCAAATCTTATATGCATCATTGTGACATAGAAGAATCTGAGGATGATACAATGAATAGATTTTTTGGTGGTTTGAAGCATGATATTCGTGCAAGATTTCGGTATATTCCTCGTTGCATTACTGGTATGTATGTTCGTGCTTGTACCTTTGAGAGACAAATACAGGAGGATGCATTGTGTGACTACAACAACTACTATTCCAGTTCATGCTCACCACCATTGGTTGGTTCCTCCACCATTGCACCTACTAGAGCAGCCACACCTCTGATTGTGAGCGTGACATCATCTAAAGTGTATGGTACATTGTCATCGTCCGTACCTACATCAGCTACGTCTTTGCGACAAGGTAACAGTAAAATCAATGATGATATAACTTCACATGAGGATGATGCATATCTAGTTGACTTGAATACATCATGTATTGAATTACCTGTTGATTTGAGCACACCACCTACTTTAGATAATCTTGTTACTGTCATGAATGCGCCATGTGATCAAACAACTGAAATACCAACAATTTTGAGTGCACCTATTGAATTAACTGTTGATGCAAAATAATCATGTGCATTAGAGAATAAATCAGATTTGGATAAAATAAATTTGAAAATAATTGTGGCAATGTTTAATCATTTTGATATGACCTCTAATCTTGGTGACGATTCAATGTCAAACGACTTATTGCATGTTTGCTTTCATGCAAGTAAGGTTTATTCGCCAATGTTGGGATGGTTTAATGATGAACATTGTCAATCTTTTGATATGAATAAGAGCTTCACTTATTTGTGCAAACTGAGTTGCAATATTTTCATGCCTTCTACTTCTTATGATAATATTTTGGCTTTATATTTTATGAACTACGAAAGTTACTCATCTATATATGTGTCATATGTGCAAAAATTAAGGGAAGTAAAAATGGATGACATATACATATACAATATGTACACCTTGTCTATTTTCTTACCCAAATTTCAGATTAAGCAACGCCGAGGACGGCTTTATTTTCAAGAAAGGGAGGACGATGAGGACATGACTACCTTGTATATGACCAAAAATATTGCATACATGTATATTTGTGAGGTGATTTCTAATGCAAACTATGCAACAATTTATTTATGTCATCCAGGACAAAAATACTTCACAGACTTTTGTGCCATGTCTAATTCCAAGTGTATGGGACATTTGTACAATCCACATATGAAGATAAGTGAAAAAGAGAAGTTTAGGTGTTGTTCAAAAAGTTCTCTCACGTCACTTTTGGGCCAAGAGAAGATAGAGTCCAAGTCTCTCACGTTCTGCATCCAGATTCGGACTGCACAGACATACCTGACTCAAAACGGCAAGAACTCCTTCATACAGACTCCGAATTGGGTGATTCTTTTTTTGTTGGAAACTAGATTTCGTACACTTTCCAACCCAATTGGAATCACCTTCAAATTCGTTCGGAGCGTTGAGATACCGACGAAACAATCTGACGCTGCAGCAGAATCCGAGTCAAACTACAAGTCCAAAGGTGTTACATCACCTCCACTTGGGCCCATGAGCCTTGTACGACCTAGGGTTAGTTTTAGGCTGCCTTGGGACGTCCTTCCACCTCCTTGGCAGCCACCCCTTGCTCCTATATAAGTAGATCCATCTAGTAGCTTTTTCTTTGGGGATTTGTTTAGTCAAAAGTTAGCCATTGCAACTTCGTGTACTTCGTTTGTGTCCAACGACCAGACCAAGACCGCTTACGGATCCCCACCTTTATCAATACTTCATCTATATTTGCAATATTCAGATTGCTTTATCATATTCTTGCTTGTTGTTCGATTGCATGAAGGAATAGACCTTCGTGGTCAGGCTGATCGTGCTTCTGGCATTGTCAGTAACCCCTGGAGATTGGTTTAGCGATTGCTAAGGCGCATCGTCGTGCACGTTTGTAGTCGGATCGTCAAAGTCGACTCCACCAAATTGATAGTTATCATCTCATCGAAAGATCGGGCCCCTCGCCTCTATCAAGGGCGCAACAGAATCAGGCCGCCGCCGACGTCTCGATGGCCTCTTCTGACCCTCAAGCACGTCCAGGCCAACGTCGAACCCCGGAAGATAGGCGGCGGGGAGATGCGCGCGTCGTCGCCAAACGGCGCCGCAGTGACCCCCACCAGGTCGACGAGTGCGACAGCCTCAACATCGATGAGCCTGGGCTCGGTGTCGGCGGGTGCCTGCCTTTCGAGGTTGGCTGCCCTGCCTTTACACGAGAGCCACGGCAAGTCCGTTGGCCGTCCGTTTGCATGTTCAAGTTGGAGATACTTGAGAAATACGATGGGAGGCTGAACCCGTGTAACGCCCCGTAGACACCCGCCGGCTCACCCCACATATCAATTTATTTGACTATAAATAGTAGGGTAAACACCCCACTGCAACTTTTATTGCTTAATAAATTAGGGAGAGTAGTCTTAAGAGCTTGAGGTAAGCCCTAGAACAGAAGAAGAAGAAAAGAGAAAAAGAAAAAAGAAGAAGAAGACAAGAAGAGAAACTATTAAAAACTACAACAGAAAAAAATAAAGGAATAAAAGAAAATAAAAAAATAGGGAAATTACAACAGAGTATCCAACCAGGAGGAGAACTTTCTCTCATGCTTGAGTTTCATTCTGTATTTCAGAAGCTTGAGCTCCTCTAGATATATGAACTTCCATCCCTGGAAAGTTGGTGTAATATTCTCAAATATCTTGTTGTTTCTGGTTACCCAAATGGCCCATGATCCAAGAATGATGATCTCCATAAATAATGGAAAATGTAGCTTATTTTTTAGATCCTCAAAAGCTTCAAGAACTGATAAATTTGGAGTTCTGGTAGGGCAGATGTAGTCCCAGCATTGTTGTGCAAAGGAACAGCCCCAAAATAAATGATGTAGAGTTTCTTCTTGTTGACAGTCTCTAACAGCACAATTGTAAGCTTCCAGCACAAAGTTTTTTCTCCTGAGTAAATTCCTTGTATTTACTCTATCATGAAGTAGCTTCCAAAAGAACACTTTATGTTTTGGCTGACAGGAGCAATTCCAAATCCAATTGAAGTATGGGGGAACTTGCTTGTGTCCAATCAGCACTTTGTAGGCCTTGATGGATGAATAGAGTTCATTTCCCCAAATGTAACTCCAGGTGTCCAGGGAATCTATATGCTCAGATTGACTTGTGTGGATGCATATATCTTCCACTTGCAAGAATTCCTCATAGGCTTCAGTTGTGAGTGGTAAATGAAACAAGTCTTGTAAGTATTCAATGTTGATTACTGTTTGGACAGATACTTGTGGGTTTCTGACAAAGGAGTGTAGATGGTGGTATGTGTGTATGAAAATGGATGTGTGCCACAGGTCATCCCAAAATAAAGCTGATCTACCATCACCCACATTACATCTTGCCAATGCTTTGTATTGATCCATAAGAGCCAGGTTTGATTTCCACCAGAAAGAGCCAATCATGTTATCTCCTGGAAGTTGCCCATCAGAATAATAAGTTTCCCACATTAATTGTACCCAAGGTATGTCATGTCTGTTGAAGAATTTGTGTAGGTTCTTCATCAGCAGAGTTTTGTTGTGAGTGTATATATCCAATATGCCCAATCCTCCCTGATTTTTTGGTCTGCAAACTATGTGCCAGGCCACCAAAGCTGGTCTTCTATCCTCCATGTCAGAGCTCCTCCAGAGACAGTGTCTTAAATATTTAATGATCTGTTTCTTGATTGTTGCTGGAATGTCCAAACAGCTCATGAAGAAGACAGATAAGGAAGATAGCACTGATTTGACTAACAGAACTTTCCCTGCTTGTGTCATGAAGATAGAAAGGCCTGTAAGTTTCTTTGCGATTCTATTAACTAGGGGAAGACACTGCTCCGTGGTTGGTTTATAAATACCCAAAGGTAGCCCCAGATATGTAAATGGGAATTGCCCCCTAGCACAATGCAGAGTGCTAGTGAAGATGACCACTCTATCTTCCTCAATGTTCAGAGGTACCATTATAGATTTTGCATAGTTGACCTCTAGACCAGTTGCTGAGGCAAATGTATTTAAAAGAGCTTTGAGACAAATCAAGTGTCTGGCATTTGCTTGCATTATGACCAAAGTATCATGAGCATACTGAACAATTGGGAAATCTGGGCAAGAGGTGACCTGTAGTGGAGATGTAATAAGATTTAATCTCATAGCCCTGTTCAAAATAGTCTGTAGCAAGTCAGCAGCAGGGACAAAGATTAGTGGAGAGTAAGATCTCCCTGTCTCACTCCTCTTTTTATATAGAATTTCTTCCAAGGCACTCCATTTAACATGACAACTGAAGAGGCAGTAGAAAATAGCATCTGCATCCATGATATCCATTTATCCCCAAATCCTTTTGTTCTGAAAATTTCAACGATGGCCTGATGTTCAATTGTATCAAATGCCTTTTCAAAATCCAGCTTAATTACCAACATTTCCTCCTATGATTTATGGCACTGGTGTATATATTCATATGCCCATCCTAGGCAGTCTTGAATCACCCTGTCCTTGAGGAAACCATATTGGTTGATGTGAACCAGTTTCAGAATTATTTTCTGGAGTATGTTTGCCAACAGCTTTGTGATAATCTTAAGCACCCCATTTAGCAAAGAGATGGGCCTGAAAATCACTTGGTGTGATAGGAACTTCTTTTTTTGGAATCAGGGTAATGAAGGAAGTGTTTATACTCTCAAGGTTCGCAGTACCAGCATGGAAAGTCATGATTAGATCAATAACATCCCCATTGATAATATCCCAGCAAATTTTAATGAATTCATTGTTGAAACCATCAGGACCTAGTGATTTATCAGTTGGTAGATTTTTAACCACCTCTTCAATCTCCTCCTGAGTGAATTTTTCCTCTAATTGAATGAATACTTGAGGGTCAACTGTGTGATCATAAAGATCATGGATATCAAAGTGCATTGTGTGCCCATTAGATTGCCCCAATCTGTCTCTCAATGCTTCCCATAAGATTGCAGCTTTTCCTTCATGGTATGTAATCTCCACTTGGTCCTTATTTAATAGCATTGCAATTTCATTATGCCTATGATTAATGGAAGCTTTTGTGTGGAAGAACTTGGTGTTTTCATCCCCAAACTTAACACCTTTAATTTTGCCTCTCTATTTCCAATAAATCTTCTGGTTATTAAGAATAGTCAGCAAGCACTCATTGAGAATAATTCTGCAGTTGGCCTCAAACAAAGAAAGGCTCCTAAATTCCTCGATCAAGTCCCAAAAAAAGATGCATGCATTAAGATCCCCAGTTTCTTTTTTCATACAAGATAGGCTTTTAGCCCACAACTTCAGAGCTCTTCTCAGGTTTTTAAATTTAGCATTAGTCTTTTTTGCCTGATCAGTAAAGCCTACTGGAATATTCCAAGCTGTCTGTACCACTTGTTTAAAAGAGCTGTGGTTTAACCAGAAGTTCTCAAATCTGAATACCTTGGACTTTGGAATATTTGTGCAAATTTTGATCATGCATGGAAGGTGATCAGAGATAGGTTTTGCCAAAGGAAGGGCCATGGAGTTAGGGTAACTGGTCATCCATGCTACAGAAGTGAAGAACCAATCTAACTTTTCAAGGAGAGGAGAGCCCTGCATGTTGCTCTAGCTGTACTGCCTTCCTTTCAAAGGTAATTCAATCAAACCCAAGTTACTAATAGCCTCATTAAATAAAAGCATCTCATTGTGATGAGGACATCACTAACAAGGTTACACCCACAGCTCCAACTGACACATATACAGGACCAATTACTAGAGCTCGCGCGCGCCAATTAATTTACCAGGTACTTTCGTTTCTTGGTAATGAATCTAATGTTCATGAGAATATGATGCTGCCTAAATAGGATACATTTGTCTTGCTTACAAATGAAGGGCCTAGCTTGGACAAGAAGGATGAACATTGGAGCAAGATCAAGCATGGAGATGATGGCATGCGCAAGGGGAACAAGAATGGAGTTTCAATTGATGATTTCAGGACTTTGAAGCCACCATAATGAGTGCGAGAAGCCTTGGACGAAATATACAAGATGCCACTTCATAAATTTCGTCCAGAGGCTATTATAGGTGCCGCGTCACCTTATTATTGGGCCAGGCCCATGTAATTTCGAAATACTTGAATATAGGCTGTTTTTAGAGTCCGTATGTGTGGGGAAACAAGAGTTAGGGTTGGTTTCGGACCCCTCCACCAAGGGCCACGAAATTCCCCCCTTTTTCCCCCATATATACAGCCCTTAGGGCGTCGTTTAGACTTTGGGGGTTTTGCTTAGATTAAAAGTTCGCCATAGCTGCAACTTCGCGTACTTCGTTTGTGTTCAACGACCAGACAAAGGCGTCACAGAACCCCACCTTGATCAATAAAGCTTTTCTCTTATATTCGCAATATCCAGATTGCAATCTTAGTTTCTTGCTTGTTCTTCGTTTGCCTGCAGGAAACAGACCTTCGTGGTCAGGTTGATCGTGCTCCGGCGTGGTCGATAACCTCTCGGAGTTGGTTTAGCGATTGCTAAGGCGCGACGTCCATGCACGTTCGTAGTCGGATCGTCAAAGTCGACTTCATCCAAACGATAGCCACTATCTCATCGAAAGACGGGACACCTTTGCCTCTATCACATTGACATCTCCTCCTGGTTTATTTTTGTTTTCTGGTGACCTAATGAAACTAAAATCACCCATGACTATCCAGTCCACTTCATTTGGCATTTGAATATTGCTAAACCAGTCAATAAATTGAATCTTTTCCTCATGTCTGCAAGGCCCATATATGTTAGAGAGAATCCACTTATTAGCAGAAGTATTACAGGTGAATTGTATGGAAAGAGAGAATTTGTTTTGAAAAGTAATTCTCCTGTGAACATAGAGCCATTCCAGGCAGTCAGAATGCCACCAGAGGCCCCAATAGAAGGAAGGAATTCAAATTTATTGAATCTTTGAGGGCAAAAGTTGTGAATGTAAGCTAGATCAAAATTCTCTCTTTTTGTTTCTTGGATACACACAACTCCAGCAGCACTTTCCTCTACTTTTTGCCTAATAGCCATCCATTTGTCTTGTGCATTAATACCTCTTATATTCCAATTAAGAATGTTCCAGTATCTGTTGTTATTCATTGTGAAACTGTATGAATTTATATTTCTGTACCAAGGTCCATCCCTTAATAGCCCCCTGAATAATGCATGGATTCTGCAAGTATAATTGTATAGCAAAAGTGCAGGCAACTTGAATATGCAATAGCCAGAATTGGTAGGACACGTGCAACCATTTCAACATAACCAGGAAGGATTTCATAGCAATTCTCTTAGATAGGTAAGTCCCATAAGTATTACTGAAGTGGCATAGCTCAGTTTCAAGCAAAAGATGCCTCTTAGGGCCATGGTTCACTAAATTACAAAAGCTGCTAATCCCAACACACATAACACAGATGGTCTGGATATAATAATACAGCATGATTCAGCAGCAGGGCCTATAACTATTAGACCTTCCTATCATTGTGCAAATTTTGGTTGAGCTCCAGAACCAGTGGCCTTGGGCACCTTGGCCACCTCCTCTTGCCCCTTCTTCTTGGGCCTCTTGGATAACTTCTCTTGGAGTTCATCATCAGCCACCTTAAAGAAAGATTTGGTCAGGTTCTTAACCACTTTATTTTGAATAACTGGAGGAATGGCATTGCATGGTAATCAAGATTTTGTATCACAGATTTTCCTCCTATATCCATTGTTATCTTTCTTAATTCTGTCACTTCTTCTTACCTCAGTTTCAACCAGAGGCTCTTTATCTATTCTTTTCTTAGATGTGGCTTCTCCAGGGGGCAGCAGGATGATTTTGTTGGGAGACACCTGCTGCAGAGGGCTACCAGCTCCACTTGAAGAGTGTGCAGCTGGGCTTATCCCTTCATTTTCTTTGCCCATACCCTGCATGAACTCCTTACATGTGGGGGCCTGTGAAGTTACGCAGCCATCAGGAATATGGAAGAGGATAGATTCTTCATTGTCATAGTTGGCAGTAAGCAATTTCCATAAATCAGACTTAAGCAGATGCATTGTCCAACCATATTTATCTGGTGTCAGCAGCAAATGGATTATGAAGTTGAACCAACTTACAGGTATTTCAATCTTGAGAGTGTTTTTCTCTCCTTGAGTTGCTGGAGCAAAGTTTTGAATCCAGAGGTCCAGACCTTCTTCAGAAATTAAGTGGGAACTATCAATAATATCCAAAGCATGTTTTTCAGCAATTGAGTGTAAATCAAACATAGGTGATGATGCTGAGGTTAAGTTGATCCTAGAATTACATTTCTTGTTGAAATTGGAGGACGTTCCCCCTTGAGAAATTGGCACATCTTCTTTTCCTTTATCTGATGCAGACAAAGGTTGTGTAGTTGAGGTGTATGCTCCTTCAGCAACAATGTTAGTAAGGGTGGCAGAAGTTTTCTCAATTGGTGCATGAACAGCCCCCTCATTTGACTGCATTTGCTGCATCTGGTTATGCTGATTCACAGGAGATGATTCTCCCCCTTCCTTGAGTGTGAGTGCCATCTCTGAAGTTTGGTTAACAGCAACAGAGCCAACCTCTTGTCCTTCAGAAATATTTTGTTCCTCATCATTTAGATGCAAATTGTTATCCACCTGCTGATCTTCCTCTTCACCCTCATGCTGGTAAGCCATGGCAATATTCAGAAGTCCCATGGCCATTGGTTGGATTTGTATGGCCTGATTGACCTCTTCACTCGCAGAATGAGTGAGAGACAATAGGCCATCTGACAGAGAGACAGTTGTGGTAATGCTACTATTAGGGTGCCCATCATCCTGTTGAACTGGGAGCTCAACTTGCTGCTGTTGTGGTGCCACTAGAGCTGGATGAGGGAAAGCCCAATGTTGCTCATGGTCATTCTGCTCTGCAGGTTCCTCCCAGGCGTCCCAGCCCTCATTCTGAATATGAACATTGTGCACTGGCAGAGGATTAAAACCTGGGAAGTCATTTGCATGTTGAGGTACTTGGTGTGGGTCCACTCCATCCGGTGGGATAGGGTCCTCATCTGCTGGCCCACCACCCAGCATCTCCTCTAGAAGGACTTCAACAGAACTGGTCCATGATTCTTCTTCAAATCTCTCTCCCTCAGACCACCTAATACTTTTTGGTATATCAATGAGCTCTGTCACCCGAGCTTTAACTAGAATTTCCCCCCTCAAAGCATCCTCTCTTTCCCAGCTGATGATTCTCCCCCATTTGGAGATGGCAGCGGCAATGTCTTCAGTGTTGCAAAAATTGAATGGGACACCAATGAGCAGCAGCCAACAAATCCTATTGAAGTTAAACCCTACGCCAGTTTCTGCCCTCATTGTGTTTAGTAAAAGAGATAAACACATCTCCAAATTCATGCGGGCTCTGCCTAATGAGACGGTCTCAGTCTCTCACATGCAAGAACTGAATGTAGGCCTCTCCAAAGGGGCAGGGTTGGATCTCTCTGAACCCAACATGAGCAACTTCTGGAAAGAAAATCTCCAAAACCTCTCGCACATTAGGAAAAAATTCCTCATCGGGATGCGTGTGGATGGATGCTATCGCCCAATCTTCATGTCGTCGAGGGCGGTGAGGCAGAATGGCTCGAGAAACCCCAGTTCTTCCCGCGACTTCTGTATCTGAAAACCTTCTGGCACAAACGGGAGCGAGTCGATGGCAATGTTGGCCATCAGATCGTCCATCGACGAGGCTGCTACCACAACCCTCACCGGCTATGAGGAAGAACCAGGTGGGCTTGTCGAGGCGGGAGCATAGGAAGTAGCAGAGTTGGTAGGTGAAGTGGATTGCGAGAAGGCAAGCGATGGTTTCGGTTGGAAATTTGGGAATTGGTCCTTGACTAGCTCCATAAATGACGAGACTTGCCTGATTGGTGCTGCCAGGCCAATACAGTGGAACCAGGCCTCAACGGCTCCATTAGCCCATGCTTCTTCAGGTGGGATAGAGAAGGAATCAAACTTAATGAAAGGCCAAAGCCTAGGAAGATTTGGGTTTGGACATTTGCGCGCAATATGTCTCGCAACCCAGCATGCATGGCAAATAACGTGTGACGCCCCATGCGGACGTGAAGAAACTTGAGGCTCAATTTGTGGTTGATTAACACCGTGATTAGGTAGTGATGAAGAGGGGATAAATGCTGGGTTGTTGCCATCATGAATAGGCCCCGATAACCGCTCAAAAACTGACCGGCCTCCCTGAACCACCAAGCTGTAACTCCGGCGATCGCCGGAGGTAGGATCCACGGCGTGTCCATTCCTACCCACTAGGGTCCACTCATTGTCAAGCTCAGCGTAATAAGCACGTTCTTCTCTGATCCAATTAGGACCACCAAAGGCTAAAAACCATCTCAAAGTCCTTTTCCACAATATTACCCGCATTGTAAATCTCAAAACTCACTGACTTGGAAGCCACCGAAAACTTGTAAGATCTATTTCTCAAGAAGCGGACTCTAAAACCTTGAGCATAACCTCCAAACATAGCAAGTAGTGAAACACTAACCGTGTGAACATCAAGTTTGAAGGATGCCCTGGGGAATGAGACCACCATGGTGAACTCCTTTTGACGAAAGCCCGGAGAGAAAACCACCGGATGACCAAACTTGGATCTCATGTCTGTTTGGAACTTCCTGCCACGGTCAAAGCTGAGAGGAAAAGGAGCCATCGAGGAGCTTGAGGTGGTTGCCACGGCCGGAGTGGCCACTAGCAAGAGGATGATGGGTGGCCGCCGGGGCCGGAGTGGCCACCGTCGCAAGGGGACGAGAGGCTAGAGGCGCAAGGCTAGAGGTCCCCAAGGGTCTCAGACCTTGTACCCCACATATCAATACTAGTCTTTTATGCACACTTTGTCCTCACTCGTGCGCACCCGGGAGCAACTTCCCGGTCGGCCACCCAACCTGAAATTACTCAAAGCTGAGCATGCTTAACTTTGAAGTTCTGTCCGAATGGGCTCCCGGAAAAGAAGGAATTCCTTATTGATATGAGTAGTCTATCATCCCTAATAAGCCAGGCTATCACATACACCCCCACTCAGAGGAACCGACGTCCTCGTCGGGCCATAGGAACATTCCCTCTTGGCACATACGTCTGTGCTTCTAGTCCGGCACATGTGCCATGCCATGTGCCACGACGAGTCACAAATTTCATGCACAACATGACCGCACACCTGTCCGCAAACATCCATGTAACCTTGAGGGTCGGCTCTAATACCAACTTGTAACGCCTCGGACACACCCGCCGGTGGTCGTTGCTCCTGGCGGGATCTAGACTCACCCCACATATCAATACTATTCTTTTCTGCACACTTTGTGCTCACTCGTGCGCACCCGGGAGCAACTTCCCGGTCGATCACCCATCCTGAAATTACTCCAAGCTGAGCACGCTTAACTTTGGAGTTCAGTCCGAATGGGCTCCCTGAAAAGAAGGAATTCCTTATTGATATGAGTAGTCTATCATCCCTAATAAGCCAGGCTATCACAAGCCGGCGGAGTTCATGAGCTTCTACACCATCGATGTTCAGACTGCCGGGGGAAGAGATGAGAAGGTGTTCACCGACTACTTCCCTTTGGCTCTCAAGTCCAATGTGAGGTCTTGGCTGATGCACCTGCCGGAGAACTCCATTTCGTCATGGGCGGACCTATGCCACGAGTTCATCGGTGCCTTCACCCGTGGCCACCAAGAGCCCGACAGGCCCAGCGACCTGCAGCTTCTCCAGCAGAAGGAAGGAGAAACCCTCTGTAAGTATTTACAGAGATTCAGTAAAGTTCATAGAAACATTCCGAATATCCATCCAAAAACTGTTATAGCACCTTTCCAGTCCAATGTATGCAACCACCACATTCATTCCGAAACGAACGTGCGGTTGCCCAAGACTATGAAAGAACTATATACACTGATGGATAAATGTGCTCTGATGGAGGAAGGAAGGAAGTTGCCCGAAGAAGAAGATTACATTAATGTTGATTCAGAGGATGAGGATGAATCAACTAGCCAGAGAAAGGGCAAGAAGCGCAATAAAAAGCCGAGGGATAAGGTAGTGATGACTGTGGAAGGATCGGGCACACCTAGTACCGGCAAGAAGGACAAGGTTGAGGCCCCCGGTAAGGAAGCTGCTGCTGCCCAAAAAGTTGGGATAGGCGACGGGCCGTACTGCAAGATCCATCGAACCAAAGGCCATGACCTTCAGGAGTGTTATCAGGTTGAGCAACTCGTCAAGAAACAGAAGGCAGAGTATGATAAGCGTGATAAGGAAAAAGGTCAGAATGCTGCTTGTGGTAAGGGCCAGGGTGGTGACGCAAATAGTCCCAGTAGACCCTTTCGG
Source organism: Secale cereale (assembly GCA_902687465.1). Lineage (NCBI taxonomy): Eukaryota > Viridiplantae > Streptophyta > Magnoliopsida > Poales > Poaceae > Secale > Secale cereale. The sequence continues at coordinate 355,176,321 of LR738712.1, forward strand.
AACCAAGGAAAACCCGCCAGGGGTCAAGAGCAGGAGATCCGTGATGATGCCAGTAATGGAGGGTGTCAGATTTTGGGTTCCGCAAACCCTTGAGAGGTTTGAACTCTAGGGTGTGCACGAAGAACACCCTCTCCCCAGCATGCTTGCCCTACGATTCCACAACCTAGCTCGACGAACACAAAGAACAAGGGACACAGAGGATTATACTGGTTCGGGCCACCTTGCGGTGTAATACCCTACTCCAGTGTGTGTGGTGGATTGCCTCGTGGGGCTGAGGATGAACAAGTACAAGGGATGAACAACCTACAGAGGAGAGGTGTTCTTGGGCTTGGATGAGCTTGTGATGTATGAAGGGCGGAATGGACCTCTCTCCCCTTGGTGGTGGCTATCTCCTATTTATGGTGGCCTTGGTCCTCTTCCCAAATATCGGCGGGAAGGGATCCCACAACGGCCAAATTTGAAGGGGAACAGCTAGCACAGGTTATCTTGAAAAAAGTGGTCTTCGCCTGCCAAAGGCTCCGGTGGTGACACCGCGCAGGGCTCCACGATGACCTCCATTCTACCGTCCCGATGGTCCTTGGTCTTGTTGCACCGATATGGAAACCTTTGCTTGATTCCTCAGGACTCCGCGTCTGCGCTTGCCCCCTTAGCACCAAAGGGGAAACTGGTACACTGCGCCCACTAGCGCCCGTCTGGCCTTGGAGGTCATGTCTCACATCACGTGCATCTCGCGAGGTGCGTCTTGCATAGATATCTCCGCTCCTCGGGAGCCAGCCCCCTCGCGATGGTTTCGAGCTGTGGTTGTTGAAGATGGGCCGTACTATGCCGCCGATGGAGCCACGCTACCAGCCGCGGGCAGGCAAGTCTGGGGACCCTCGTTCCGAGGACGCTGACAGTAGCCCCGGTCCCAAGGCGCGCTCGAGCTTGGCTTCGAGGCGAAGCCAAGGGGCAAGTGCGAAGCGCCACGGGCCCTAATCTCATGCGGCCTTGGTCAACGCGTGGCAACTGATTGTACGTAGGCGCCTACGCTTCCCCATGCTGCCTCGGAAAATGCCCGATTTGACGAGACCCTGCTGCATGCATAGAAAAACCATCATTACGTGCAATCATGGAGGCCGGCGGTTGGCCTCCTCCTGGCTATACATGAGGAGGGGGCGAAGCCCCCGTTGCTCATCTCCTTCTTCTCGCCGCCTACCCCATTCTCCTCCCTCCCTTCATCGCCTTTTCGCTATAGCCTCCATGGTGCCAACGAAGAGGTTCTATGCCGCGGAGAAGGGGAAAGCTCGCCAGGAGGGATCTGTCTTGCCGCCGTTCAAGAGGGGGCGGGGCCGCCCCCGTAAGCATGTCGCTAACCCTGCAGCAGTGCTTCAGGGTTGTGGGCGCACTCCTTCTGGGGCCGACGCCTCCCTAGGCGGCCGTGATGACACCTCTTCTCATGGCAGAGGCCGCCCTCGTCACGGAAGCCCCCTGCTGTAGAAAGGCGCATCGTGGTTGCCCGGTCTCCCCGGCCAGGCTTCCGTTCGTCATAGGTGCTCCCGGAGTTTGTTCTATTGTCGGAGAGTCTGACCGGCGCCTGGCTCCAACTGTCGCGCTCCTTCTCCCGCGAGCTGTCGGCCGGGGGTATTGACGGCCTCTGGTTGCAGGCCGATGGTTGCTGCAGTAAGGCCTCATGGGTCGCGGTGGAGGTCTCCGCTGTGGGCAACATGGCCCTGGCCCGCGGTTGGCAGATGTTCGCCCGCGCGCGCTGTTTGGGCAGGCGATGCACCCTCCAGTTCAAGTACGATGGCTCTGCGACCCTCTTTGTGAGGGTGTTTGGGGAAGACGGTCGCCGTGCAGGGTGCTGCCCCGAAGACAGCAGCGGCGACGATGGGCTCGGCCTAGACAACGATCGTGACAAGGCTGCGGGCGAACTTGCCCTTGGTGATGGCTGTGGCTCATCCAGCGGTAGCGACTCCTCTGCGAGCCAGAGAACCAGCAGTGGCGGCTACGACCAACCACCTCGCCGCCAGGCTCGCTTTGAGGACGGCGATTGGTCGTCCCGTCGCCACGCGGCGGTGAAGCGCGAGGAGGGCTCAGACTGAGCTGAGTCCATGGGGGCCTTAGAGCCGGGTCTCGCGAGCTGCTGCGGCTGTGCGGCCCACTTTTGTTTAGCTTTTCCTTTCTTCCTGCATTTTGAAAAAGGGTAGATAGCTCCTCTGGGCGTGTAATGACCAGTGACGCCTATGCCGCTATCCTATGTTTTATGCTCTTGTGCTATGTTATGATATTCATGCTCCTCGTGGGTGTAGAGGTATAACTCAGCTTGACACGCTTGAGGGTGGCCTTTTGCCACGTGAGGATGCGCCTTCTAGTATCTAGGGAGGCCTCCTTGCTGTCGGCTCGGGAGCCGCTGGCCTTGGGGGCATCATAAAGCGGTAAAATTTGTTAGGGAATCCGTTGGGTAGCCTGTTCCTCCCTTACGCGAGCCCTCGGGCGTGGGCTAATCATGGCTTAATGCACCGCGTCACGGTACCCGGGGGGCACGAACTTGAGGGGGTGCACCAATAATGGGCTCATTCGAGGGCGCCTCGCGAAGATTAGGGAATGATGAGGACATGACTACCTTGGATACGACCAAAAATATTGCATACATGTATATTTGTGAGGTGATTTCTAATGCAAACTATGCAACAATTTATTTATGTTATCCAGAACAAAAATACTTCACAGACTTTTGTGCCATGTCTAATTCCAGGTGCATGGGACATTTGTACAATTCACATATGAAGATAAGGGAAAAAGAGAAGTTTAGGGGCTGTTCAAAAAGTTCTCTCACGTCACTTTTGGGCCAAGAGAAGATAGAGTCCAAGTCTCTCACGTTCTGCATCCAGATTCGGACTGCACAGACATACCTGACTCAAAAAGGCAAGAACTCCTTCATACGGACTCCGAATTGGGTGATTCTTTTTTTGTTGGAAACTAGATTTCATACACTTTCCAAACCAATTTGAATCACCTTCAAATTCGTCCGGAGCATTGAGATCCCGACGAAACAATCTGACGCTGCAGCAGAATCCGAGTCAAATTACAAGTCCAAAGGTGTTACATCACCTCCACTTGGGCCCATGAGCCTTGTACGACCTAGGGTTAGTTTTAGGCTGCCTTGGGACGTCCTTCCACCTCCTTGGCCGCCACCCCTTGCTCCTATATAAGTAGATCCATCTAGTAGCTTTTTCTTTGGGGTTTTATTTAGTTAAAAGTTAGCCATCGCTGCAACTTCGTGTACTTCGTTTGTGTCCAACGACCAGACCAAGACCGCTTATGAAACCCCACTCTTATCAATACTTCATCCATATTCGCAATAGTCAGATTACTTATCATATTCTTGCTTGTTCTTCGATTGCTTGCAGGAATAGATCTTCGTGATCAGGTTGATCGTGCTCCGGCATGGTCAATAACCTCTCGGAGTTGGTTTAGCGATTGCTAAGGCGCAACGTCATGCATGTTTGTAGTCGGATCGTCAAAGTCGTCTCCACCAAATCGATAGTTATCATCTCATCGAAAGATCGGGCCGCTCGCCTCTATCAAGTGGTATCAGTTTTCAGGTTGCTCGGTGAGAATTTCCAGTTATTCCTAGATTAGATTTATTTTCTAACCTATTGTCCAAGGAAAAGCCACAAAAAAAAAGTTAGATCTATTCATCCTTTGTCCTAGCCAGTCTGAGCCTTTGCAATTTTCTTTTCATTGTTTGCATTATTGAATTATCGGTTGCATCGGCGTTTCGAGTTGCTGGTCTTAGTGTCTAGTTCGTTAGAGTTTCGAGTTCTGTTCACATTAATCACGTCGCCGCTGCATCGTTATCCCTTCCGCTGTCCACCACCTCATCCATCAATTTCCATCTCGTGCAACCCATCGTTCATTGTCACAATCATAGTTGAAGTCGTTTGCATCTTTGCTTGATCCAATCTGCATCTTATCTAGTTTGTCTTGGAAAGAGGGAGAAAGAAAAAAAAAGACAGAGAAAAAAAAAGTAAAAAAAAAGAGGAGATAAAGAAAAAGAAAAAAAAGTGTTAGAAAAAAAAGAAAAAGAAAAAGAAGGAAAAGAAAGTTGGAGAGAGTGTTGTTGTATATTCTGCTTGGCAGTTGTTTTCATCATTATCTTTACTGCCGTTGTGATCTTCACTTATATCTTGCTGTTCAGAGCTACTTCGTATCCTTTATTGATGCTAGTTGTGCTATACCGTGACATCATTAGTGTTCTAGGCTCGCGTCTCTAGTCCGGTCTAGCCTAGGACCAGCACAGTACCGTCGTTGAGCGTTTATTCAACATTGCATCTCTGAATTGATTATTGCTAATCTTTTGCTACCATATATAAAGCCAACCCAGCTCCACATATTTCTACACCGTGTTTACGTACGTTCACCTGGCAATCGCTTTACTCAATCTTTGGAGTTATTTGACACCGCTGGTTGCCTATCACCACCTGCTGCATGGTAAGAACTTGTAAGATATTGATATTTGCTTTACTGTGAGCGCTTTACCGCCACATCCTAGTAGTTCATAGGAACATTATTTTTGGATTTTATTTCTTGTTTCTACTAATCATGGCAGGTTCAAGAGTCAGTTGGGTTTCATCGATCGTGGGAGACGTGTTATCACCTCAGAAAATACAACCACCATCACAAGAGGTACAAAGACATCAGAATGCGCACAAACAGGTTCTTATTTCCATGCCACATTTTCATGGTCGTTTTAAACCTGATTTATATATTGAATGGGAGTTCAACATCAATAATATATTTGCTTCCCATAGTTTTGATGAACGTAAAAAAATTAAGGTTGCGGTTGGTTCTTTCACTGGTTATGCTTTAGTTTGGTGGAGTGAATATTGTCGGTTACACCCTAATTATATACCTACTACTTGGATTGATTTGAAAGTTGCCATGCGACATACATTCGTCCCTGCTTATTATACTCGTGACATGCTTACAAAGTTGCAACATTTAAAACAAGGTAGTGACACCGTAACGAAATATTATGATGATTTACAAACTACCTTGTTGCATTCCTCTTTACAAGAAAGTGAAGACGATTTTATGGATAGATTTTGGGCAGGATTAAATCGTGATATTCAGGAGTTACTAATTCATGAAGAGTGTTATCCTATGGACCATTTGTTTCGTCTTGCTTGTAGTGCTGAACAGGAAATAAAACGACGTATTGTCCGTAAGGAGAATAAGCGCCAGGTGCACATTCCAAGAAATGATACGGTTGTTCCTTCCCCTACTAGGCGTACTATGACAGACACATCCGTTGTTGTGAGGACTACATCACCTCCACCATGTGACACATCACCTCCGACAGTGCCTACATCATCTGAGTTGATCATAAGAGGTAATGACAAAGGTACCGATCTTCCACCTCCACATGAGTATGGTGAATGCCTTGTCAATTTAAATGAACCATGCGATGAGCTATCCACTACTTTGATCACACCAACTATTTTAGAGGAATATGTTCGTGATTTGACTTTGCCATGCGATCAAACAATTGTGAGTGAACCAATTGAATTAACTATTGATGCGAAAGAACCATTTGAATCAGGGAATAAATCAGATTTGGATCAAATACGTGTGAAAATAGTTGTGCCAATGTTTAATCATTTTGATATGACCTCTAATCTTGGTGATGGTTCATCAAGGTTGGGATGGTTTAATGATGAGCATTGCCAATCTTTTGTAACGATTAAGAGCTTCACTTATATGTGCAAATTGAGTTGCAATATTTTCATGCCTTCTACTTCTTGTGATAATATTTTGGCATTATATTTTATGAACTACGAAAGTTACTCATCTATACATGTGTCATATGTGCGAAAATTAAGGGAAGTAAAAATGGATGACATATACATATACAACATGTACACCTTGTCTATTTTCTTACCCACATTTCAGATTAAGCAACGCCGAGGACGGCTTTATTTTCAGAAAAGGGAGGATGATGAGGACATGACTACCTTGGATACGACCAAAAATATTGCATACATGTATATTTGTGAGGTGATTTCTAATGCAAACTATGCAACAATTTATTTATGTTATCCAGAACAAAAATACTTCACAGACTTTTGTGCCATGTCTAATTCCAGGTGCATGGGACATTTGTACAATTCACATATGAAGATAAGGGAAAAAGAGAAGTTTAGGGGCTGTTCAAAAAGTTCTCTCACGTCACTTTTGGGCCAAGAGAAGATAGAGTCCAAGTCTCTCATGTTCTGCATCCAGATTCGGACTGCACAGACATACCTGACTCAAAACGGCAAGAACTTCTTCATACGGACTCCGAATTGGATGATTCTTTTTTTGTTGGAAACTAGATTTCATACACTTTCCAACCCAATTGGAATCACCTTCAAATTCGTCCGGAGCATTGAGATCCCGACGAAACAATCTGACGCTGCAGCAGAATCCGAGTCAAACTACAAGTCCAAAGGTGTTACATCACCTCCACTTGGGCCCATGAGCCTTGTACGACCTAGGGTTAGTTTTAGGCTGCCTTGGGACGTCCTTCCACCTCCTTGGCCGCCACCCCTTGCTCCTATATAAGTAGATCCATCTAGTAGCTTTTTCGGAGGGATTTGTTTAGTCAAAAGTTAGCCATTGCAACTTCGTGTACTTCGTTTGTGTCCAACGACCAGACCAAGACCGCTTACGGATCCCCACTCTTATCAATACTTCATCCATATTCGCAATATTCAGATTGCTTATCATATTCTTGCTTGTTCTTCGATTGCTTGCAGGAATAGACCTTCGTGGTCAGGTTGATTGTGCTCCGGCGTGGTCAATAACCTCTCGGAGTTGGTTTAACGATTGCTAAGGCACAACGTCGTGCACGTTTGTAGTCGGATCGTCAAAGTCGTCTCCACCAAATCGATAGTTATCATCTCATCGAAAGATCGGGCCCCTCGCCTCTATCAAGTGGTATTAGTTTTCAGGTTGCTCGGTGAGAATTTCCAGTTATTCCAAGATTTGATTTATTTTCTTACCTATTGTCCAAGGAAAAGCCACAAAAAAAGTTAGATCTATTCATCCTTTGTCCTAGCCAGTCTGAGCCTTTGCAATTTTCTTTTCATTGTTTGCATTATTGAATTATCGGTTGCATCGGCGTGTCGAGTTGCTGGTCTTAGTGTCTAGTTCGTTAGAGTTTCGAGTTCTGTTCACATTAGTCACGTCACCGCTCCATCGTTATCCCTTCCGCTGTCCACCACCTCATCCATCAATTTCCACCTCGTGCTACCCATCGTTCATTGTCACAATCATAGTTGAAGTCGTTCGCATCATTGCTTGATCCAATCTACATCTTATCTAGTTTGTCTTGGAAAGAGGGATTAAGAAAAAAAAAAGACAGAGAAAAAAAAGTAAAAAAAAGAGGAGAGAAAGAAAAAAAAAGTGGGAGAAAAAAAAAAGAAAAAAAAAGAAGGAAAATAAAGTTGGAGAGAGTGTTGTTGTATATTCTGCTTGGTAGTTGTTTTCATCATTATCTTTACTGCCGTTGTGATCTTCACTTATATCGTGCTGTCCAGAGCTACTTCGTATCCTTTATTGAAGATAGTTGTGCTACACCGTGACCTCATTAGTGTTCTAGGCTCGCGTCTCTAGTCCGCTCTAGCATAGGACCAGCACAGTACCGTCGTTGAGCGTTTATTCAACATTGCATCTCTGAATTGATTATTGCTAATCTTTTGCTACCATATAAAGCCAACCCAGCTCCACATATTTCTACACCGTGTTACGTACGTTCACCTGGCAATCGCTTTACTCAATCTTTGGAGTTATTTGACACCGCTGGTTGCCTATCATCAGTTGCTGCATGGTAAGAACTTGTAAGATATTGATATTTGCTTTACTGTGAGCGCTTTACCACCACATCCTAGTAGTTCATAGGAACATTATTCTCGATTTTTTTTTCTACTAATCATGACAGGATCCAGAGTCAACTCATGGGCTTTGTCGATCGCGGGAGATGTGCCACCACCTAAGGACATACCACAACCATCACGAGAGGTGCACAAACATCCAAATGCACATGATCAGGTTAATGTTTCTATACCACCGTTTAATGGCCGTTTTAGACCTGCTTTATATATTGAATGGGAGTTTGACATAAATAATCTATTTGCTTCCCATAGTTTTGATGAACGTAAAAAAGTTAAGGTTGCGGTTGGTTCTTTCACTGGTTATGCTTCAGTTTGGTGGAGTGAATATTGTCGGTTACACCCTAATTATATACCTACTACTTGGATTGATTTGAAAGTTGCCATGCGACATACATTCGTCCCTGCTTATTATACTCGTGACATGCTTACAAAGTTGCAAAATTTAAAACAAGGTAGTGACACCGTAACGAAATATTATGATGATTTACAAACTACCTTGTTGCATTCCTCTTTACAAGAAAGTGAAGACGATTTTATGGATAGATTTTGGGCAGGATTAAATCGTGATATTCAGGAGTTACTAATTCATGAAGAGTGTTATCCTATGGACCATTTGTTTCGTCTTGCTTGTAGTGCTGAACAGGAAATAAAACGACGTATTGTCCGTAAGGAGAATAAGCGCCAGGTGCACATTCCAAGAAATGATACGGTTGTTCCTTCCACTACTAGGCGTACTATGACAGACACATCCGTTGTTGTGAGGACTACATCACCTCCACCATGTGACACATCACCTCCGACAGTGCCTACATCATCTGAGTTGATCATAAGAGATAATGACAAAGGTACCGATCTTCCACCTCCACATGAGTATGGTGAATGTCTTGTCAATTTAAATGAACCATGCGATGAGCTATCCACTACTTTGATCACACCAACTATTTTAGAGGAATATGTTCGTGATTTGACTTTGCCATGCGATCAAACAATTTTGAGTGAACCAATTGAATTAACTATTGATGCGAAAGAACCATTTGAATCAGGGAATAAATCAGATTTGGATCAAATACGTGTGAAAATAGTTGTGCCAATGTTTAATCATTTTGATATGACCTCTAATCTTGGTGATGGTTCATCAAGGTTGGGATGGTTTAATGATGAGCATTGCCAATCTTTTGTAACGATTAAGAGCTTCACTTATATGTGCAAATTGAGTTGCAATATTTTCACGCCTTCTACTTCTTGTGATAATATTTTGGCATTATATTTTATGAACTACGAAAGTTACTCATCTATACATGTGTCATATGTGCGAAAATTAAGGGAAGTAAAAATGGATGACATATACATATACAACATGTACACCTTGTCTATTTTCTTACCCACATTTCAGATTAAGCAACGCCGAGGACGGCTTTATTTTCAAAAAAGGGAGGATGATGAGGACATGACTACCTTGGATACGACCAAAAATATTGCATACATGTATATTTGTGAGGTGATTTCTAATGCAAACTATGCAACAATTTATTTATGTTATCCAGAACAAAAATACTTCACAGACTTTTGTGCCATGTCTAATTCCAGGTGCATGGGACATTTGTACAATTCACATATGAAGATAAGGGAAAAAGAGAAGTTTAGGGGCTGTTCAAAAAGTTCTCTCACGTCACTTTTGGGCCAAGAGAAGATAGAGTCCAAGTCTCTCACGTTCTGCATCCAGATTCGGACTGCACAGACATACCTGACTCAAAAAGGCAAGAACTCCTTCATACGGACTCCGAATTGGGTGATTCTTTTTTTGTTGGAAACTAGATTTCATACACTTTCCAACCCAATTTGAATCACCTTCAAATTCGTCCGGAGCATTGAGATCCCGACGAAACAATCTGACGCTGCAGCAGAATCCGAGTCAAACTACAAGTCCAAAGGTGTTACATCACCTCCACTTGGGCCCATGAGCCTTGTACGACCTAGGGTTAGTTTTAGGCTGCCTTGGGACGTCCTTCCACCTCCTTGGCCACCACCCCTTGCTCCTATATAAGTAGATCCATCTAGTAGCTTTTTCTTTGGGGTTTTATTTAGTTAAAAGTTAGCCATCGCTGCAACTTCGTGTACTTCGTTTGTGTCCAACGACCAGACCAAGACCGCTTATGAAACCCCACTCTTATCAATACTTCATCCATATTCGCAATAGTCAGATTGCTTATCATATTCTTGCTTGTTCTTCGATTGCTTGCAGGAATAGATCTTCGTGATCAGGTTGATCGTGCTCCGGCATGGTCAATAACCTCTCGGAGTTGGTTTAGCGATTGCTAAGGCGCAACGTCATGCATGTTTGTAGTCGGATCGTCAAAGTCGTCTCCACCAAATCGATAGTTATCATCTCATCGAAAGATCGGGCCGCTCGCCTCTATCAGGGAAGACGAAGCTCTGGGGTGACACGGACACACCTGCCTAGCCCCCACGCGAGGCGTGCGAGGGAGAACGTCAAGCAACTGCCGTCCTCCCTGACGCAAGAAAAAGGGGCGAGCAAAGCTGAAGAGGGAAAACTCAACTAAGCAATTGAGAAACACCAGAACTCCAAATTTGTTAAAAGATTGCAACGAGATATAGAAAGCTATTGAACAGCCGTGTCCGGTACCTAGTCTAGTCTTCTCACCAACGCAGAGCTAAGTGCTGCCACTAGCACGTTGGAGGGAGCCCCCGAGGCCTGAGGGCGGCACTCCGGAGACTCCGGGGCGTGTACATCCCCTCTCATTACTACGTGAGAGTGTCACGGGCGGAGACCTTCACAGGCACTGGGTCTTGCTTCATGGGTAGAACTTCCAGAGGTGCTGGATGTTCTAGGCGTTCTCGATGGGGATGCCGTCCCCCGTCTCCAGGCACACGGGCCAGGCCTGGAGACGTGGGCAATCCTAAATGGGCCCTCCCAGATGGGTGAGAGCTTATGCATCCCTTCCCTAGAGAGCACCCACCTCAGGACAAGATCGCCCACCTCGAGCGTCCTGGAGAGGATGCTGCGGCAGTGGTACCGCCGCAGCGCCTGCTGGTACCTTACCACCCGGAGCGAGGCTTGGCGGCAGCGTTCCTCCCCCAGCACGAGATCCATCCCCGCATGGTGTCCTAGCGTGCTTCGTTGAATGCCAAGATCCGCGCGGAGCGATGTTTGACCTCGTGAGGGAGAACCACTTTGGCTCTATAGACGAGGAAGAACGGGGTCTCGCCCGTCGGCTTGGTGGCGGTGGTGCGGATGGACCACATCACAGACCGGATCTCGTCGTGCCAGCCCCTGCCGCAGGCCTCGAGCTTCTTCTTGAAGGTCCTCGCCTTGAGGCCTCTCAAGACCTCCGCGTTGGCGATCTCAGCTTGACCGTTGCTTCTGGGTTGTGCCACTGAGGCGTAGCATATCTGCGTTCCAAGGTTAGCACAATATGTTTTGAAGAGATTGCTAGTGAACCGCGAGCTGTTGTCGGTGATGATGCGATTAGAGACCCCGAACCAGCTCACGAGGCCCTTGATGAACTTGACCATCAAGCCGGCGGGGATGGTGCGCACTGGCTCCACCTCCACCCACTTGGTGAACTTGTCGATGGCGACGTAGATGTAGCGATAACCCCCGGGCGCCCGAGGGAATGGTCCCAAAATGTCCACCCCCCAGACCACGAACGGCCATGAGAGCGGGAGTCTGAAGGCCCTGAGCAGGCTGGTGGATCTGCTTGGCATGGAACTGGCAGGCTTCACAGGATCTCACCAGCTTGGCTGCGTCACTGAGCGCTGTTGGCCAGTAGAATCCACTGCGGAACGCCTTGCCCACCAGGGTGCGCGATGATGATTGATGCCCGCAGTCTCCGCCATGTATGTCAGTCAGCAGTTCGCACCCCTAAGCCCTGGAGATGCACCGCAATGAAACGTCGTTGGGTCGTTTTTGGTATAACTCACCATCCTGAAGGCAGTATGTCGTGGCCTACCGAGCCACGCGCTCCGCGTCTTCCTCCTTCTCTGGCAGGGTTCCCTGTAGCAGGTAGGCCTTGAACTCTTTAGTCCAGCACCCCTCCTGAGGCTCGAGTGCAAGAAGCAGGTGCGCTCCTGAGGTCGGGCCGCACGCGTGAGCCCCGAGGTCGACGAAGGGGGAAGCTCCTCCTAAGGCGGCGTCAGCTCTGCAGCCGGAGGGGCTGCTGAGGGCTCGAAGAGGCGCTCCTCGAAGAAGCCGGGATCCTGTGACTGGCACTTGGACGCCCTCTTGGCGATGTCATGAGGCGCGGCTCGTGCGGCAGCTCTAGGCCCAAGAATTATTTCTCCATTTTGTGTACCTCCGCTAGGTACGCCTCCATGTGCTCATCCTTTGGCTCGTATACCTTGTTGGAGAAGTTGACAAGGAGCTGGGAGTCACCCTTGATGGTGACGTGCTTCATGCCCAAGGCGGTCGCGGCCTTCAGGCCGGCGATTAGGCCTTCGTACTCCGCGATGTTGTTGGAGACCTTCTTGCCGTGCTGGAAGCAGAGCTGCACAACGTAGTAGAGCTTGTCTTGGGTGGGCGGGATGAGCACGACGCCAGCCCCCGCGCCCTGACGTGCGAAGGCGCTGTCAAAGTACATGACCCAGCCGTCTGGTGCTTCACTCCCTCGCGAGAGGGACTGATCCTCGCCTGCTCCAGGCCCTGGGGTGTTGGTCCACTCGGCCATGAAGTCGGTGAGCGCAGCGCCCTTGACGACCCTAGTGGTGCAGAACTCTAGCTGGAATGCTTGTAGCTCGATATTCCATTCAGCGACCCTTCCCGCAGCATTGGGGCTCCGCAGCACACTCTCCAGCGGGTAAGCTGATATGACCTTGATGGGGTGGCCTTGGAAGTAGTGGTGCAGCTTGCATGATGCAACGAGGAGCGCGAGCAGAAGTTTCTACGGCATGGGGTTACATGCCCGAGCATCACGAAGCATCGTGATGACGAAGTACACCGGGTGCTCGATGAGGGTGAAAGTGTTGGTGGAGTCCAAGCTCTCCTTGGGCTGTGGCGCCTACTGAGGCAGGGGGGGCTCAGGAGCTTCGTCGCCAGGCGGGGCAACTACAGCTTCAGGAACGCCGTCTCGTGGAGCCTGATCGACCGCTGGTCCTGCCAAAGCCTTGGGAGTATTGTCCCGGGCCGTGTTGTCTTGTCCTGGTGCTAGTCCCGGACCGCCACTAATGCTGCGGTGGCGAGTGTGGTGTAGCGGCTAGGTAAAGCACCAAGGGCTCTTGAGGTTTGGGCGCCACCATTACTGGTGGGCAGGTGAGGTATTCTTGAGGTCTTCAAAAGCCGCGTCAGCCTCTGGGTCCACTAGAACAGGCCTTTCCTTTTCATCAGCTTGAAGAAGGGGAGGGCACGCTCCCCTAGCTTGGAGATGAAATGGCCGAGCGACGCCACGCATCCAGCTAGCTTCTGCATCTCTTTGAGGGTCTTCGTCGGACTCATCTTCTCTATGGCCTTGAACTTCTCAAGGTTAGCTTCAATTCCTCCATGCGACACCAGGAAACCCAGTAGCTTGCCTAACGGGACGCCGAACACACACTTCTCCGGGTTGAGCCGCAGGTCTACCAGGCGCAGGCTGGCGAAGGTCTCTTCCAAGTCATAAATGAGGGTCTTGGCCTCCCGAGATTTTACCACGATGTCATCAACGTAGGCCTCAGCGTTCCTCTCGAGCTGCTCTCCTAGGGCGATGTGCATCGATCGCTGGAAAGTTTGATACAGGGTGGAACCCTAATCAGCGGACCTTTCACGATTTGGAGGGTGGCACACGATGAACACGGGGAAAACAAGGAGAAAGACGGGGAAAACACAAGAGAGAACACTCAAATCAACACGAAGATAATCACACAAGCGCTAGATTCGCGATACAAGGTCGAGATACATGATCCAAGGTCAACACCGGTGATACAAAGATAGTCTTCTCCGTGAGGAGGTCTTGGAATCCCGTGGGATCTTCTCCGTGAAGGAGGTCCTGAATCCGTAGTGGATCTTCTCCGTAGAGGTGCACCGTCTCGTGGGAGAAATCCACACAAGTCTGAGAAATGAGCTAAACCACAGCTGAGTCTAAAGGAAGGAGGTCAACGGGTATATATTACAAAGGGGTCGCCGTCGTAGCGGACGTCCGTGGGTTACCGGACGTCCGGTGGTTCCGGAGGGACCGGACGTCCGGTAATCCTCGGATTTCTGCTAATTAGCTTCTGTCGCCGTTGTCACGGACGTCCGGTGGCTTCCGGTCGTCCGGTCGTCTGGGGGAGGCCGGACGTCCGGTGTCTTCCGGTCGTCCGGTGCCTGGGAGTCGCCGGTCGTCCGGTGCAGGCCGGACGTCCGGTGCCTGTAACATCTTCAGCATTCCTTCTTCTTGTCTCGTGTACTTGTCGGGCCTGTCCTCTTGAGCATCGTGTAGAGCTGTCCCGCGGCCTTCGTCCAAGCACCTGAGTATGCATAGAGTCTCTGATGAAGGTAGAAGCCGTGTCTCAAGTGAATCCGAAAGATGTAAAGAGAGGAGCGAGGTCACCTCGGTCTCGAAAGCTCTTGCACGGGCTCTAGTCATGGGTCCTTTGGGCACTTGGTGAGGCGATGAAGGGTCCATGGTGATGACCCTAGGATACACCGTATCATCTCCCCTCCCTTGGGAAAGATCCGACCTCGGATCGAAATCTTCATCACCATGGAAAGGAGAGAGGTCCTTGATGTTGAAAGTATCGCTCACGGAGTACTTGTCTCGTGGGATGTCGATCTTGTAGGCTTTGTCGTTGTAGCGTGCTAGCACCTTGAAGGGTCCGTCGGCGCGAGGTAGAAGCTTGGACTTGCGCTCGTGTGGGAAGCGGTCCTTGCGAAGGTGAAGCCAAACAAGATCTCCCGGGTTGAACACCATTGGTTCCTTGTTGACGTTGAGCTTGGTGGTGAGACGTTGGACTCGTTGCTCGATCATCGCCCTTGTGTCTTCGTGCACCGTCTTGAGATAACTTGCTCGTTCACTTGCGTCCATGTTCGTGCGCTCTTGTAGAGGAAGAGGTAGGATGTCCAAAGGCGACAACGGGTTGAAGCCGTAGACGATCTCGAAGGGGGACTTGCCGGTTGTGGAGTGTCTTGCGCGGTTGTAGGCGAACTCGGCGATTGGCAAGCAATGCTCCCATTCCCGGATGTTCCTCTTGATCAACACACGAAGAAGAGTGGAGAGCGTGCGGTTCGTCACCTCCGTCTGGCCGTCCGTTTGTGGATGGTACGCCGAAGAAAAGAGAAGCTTGATTCCGAGCTTGGCACATAGTGTTTTCCAAAAGTAACTCAAGAACTTGACGTCCCGGTCCGACACGATCGTTTTGGGCACGCCGTGTAGACGAAGTATCTCCCTACAAAAGAGAGTTGCAACATGTGAAGCATCGTCGATCTTGTTACAAGGAATGAAATGAGCCATTTTGGAGAATCTATCTACCACGACAAGCACGGAATCTTTGCCATTTTGAGTCCTAGGCAAGCCAAGTATGAAATCCAGGCTTATGTCTTCCCATGGGTGGTATGGAATAGGAAGAGGCATATAAAGACCATAAGATTGAGCTTTGGACTTAGCTTTGCGGCATGTCGAGCATCGGTTGGTGAGGCGTGAGACGTCACGAAGCATCTTGGGCCAAAAATAGTTCTTAGAGAGAGTAGCAAACGTCTTGTCGCGTCCAAAGTGTCCCATGAGTCCTCCTCCATGAGATTCCTGCAAAAGAAGCAAACGAAGCGAAGACTCGGGAATGCAAAGTTTGTTAGCTCTCATAAGATATCCATCTTTGATGTAGTAATGTTCCCAAGAAGTGTGAGTCAAGCACTTAGCATAAGCATTTGCAAAGAAAGGATCATGCTCATATAAATCTTTAATATGCTCAAAGCCAATCACATTCAACTCAAGTTGTGTTACAAGCATGCATTTGCGGGAAAGCGCGTCCGCCACAACATTTTCTTTGCCCTTGATGTATTTGATGACATAGGGAAAAGACTCAATGAACTCACTCCATTTAGCATGACGCTTGTTCAATTTAGTTTGACCTTTGAGATACTTGAGTGTCTCATGGTCCGTATGAAGAATGAATTCATGAGGTCTAAGATAGTGTTCCCAAACACGTAAAACTCTCACCAAGGCATAAAGCTCTTTATCATAGATAGGATAGTTAAGTTGCGCTCCCGATAGCTTCTCGCTAAAGTACGCAATTGGGCGCTTTTCTTGCATTAGCACGCCACCTATGCCGGTACCACTAGCATCACAATGAATCTCAAACGGTTTGTCAAAGTTTGGTAGGGCTAGAAGTGGTGCGTGCGTGAGCAAGCTCTTAAGCTCATTGACGCGGTGTCTTGCGAAGGACCCCAAATGAAGGGTGCGTTCTTCTTGCTCAAAGCGTGTAGAGGCATAGCAATGGTGCTAAAGTCCTTCACAAAACGTCGATAGAAACCGGCTAGACCAAGGAAACTACGCACTTGCATGAGATTCTTTGGTTGAGGCCAAGTTTTAATTGCTTCAATTTTAGTTTCATCAACGTGAACACCTTGAGAAGACACGACAAATCCTAGAAAGACAACCTTGTCAAAGCCAAAAGTGCATTTTTTCATATTAGCATACAATTGTCGTTTGCGAAGTGCTTGCAAAACTAGTTGGACATGGTCAACATGTTCTTCAAGCGACTTGCTAAATACTAGAATGTCATCAAAGTAAACCACGACAAAGACACCTATGTAGGGTCTAAGAACAAAGTGCATAAGACGCACAAAAGTGCCGGGTGCTTCCGATAAGCCCATTGGCATAACAAGCCACTCATATAACCCGAACTTGGTTTTGAAAGCTGTTATCCACTCATCACCCTCTTGAATGCGAATTTGGTAGTAACCACTTTTAAGATCAATTTTTGAAAAGATGGTGGCACCACAAAGTTCATCAAGCATGTCATCTAAGCGAGGAATAGGGTGACGGTATCTAACGGTGATAGCATTTATCGGACGGCAATCGGAACACATGCGAAAAGTTCCGTCTTTCTTAGGCACGAGGATAACGGGAACGGCACAAGGGCTTAGGCTTTCACGTACATGACCTTTGTCGATGAGTTTTTGCACTTGCCGTTGTATCTCCTTTGTTTCCTCGGGGTTGACGCGGTAAGGAGCCTTGTTTGGAAGTGGAGCACCGGGTACGAGGTCGATGCGGTGTTCTATCCCTCGAAGTGGAGGTAGACCCGGTGGTAGCTCATCGGGAAAGACGTCCGAGAATTCCTGCAACAATTTAGACAACACAAAGGGTGGAGGTGGTGAAGTGTTAGTAGGTTTGGCTTCCCCTTTGCATAGAAGCACAAGGTGGAAGACGCTCGATGGGTTCTCACACACTTCTCTCATCTCACGTTTGGTGGAAAATAGAACTAGTTGCTTCTTGTCGTTCATCGTGGAGTCGCTCATATTTGGCTTGTGGCTCTCGCTCTCTTTTTGGTGGCTCGCTCTCTCACCATTCTCTCCACGATGGGTGGGAGGTAAAAGCTTGTCGGCGGCAACTTGACTTGGAGACATTGGCCGGAGCACGAATTCCTTGCCCTTCATCTTGAAATGATAGTGATTTGTCCGTCCATTGTGTGTGACTCCACGATCATATTGCCATGGACGTCCAAGAATAAGGTGGCACACGGACATGGGTATCACATCACACTCAAGAGTGTCCTCGTAGGCGCCAATCTTGAAAGAGACTTGCACGGTGTGCTCGACTCGAAGAATTCCGGTGTCGTTGAGCCACTGGACCTTGTAGGGGTGAGGATGCTTCGTCTTGACCAAATGAAGCTTGTCGCATAGCTCTTCGCTTGCCAAGTTGTGGCAACTTCCTCCATCTATGATAACCTTGACGGCGCGTCCATTGATGCCGGCCTTCGTATGGAAAATGTGACAACGTTGGTCGTCATCTTGTTGATGTTGGAGTGTCAAGACTTTGGAGACAACAAGGTTGGGGCTTGAGTCATTGTCGCAAAACACTTGATTGTCTTCTTCTTCATTGACTTGGCGATGCATAGCGACATGCTCAAGTGCTTCCATCTCATCATCGCTCCTGGAGTCATAAGATCCGTCGTCGTTGATGATCATGGTGCGAACGGTCTTGCACTCAAATGACTTGTGGCCTCGTCCTTGGCACTTGAAGCATTTGATGGAGCTCGTCTTGTTATTGTCTTCGGTAGGAGTTGTAGTTGAGGAAGCTCTTGGCTTGAAGTTGTTGGTAGAAGGTGGACGACTCGATGTAGTCGCATTCTTGTAGCTTGACTTGTCACCGAAGTTTGTAGATGGCTTGGTAGAGGTAGGAGCCAAAGTTCTTGGAGTTGAACTTGGAGTACTTGTAGTCCTCTTGAACTTGTCGCTTTTGGTTGCTTGGTGTACTAGCTCGAGGAGGTTGTTGTATGGTTGGAAGTCCGCAATCTTCTTGATAGGATAATTGAGTCCATTCAAGAATCTCGCCATAGTTTGCTCGTCATCTTCCGTGATGTTGGCTCGTATCATGGCAATCTCCATCTCTTTGTAGTACTCTTCAACGGACTTGGTACCTTGCTTGAGGAGTTGTAGCTTCTTGAACAAGTCTCGGTTGTAGTGGGTTGGCACGAAGCGTGCTCTCATGACTTCCTTCATTTGAGCCCAAGTGGTGATAGGAGGTTCGCCTTTGGCTTCTCTTCTCTCTATGATTTGTTCCCACCAAATGAGAACATAGTCTTGGAACTCAAGTGATGCCATTGCGATCTTCTTCTCTTCATCGAAGTTGTGAAGGCGAAAGATCTTGTCAACTTTCAATGCCCATGAGAGGTAGTCTTCGGGATCAATGCTTCCGGAAAACGTTGGCATTGTGAACTTGAGCTTGCCATAGCGATGCTCGTCATTGTTTCCTTGCCTATTGGGAGGGCGATCTCGATTTTGGCGGTTTGCCATATCATGTTGCTCTTGAGGATGTAGATGTTCTTGTTGGTATTGTTGCTCATGTCGCGCTTGAGGAGGAGCTTCTTCTTGCATTCTTGCTTGATGGCGCCTTTCTTGCATCTCATCGCGAAGGAAATCCTCTTCTTGACGAATGTGTCGAGTGCGGGCTGCCACATTGCGATGTGCATCTTGTAGAGCACGTTGCGCCTCCATAGCTTGAGCTTCTCGACGTTGTTGTGCTTGACGGTTAGCCTCGGCATCTTGTTCTTCTTGATATTGGCGAGCTCGCTCTTGTTGTTGTTGGCGTAGTCGTTGCCGTTCTTGTGCTTGCTCAAGTGTAGCTTGGTTTTGACGATGTTGGCTTTCTTGCTCGTCGAATAACTCTTGTGAACTCTTGTCATGAAGAGGTTGCCGGTGGTCATGTCGAGCTTGACGTGCGGCTTGACGAAGAGTGTGTGACGTAGGTGTACTTGAGTCTTGCGTGGAGTCGGTATGTCGACTTGAGCGGCTTCGTCGATGAGAAGATGTTGAGGAAGAACGTCGGTTGATGATCAATGTCCGGAGCTCATTGTATTGAGTAGACATGTTGGTGTTGATGAGGTCGATTTGCTCCTTGGTACTTTGTTGGAATTGGCGCGCGTCCTCGGCGACTTGACCAATGTACTCTCGCATAGCTTCATTCTCTTGATGTAGAGCTCGTTGGACACCGAATAGATGTAGTTTGGTGACGTAGTTGTTCGCTTCTTGGGGATCGTCGAAGATCGGGTTGGTAGATGAACTTGGCCTATCCATCATCACAAGCAAGTATGTGAGTTGGAGAAAAGGAGAAGACAATATCAATGTACCTTAACCGAGGTTGAAAATGGATCAATGATCACTCAACAATGTAACCCGGAAATAGCACTATTGGTACCACTTCGTGTCGATTCTCACACCTACACAAGTAAAGCTTTGAGAGGAGCTTGGTTAGGATGTGGCACAAATTCAATGCAATCGTCAAAGTGACTCAAAAATGTTGAAAATGGTTCACAATTTGCTCATGCAACAAGTAGATCGCTAGCAAAGAGTAGCACACGGAACACACGCACGGATAGATAAATGTGACTGTGCAACCAAGGATGAGCGAAAAATGTGGTAAACCACGGAAAATGCTCGTGTTGCACAACGCTAGAGAGACGCTAACCGATTGCTTAATAGGCGGATACGCACTTGTGCACGACCTATAAGAGGCAAAACGTAACGACTAACTATCACAAGTATGCTATGAGTGTATGATGTGCCGATGCTTGAGCACAAGATGATGTTGCTATGATGTATGATCTCTTTGGATGCAAGGCGTATGATGCTATTGTGTTTTTGCTTTGATTGGCTCGTTTGCTTAAAAGCTTTTGAGCTCTTTCTTTGGGCACATATGTATGCTTCTCGGATCAAGGTAGCTATTGTGTATGCGGAACACTCTTGTGACACATGGAGATATGCAAGATACCAAGATGATGTGATGTTACTCACAATGATGTAGTATGCAATATCTATGACTATCACTAATGTGCACAAGTGTCGTGGCCCGACAATACTCAAATGGCTAGTCTCAATGGGAAAGCTACGCAAAGATGGTTCATAGGGTGACAATGCAATAGCAAGGTAGAATGAGCGAAGTGTCGTCGATGTTACCGTCCTTGCCGAAGTTGAGTGGTGGTGTTGTCGAAGTCTTGCCGTCCCAAGGTAGCCTAAACATCCAAGGAAACGGTGAAACCACAACTCAAGTATCCAAGGCAAAGGGAGACACACTTTTCAAACTCAGAGCGGGAAAGCGATGGTGGTTGCGAAAGGTAGATGGCCGTTGCGGAAAGTGGAAGGCATTTGCGGGAGGTGGGTGGTAGCGGAAGGTGGAGCGGAACTGAACAAGTTCAGCGTCGTCAGGGTCTGTCGGACGTCCGGCAGGTACCGGTCGTCCGGTCGGTCTGGCTGGGTCGGACGTCCGGTAGAGACCGGAAATCCGGTAAAAGCTTCTGTAAGCGGGGTGCCGGTCGTCCGGTGTTTATCGGACGTCCGGTGTCTCGAGAGGGGCCGGACGTCCGGTAAACGTCTGTCGTCCGGTAGGTTTGGAAAATGGTTGGTGGGATCCGTGGAGAAAATGGTCAAACGTGGTCGGATTTGCGGTGGGAAAAAGGTGAAAAGGTGGGGAAATGCTAGATCGACACGTGGCACAGCAAATCCATGGAACAAATTCAACAAAATCTTGCCAAATCAACAGATCACAAAAAAATTTGGGGCTCTTTTTGTGGAGAATTTTCGAAATTGGGAAGAACACGACAAAAACAGGCTAGAAAACAAAGTGTGGGGCTCCAAAATCGTGAGAAACCTATGCTCTGATACCATATGATACAGGGTGGAACCCTAATCAGCGGACCTTTCACGATTTGGAGGGTGGCACACGATGAACACGGGGAAAACAAGGAGAAAGACGGGGAAAACACAAGAGAGAACACTCAAATCAACACGAAGATAATCACACAAGCGCTAGATTCGCGATACAAGGTCGAGATACATGATCCAAGGTCAACACCGGTGATACAAAGATAGTCTTCTCCGTGAGGAGGTCTTGGAATGATGAGGACATGACTACCTTGGATACGACCAAAAATATTGCATACATATATATTTGTGAGGTGATTTCTAATGCAAACTATGCAACAATTTATTTATGTTATCCAGAACAAAAATACTTCACAGACTTTTGTGCCATGTCTAATTCCAGGTGCATGGGACATTTGTACAATTCACATATGAAGATAAGGGAAAAAGAGAAGTTTAGGGGCTGTTCAAAAAGTTCTCTCACGTCACTTTTGGGCCAAGAGAAGATAGAGTCCAAGTCTCTCACGTTCTGCATCCAGATTCGGACTGCACAGACATACCTGACTCAAAACGGCAAGAACTCCTTCATACGGACTCCGAATTGGGTGATTCTTTTTTTGTTGGAAACTAGATTTCAGACACTTTCCAACCCAATTAGAATCACCTTCAAATTCGTCCGGAGCATTGAGATCCTGACGAAACAATCTGACGCTGCAGCAGAATCCGAGTCAAACTACAAGTCCAAAGGTGTTACATCACCTCCACTTGGGCCCATGAGCCTTGTACGACCTAGGGTTAGTTTTAGGCTGCCTTGGGACGTCCTTCCACCTCCTTGGCCGCCACCCCTTGCTCCTATATAAGTAGATCCATCTAGTAGCTTTTTCTTAGGGATTTGTTTAGTCAAAAGTTAGCCATTGCAACTTCGTGTACTTCGTTTGTGTCCAACGACCAGACCAAGACCGCTTACGGATCCCCACCTTTATCAATACTTCATCTATATTTGCAATATTCAGATTGCTTTATCATATTCTTGCTTGTTCTTCGATTGCATGCAGGAATAGACCTTCGTGGTCAGGCTGATCGTGCTTCTGGCATTGTCAGTAACCCCTGGAGATTGGTTTAGCGATTGCTAAGGCGCATTGTCGTGCACGTTTGTAGTCGGTTCGTCAAAGTCGTCTGCACCAAATCGATAGTTATCATCTCATCGAAAGATCGGGACACCCTCGCCTCTATCAAGTGGTATCAGTTTTCAGGTTGCTCGGTGAGAATTTCCAGTTATTCCTAGATTAGATTTATTTTCTTACCTATTGTCCAAGGAAAAGCCACAAAAAAAGTTAGATCTATTCATCCTTTGTCCTAGCCAGTCTGAGCCTTTGCAATTTTCTTTTCATTGTTTGCATTATTGAATTATCGGTTGCATCGGCGTGTCGAGTTGCTGGTCTTAGTGTCTAGTTCGTTAGAGTTTCGAGTTCTGTTCACATTAGTCACGTCGCCGCTGCATCGTTATCCCTTCCGCTGTCCACCACCTCATCCATCAATTTCCACCTCGTGCAACCCATCGTTCATTGTCACAATCATAGTTTAAGTCGTTTGCATCTTTGCTTGATCCAATCTGCATCTTATCTAGTTTGTCTTGGAAAGAGGGAGAAATAAAAAAAAAGACAGAGAAAAAAAAAGTAAAAAAAAGAGGAGAGAAAGAAAAAGAAAAAAAGAGTGTGAGAAAAAAAAAGAAAAAAGAAAAAGAAGGAAAAGAAAGTTGGAGAGAGTGTTGTTGTATATTCTGCTTGGCAGTTGTTTTCATCATTATCTTTACTGTCGTTGTGATCTTCACTTATATCTTGCTGTTCAGAGCTACTTCGTATCCTTTATTGATGCTAGTTGTGCTACACCGTGACATCATTAGTGTTCTAGGCTCGCGTCTCTAGTCCAGTCTAGCCTAGGACCAGCACAGTACCGTCGTTGAGCGTTTATTCAACATTGCATCTCTGAATTGATTATTGCTAATCTTTTGCTACCATATAAAGCCAACCCAGCTCCACATATTTCTACACCGTGTTACGTACGTTCACCTGGCAATCGCTTTACTCAATCTTTGGAGTTATTTGACACCGCTGGTTGCCTATCACCAGTTGCTGCATGGTAAGAACTTGTAAGATATTGATATTTGCTTTACTGTGAGCGCTTTACCACCACATCCTAGTAGTTCATAGGAACATTATTCTCGAATTTTGTTTCTTTTTTCTACTAATCATGACAAGATCTAGAGTCAACTCATGGGCTTTGTCGATCGCGGTAGATGTGCCACCACCTAAGGACATACCACAACCATCACGAGAGGTGCACAAACATCCAAATGCACATGATCAGGTTAATGTTTCTATACCACCGTTTAATGGCCGTTTTAGACCTGCTTTATATATTGAATGGGAGTTTGACATAAATAATCTATTTGCTTCCCATAGTTTTGATGAACGTAAAAAAGTTAAGGTTGCGGTTGGTTCTTTCACTGGTTATGCTTTAGTTTGGTGGAGTGAATATTGTCGATTACACCCTAATTGTATACCTACTACTTGGATTGATTTGAAAGTTGCCATGCGACATACATTCGTCCCTGCTTATTATACTCGTGACATGCTTACAAAGTTGCAACATTTAAAACAAGGTAGTGACACCGTAACGAAATATTATGATGATTTACAAACTACCTTGTTGCATTCCTCTTTACAAGAAAGTGAAGACGATTTTATGGATAGATTTTGGGCAGGATTAAATCGTGATATTCAGGAGTTACTAATTCATGAAGAGTGTTATCCTATGGACCATTTGTTTCGTCTTGCTTGTAGTGCTGAACAGGAAATAAAACGATGTATTGTCCGTAAGGAGAATAAGCGCCAGGTGCACATTCCAAGAAATGATACGGTTGTTCCTTCCACTACTAGGCGTACTATGACAGACACATCCGTTGTTGTGAGGACTACATCACCTCCGACAGTGCCTACATCATCTGAGTTGATCATAAGAGGTAATGACAAAGGTACCGATCTTCCACCTCCACATGAGTATGGTGAATGCCTTGTCAATTTAAATGAACCATGCGATGAGCTATCCACTACTTTGAACACACCAACTATTTTAGAGGAATATGTTCATGATTTGACTTTGCCATGCGATCAAACAATTGTGAGTGAACCAATTGAATTAACTATTGATGCGAAAGAACCATTTGAATCAGGGAATAAATCAGATTTGGATCAAATACATGTGAAAATAGTTGTGCCTATGTTTAATCATTTTGATATGACCTCTAATCTTGGTGATGGTTCATCAAGGTTGGGATGGTTTAATGATGAGCATTGCCAATCTTTTGTAACGATTAAGAGCTTCACTTATATGTGCAAATTGAGTTGCAATACTTTCATGCCTTCTACTTCTTGTGATAATATTTTGGTGTTATATTTTATGAACTACGAAAGTTACTCATCTATACATGTGTCATATGTGCGAAAATTAAGGGAAGTAAAAATGGATGACATATACATATACAACATGTACACCTTGTCTATTTTCTTACCCACATTTCAGATTAAGCAACGCCGAGGACGGCTTTATTTTCAAAAAAGGGAGGATGATGAGGACATGACTACCTTGGATACGACCAAAAATATTGCATACATATATATTTGTGAGGTGATTTCTAATGCAAACTATGCAACAATTTATTTATGTTATCCAGAACAAAAATACTTCACAGACTTTTGTGCCATGTCTAATTCCAGGTGCATGGGACATTTGTACAATTCACATATGAAGATAAGGGAAAAAGAGAAGTTTAGGGGCTGTTCAAAAAGTTCTCTCACGTCACTTTTGGGCCAAGAGAAGATAGAGTCCAAGTCTCTCACGTTCTGCATCCAGATTCGGACTGCACAGACATACCTGACTCAAAACGGCAAGAACTCCTTCATACGGACTCCGAATTGGGTGATTCTTTTTTTGTTGGAAACTAGATTTCATACACTTTCCAACCCAATTGGAATCACCTTCAAATTCGTCCGGAGCATTGAGATCCTGACGAAACAATCTGACGCTACAGCAGAATCCGAGTCAAACTATAAGTCCAAAGGTGTTACATCACCTCCACTTGGGCCCATGAGCCTTGTACGACCTAGGGTTAGTTTTAGGCTGCCTTGGGACGTCCTTCCACCTCCTTGGCCGCCACCCCTTGCTCCTATATAAGTAGATCCATCTAGTAGCTTTTTCTTAGGGATTTGTTTAGTCAAAAGTTAGCCATTGCAACTTCGTGTACTTCGTTTGTGTCCAACGACCAGACCAAGACCGCTTACGGATCCCCACCTTTATCAATACTTCATCTATATTTGCAATATTCAGATTGCTTTATCATATTCTTGCTTGTTCTTCGATTGCATGCAGGAATAGACCTTCGTGGTCAGGCTGATCGTGCTTCTGGCATTGTCAGTAACCCCTGGAGATTGGTTTAGCGATTGCTAAGGCGCATTGTCGTGCACGTTTGTAGTCGGTTCGTCAAAGTCGTCTCCACCAAATCGATAGTTATCATCTCATCGAAAGATCGGGACACCCTCGCCTCTATCATGGAATCCCGTGGGATATTCTCCGTGAAGGAGGTCCTGAATCCGTAGTGGATCTTCTCCGTAGAGGCACACCGTCTCGTGGGAGAAATCCACACAAGTCTGAGAAATGAGCTAAACCACAGCTGAGTCTAAAGGAAGGAGGTCAACGGGTATATATTACAAAGGGGTCGCCGTCGTAGCGGACGTCCGTGGGTTACCGGACGTCCGGTGGTTCCGGAGGGACCGGACGTCCGGTAATCCTCGGATTTCCGCTAATTAGCTTCTGTCGCCGTTGTCACGGACGTCCGGTGGCTTCCGGTCGTCCGGTCGTCTGGGGGAGGCCGGACGTCCGGTGTCTTCCGGTCGTCCGGTGCCTGGGAGTCGCCGGTCGTCCGGTGCAGGCCGGACGTCCGGTGCCTGTAGCATCTTCAGCATTCCTGCTTCTTGTCTCGTGTACTTGTCGGGCCTGTCCTCTTGAGCATCGTGTAGAGCTGTCCCGCGGCCTTCGTCCAAGCACCTGAGTATGCATAGAGTCTCTGATGAAGGTAGAAGCCGTGTCTCAAGTGAATCCGAAAGATGTAAAGAGAGGAGCGAGGTCACCTCGGTCTCGAAAGCTCTTGCACGGGCTCTAGTCATGGGTCCTTTGGGCACTTGGTGAGGCGATGAAGGGTCCATGGTGATGACCCTAGGATACACCGTATCAAAGTTGCTCCTGCATTTCGCAACCCGAACGGTATACAAGTGTAGCAGTATACCCCGCACGGGGTAAGGAAGGCCGTCTTCTCGACATCCTGTACCGCCATCTTGATTTGATGATAGCCCGAAAAGGCATCCAGGAAACACAGTAGATCGCACTCAGCGGTGGAGTTGACAATCTGATCGATGTGCGGCATCGGGAATGGGTCTTCTGGGCAGGCCGTGTTGAGGTTGGTGAAGTCGACACACTTGCGCTCCTTCCCACCTTTCTTGGGCACAACTACTGGGTTTGCTAGCCATTCCGGATACCGCACCTCGTGGATCACACCTGCTTCTTGTAGCTTGCGAGTCTCTTGCATGATGAAGGACTGCTTCTCTGTGGACTGTCGCCGGGCCTTTTGCTTTACTGGGCATATGTTGGGGCATACGTTTAGGTGATGCTCAATCACCCCCCTTGGGACTCCCACTAGGTCCTTGGGTTCCCACGCGAACACCTCCTTGCTCGCGCACAAGAAATCGACCAGTGCCTTTTATTGATCTGGGGGAAGGTCAGCGCCTATGGTGAAGGTGGCTCCTGACGCCCCATCCTCGCCAACCAGCATTTGCTTCGTCTTGGCTCGGTCTTGAGAGAAAATTATTTCTTTTTTGCTGGCGTGGCCCCCACGGCCTCCAGAGCTGCTTCGTCGGTCGGGCGTGCTGCCGCCGCGGCCCTGAAGGCGAGCTTTAGGGCCCCCAGGGCCTCCTTGGTATCTCCGGCCACAGTCAAGACACCATTGCGGCCCGGCATCTTCATGAGGTTGTAGGCTGGGTGAGTCGCCGCCATGAACTTGGCTAGGGTTGGGTACCCGAGGATGGCATTGTACGGGAGGCCGATGTGGTGGTGTCAAAGTCGATAAGCTCGGTGCGGTAGTTGTTGCGGGTGCCGGAGGTGATGGGAAGCCGGATCTGCCCCAGGGGCCTGGTGGAGCCGTTAACGACCCCGGAGAACGGCCTGGTAGGGCGGAGTCGTTTGAGCGACACATGGAGCAAGCCGAATGCTTCCGCGGAGAGCACGTTGATCCCAACCCCGCCGTCGATGAGGGTCTTGGTTACCGCCACGTTGCAGATGGTGGGGGTGCAGAGCATCGGGAGCGCGCCTACATCTGCGGTGATCACCGGGTGGTCTTGGAGTCGAAGGTGAGGTCGGCCTCTTGTACCGCCCAGCCTGGAGGGACTCCCTACGAGGCTCTAGTGGTGCCCACTTGGCGGAAGAACTGCTTGATGTGGCAATCCGAGGGCGGCAACTGAGAGCCGCCGAGGAGGGCCGCGACGGCGTGGGCCACCGGTGCCGCGAAGCGCGCGGTGAAGATACTGCGCAGCTCCTCCCTGGAGGCCACAGACGACTCTGGGAGGCTCAGAAACTAGGCGCGTGGTACACCGGTGAGGGCCATGGGGAGCCAGCTAGCCATGACCTTGCTGTCGCCGCCGGCCGCCGAAACGGCCTCCTCGTAGGCCTGGCGGAAAACAGCTGGGTCTGCCACTCCACGTAGTGAGGTGGCATTTCCGGCCTAAACCTGGGTGGCCACCGCACCTGTCGCAAGGCGGGGGTGAAGGCTCGGTGGCCCGCAGCACCGCCATGCGCACCCACCGAGCCGGCCGCAGAGGTGGCGCCTGCCATGGGAGCCTGGCTGATGGAGAGCGAGATGGACGAAAAGGTGGAACTTCGGCGTACCACTACCTGGCGTGCCAAATGTCGGATTTCGGGTTCCGCAAACCCTTGAGAGGTTCGAACTCTGGGGTGCGCACGAATACCACCCTCTCCCCAGCGCGCTCGCCCTACAATTCCACAACCTAGCTCGACGAACTCAAAGAGCAAGGGACACAGAGGATTATACTGGTTCAGGCCACCTTGCGGTGTAATACTCTACTCCAGTGTGTGTGGTGGATTGCCTCTATAAGGGATGAACAACCTACGGAAGAGAGGTGTTCTTGGGCTCGGATGAGCTTGTGATGTATGAAGGGCGGAATGGATCTCTTTCCCCTTGGTGGTGGCTAGGTCCTATTTATAGTGGCCTTGGTCATCTTCCCAAATATCGGCGGGAAGGGATCCCACAACGGCCAAATTTGAAGGGGAACAACTAGCATAGGTTATCCGGACAAAAGTGGTCTTCGCCTGCCAAAGGCTCTGGTGGTGATGCCGCGCCGGGCTCCACGATGACCTCCATTCTGCCGTCCTTAAGGTCCTTGGTCTTGTTGTACCGATATGGAAACATTTTCTTGATTCCTCGGAAATCCGCGCCTGCGCTTGCCCCCTTAGGACCAAAGGGGAAACTAGTACACTGTGCCCGCTGGCGCCCACCTGGCCTTGGACGTCATGGCTCACGTCACGTGCACCTTGCGAGGTGCGCCTTGCATAGATATCTCCGCTCCTCGGGAGCCAGCCTGGAGAGACTGCCCCAAGGGAGGTCTTGCCGTTGTCCGCCTCACGAGGCTTGGCCCCTCGCCAGGGTCTTGAGCCATGGTTGCTGAAGCTGGGCCGTACCAGGCCGCCGATGGAGCCACGTAACGGGCCGCAGGCAGGAAAGTCTGGGTACCCCCGTTCCCAGGACGCTGACATAGGGGATAAAGAGGAAACTAGTGAGCAGGAATTCCAGAAGGCCACTGACGCCCTATGCATTGATGGGGTGCATCTTTGCGTACCTCTCATCGCTAACTCAAGCAATGGGCATGAGAGGTCAATGTTTGTGGAACCAGCGCAGAGGCCCGGAAACCGCTCAAATGGCCCCGCGCGCCCATCATCTTTGACAAAGAGGATCACCCTAGTCGCACCACTACAGTAGGGTGCCTGTCGTTGTTGGTCTCCCTAACAATTTGCAACCTCAAGGTCACAAAGATGCTAGTGGATGGCGGGGCCGGGTTGAATCTGATTTCCCCAGCAGTTATCAGCAAGCTTCAGATAGGAGAATAAGAGCTAGAGGTCACCGGCACGTCTCAAGGAGTTGATCTCGGCAGGAGCCATCCTAAGGGAAAGATTATGTTGTCGGTGACGTTTGGGGGAGAACTGAACTATTGGACCGAGAAGATTGTGTTTGATGTGGTTGATCTCCCCCTGCCGTACAATGGGATTCTTGGATGACCAGCCCTGGCCAAATTCATGGCAACATCCCACTATGCTTACAACACCTTGAAAATGCCTGGGCCATTGGGAGTCCACACTATCCCAACAGATGAGAAGGATGTAATTATTTGTGTGGACAAGATGTATCGGGATGCAGTTGCAGCAGAAGGAGTGGCAACGGCAGTTCCCGCCAAGGAAAGCAGAGGAAATAAGAGGGATTGTAGGACCTCTGGCAAGGAGTCCAGGAAGCGTGCCTGCTCCGAGTGCATGGCACACGTTGACGATGTGCCGGAGTGTTCCAACAGCAAGAGATCCAAGGTTATTGCACCCCTAGTGAAGAAGGCCCCGGCAGGGCTGGATGGCGTTGATGGTACTTTCACTATTAGTGCCACCCTTGATGGCAAATAGGAAAGCGTGCTCGTTGCCTTCCTGCGGGCGAATATCGATGTGTTGGCTTGGCAACCATCTGATATCCCCGGTGTTCCCAGGAAGGTAATTGATCACCACCTTGCTATCTGCCCACATGCCCGACCCGTCAAGCAGAGACTATGGAAGCAGGCCTTGGAGAGTCAGCAGTTCATTGCCAAAGAGATCAAGAAGTTGGAGGCAGCTGGTTTAGTCAGAGGAGTACTGCACCCTACGTGGTTGGCAAATCCAGTAGTGGTCGGGAAGGCTAATGGGAAGTGGAGGCTTTGCATTGATTTCACAGACCTCAACAAGGCTTGTGCAAAGGACCCATTTCCCTTGCCACACATCGACCAGATTGTGGATTCTACCTCAGGATGTGATTTGCTCTCCTTTCTAGACGCATACTCCGGGTATCAGGAGATCTTCATGTCCAAAGAAGATGAAGAGAAGATATCATTCAGCACTCCATGTGATATGTACTTATTTGTCCGCATGCCATTCAGATTAAAGAGTGTCGGGTCCACTTTTGCAAGGGCACGCTTGATCGGTTTTGAACCACAGTTGCACAGAAATATAGAAGTTTATATGGATGATATCGTGGTCAAAACCAAGGATAAGGTCACCCTTATCCAGGATTTGAAAGAGACATTTGCTAATCTGCGCAAGATCAATCTGAAGTTCACTCTAGGGAAGTGTGTATTTGGTGTTCACTCCGGCAAGCTACTTGGATTCTTTGTGTCCCATTGGCGAATCGAAGCCAACCCCAACAAGATCAAGGCCATTAAGCAGATCCAAGCGCCAAGGACAGTTAAGGATGTGAGGCGCTTGACGGGATGCATTGCCACTCTTAGAAGATTCATCTCCAAGTCTACCGAGCATGCCCTGCCATTCTTCAAGGTCTTGAAGAAGGCAGGGCCTATGAAGTGGACCCCGGAAGTAGATGCAACTCTTCAAGAGTTAAAATTTACCTATCGTCCATATCCACCTTGGTTGCACCCTAACCCCAAGAACCATTGTTGCTATACTTGGAGGCAACCAACCAGGTGCTCAGTGCATCCTTGGTAGCGCAGCGAGAGGTGGATGAGGCAGAGACTAAACATAGAACAGCAGAGTCAGAAAAGGACCATGACAGCAATGAGAACGGCAACGAAAACAACCCCAGGGACGCAACAAGGAAGAAAATGGTGCAGCACCCAGTGTACATCGGCACCTCCTTGTTACACGGGGCTAGATCGAGGTACTCTGGTGTGCAAAAGTTGATCTTTGGTCTCATTATGGCCTCAAGGAAACTGCGCCACTACTTCCAAGCCCATGAGGTCACGGTTGTTACTTGTTTTCCGTTGCAAATGATACTCCGAAACCTTGAGGCAACGGGAGAATAGAGGAATGGGCTTTGGAGCTGTCCAGCTTTGGTTTGAAGTTTGAGAGCACATTAACTATTCAGAGCAGGGCATTGGCAGGGTTTATTGGAGAATGTATGCCAACCCCTGATGAGGAAAGGACAAAGACAGCCATCCCCGACAAGGAATCACCCAAGAATGGATCATGTATTTTGATGGTGTTTTTTCCCTAAACGGTGCAGGGGCTGGCGTGCTACTTTTTGCCCCCTCCGGGGAGCACTTGAAGTACGTCATCCAGATGCATTTCTCCCAAGAAGAAGCCACCAACAATACAACTGAGTATGAAGGGCTCCTTGCCGGGCTCAGGATTGCAGTAGAATTGGGAATTAAGAAGTTGATCATTCAAGGAGATTCACAGCTTGTGGTGAGATAAGCCAACAAGGATTATCAAAGCCCATTAATGGAAGCATACGTCAAGGAAGTGAGGAGATTGGAGGAGCACTTTGATGGGTTGCAAACAAAGCACGTACCCCGTGCGGAAAACAACATAGCTGATCACCTGTCAAAGTGTGTTGCGCAAAAGCTTCCTGTGGAACCAGGAACTTTTGTTCTCCATCTCTCTCAACCCTCCGTATCACGAGCCACAATGGCCTAAAAAAGGAGAAAGTGGTACTATGGTAAGCCTCCCTCCGTAAAGCTATCCGCTACCGGCAGAGATCTGCCAGAAACAACTCCTCACAGCCTGCCGGACCACCCCCTCTAGCCGGGCCTATGGACCCCGCGAATGAGGATGGTGCTCACGCAGCAGAGGAGGTGCCGCTAGTCCTCGTTGCCGAGCCCCAGGCTCCAACTTGGGCAAGGCACATTGTCCACTTCCTCCAAACCGAAGAACTCCCTGGCAATCAAGATGAAGCTGAAAGAGTAGCCCGGAGGACTAGTATGTATCAGTTTGTCAATGACACTCTATATAGAAGGAGGTCCAATGGTGTGAAATTTAGTGTGTTTGCTGGGAGGATAGAAAGGAACTGTTGGATGAGATTCACAAAGGAATGTGCGGCTCCCACATTGGATCAAGGGCATTAGTTGTGAAAGCATTCCGGCAAGGATTCTATTGGCCCACAACCCTCCAAGATGCAGTTGAGTTAGTCACCAAATGTGAAGCTTGCCAATTCCATTCCAAAAAAATACACCTACTTGCCCAAGCTCTTCAGGCAATCCTCTATCATGACCATTTTTGGTCTGGGGGCTCGATATCCTCGGCCCCTTCCCTCGAGCAATCGGGGGCTTTGAATTCTTGTTCGTTGCCATCGACAAGTTTACAAAGTGGCCGGAAGTGACTGCCGTGAGAAAGGTGACTGCTCTGTCAGCTATCAAGTTCTTGAAAGAATTGGTGTGTCGTTTCGGAGTTCCAGCGAGGATCATCACTGACAACGGCACCTAGTTCACGAGCCACTCCTTCATGCAATATATGCATACCCTCGGATGCAAAATCTCATTCGCTTTTGTGGCACACCCACAGAGCAATGGACAAGCCGAGAGGGCGAACGTGAAGTGCTTCGTGGACTCAAGACACAAACTTTTGATATGCTACAAAAGCACGGCGGGCGGTGGATCGAGGAGCTGCCGGTAGTTCTCTGGTCCCTCAAAACGACACCTAACCGAGCTACCAGGCAGACTCCCTTCTCCCTGATCTACGGGGTAGAAGAAATTATCCCCACGGAACTCATTTATGGGACCCCTCGATTGCTTGCCTACGATGAAGTAGCACAAGATCAGCACCAGCGTGATGATGCTATGCTACTCGAGGAGAAACATCTCTGGGCTGCTACGCGTGCTGCACGCTACCAGCAAGCCCTGCATCGCTATCATAGCTGCAGGGTTCATGCCCGGTGTTTTGAGGAAGGTCACCTTGTCCTTAGGCGCGTTCAGTCCGCCAAGGGTACAGACAAGCTGTCACCGAAATGGGAAGGCCCTTACCGGGTGGTACGAGTCTCTAGACCTGGCGCAGTCCGTCTGGAGACTGAGGATGGCACTCAGTTGCAAAACTCGTGGAATATTGAGCATCTCCGCAAGTACTACCCGTACGGTGCGAGGCTGTCGGGCACTACCCGACAGCCACCCTTTTGTACAGGCCTTACCTTAGCTGCATGTAACCCCTTGTACAAAGCCTGGGCGATGACCCCGTGCAAGAGAAAATAAAGAAGCACTGAGAGGGGGGCCCAATAAAGATCACTGCATAAGCATTTCCTGAGCATTTGCATATGCATATAGATAGGATCACATCCTGCATTCATTCTCATCTACATGGAGTTGCAGGTTCCTACCGTGGACTTGGCTTCGACAAGGAGTTGAGAAGTTTGCCTAGCACTGCAGTCCCCGGCAAGCCAAGATGATAAGTTTAACTTCCTGTCCTTCAGTGTTCTGTAAGCTATAACTTGTGCATACGAAAACCTCGCCACACTCTCTTGAGGCTTAGGTGCCCCCATCCCAGACTCGAACATTGCTTCGAGCGAGATGGTTGTAGTGGCCTTGGGTGAAAGGGAGATGGCGGGGGGATGGCTCCTCTACCAGTTCCCCGACAGACGTAGTTCTCCGCCAGACAAAGAGGATGCCGACAAGGTAGCTTGCTGGGAAAACTCGTTTTATTACAAAAAAGAGGCATTCCACCTGTGCATGGACATACACATGCACGGGTACCCGGCAAGGTCTATCTTTTTCATTCATATGCTAATACAAGTACAAGCTTTGCAGAACACAAAGATGGACTCGAGGGATTACATTATTTAAACTAAGATTTGGCAATGGCCTATAAGCTTAAGACTGAAAAAAGATAAGTGCCCCGTGATCCCCTCTTTCTGTTTTCCCTTCTTCAGGCACTGCGGCGGAAGGAGGAAAAGACGAGAAAAGGAGCACCCAAACAGGAACCCACTCCTGGTCCTGTCAGGGCCCGCCGAGCGTGGCCTGACAAGACCGGGAGTGGTGAGGCTGCGAAGGGGGTGTGTGGGATATGGGGCGGCGTCCTCCGGTCACCACCTCCAGAGCCAGCAAGAAGCCCTAGCTTAAGCACCGGTGGAGTCATCCACCAAAGCTCAGCCGGAAGACTCCTGGAGGGGAGGCGAAGGTGAAGGAAATATGCCCTAGAGGCAATAATAAAGTTATTGGATACATTTGTCTTGCTTACCAATGAAGGGCCTAGCTTGGACAAGAAGGATGAACATTGGAGCAAGATCAAGCATGGAGATGATGGCATGCGCAAGGAGAACAAGAATGGAGTTTCAATTGATGATTTCAGGACTTTGAAGCCACCATAATGAGTGCGAGAAGCCTTGGACGACATATACAAGATGCCACTTCATAAATTTCGTCCAGAGGCTATTATAGGTGCTGCGTCACCTTATTATTGGGCCTGGCCCATGTAATTTCGAAATACTTGAGTATAGGCTGTTTTTAGAGTCCGTATGTGTGGGGAAACAAGAGTTAGGGTTGGTTTCGGACCCCTCCACCAAGGGCCACAAAATTCCCCCCTCTTTCCCTCATATATACAGCCCTTAGGGCGTCATTTAGACTTTGGGTTTTGTTTAGATTAAAAGTTCGCCATAGCTGCAACTTCGCGTACTTCGTTTGTGTTCAACGACCAGACCAAGACGTCACAGAACCCCACTTGATCAATAAAGCCTTCCTCTTGAATTCGCAATATCCAGATTGCAATCTCAGTTTCTTGCTTGTTCTTCGTTTGCCTGCAGGAAACAGACCTTCGTGGTCAGGTTGATCGTGCTCCGGCGTGGTCAGCAACCTTTCGGAGTTGGTTTAGCGATTGCTAAGGCACGACGTCCTCGCACGTTCGTAGTCGGATCGTCAAAGTCGACTTTGATACGGTGTATCCTAGGGTCATCACCATGGACCCCTCATCACCTCACCAAGTGCCCAAAGGACCCATGACTAGAGCCCGTGCAAGAGCTTTCGAGACCGAGGTGACCTCGCTCCTCTCTTTGCATCTTTCGGATTCACT
Organism: Secale cereale; assembly: GCA_902687465.1. Classification (NCBI taxonomy): domain Eukaryota; kingdom Viridiplantae; phylum Streptophyta; class Magnoliopsida; order Poales; family Poaceae; genus Secale; species Secale cereale. The sequence continues at coordinate 355,211,634 of LR738712.1, forward strand.
TGAGACACGGCTTCTACCTTCATCAGAGACTCTATGCATACTCAGGTGCCTGGACGGAGGCCGCGGGACAGCTGTACACGATGCTCAAGAGGACAGGCCCGACAAGTACACGAGACAAGAAGAAGGAAGGCTGAAGATGCTACAGGCACCGGACGTCCGGCCTGCACCGGACGACCGGCGACTCCCAGGCACCGGACAACCGGAAGACACCGGACGTCCGGCCTCCCCCAGACGACCGGACGACCGGAAGCCACCGGACGTCCGTGACAACGGCGACAGAAGCTAAATAGCGGAAATCCGAGGATTACCAGACGTCCGGTCCCTCCGGAACCACCGGATGTCCGGTAACCCACGGACGTCCGCCCCGACGGCGCCTACCCTTGTAATATAAATATCGTTGACTCCCCTCCGTTAGACTCAGCTGTGGTTTAGCTCATTTCTCAGACTTGTGTGGATTTCTCCCACGAGACGGTGCGCCTCTACGGAGAAGATCCACTACGGATTCAGGACCTCCTTCACGGAGAAGATCCCACGGGATTCCAAGACCTCCTCACGGAGAAGACTATCTTTGTATCACCGGTGTTGACCTTGGATCATGTATCTCGACCTTGTATCGCGAATCTAGCGCTTGTGTGATTATCTTCGTGTTGATTTGAGTGTTCTCTCTTGTGTTTTCCCCGTCTTTCTCCTTGTTTTCCCCGTGTTCATCGTGTGCCACCCTCCAAAATGTGAAAGATCTGCTGATTAGGGTTCCACCCTGTATCATATGGTATCAGAGCATAGGTTGATCACGATTTTGGAGACCCACACTTTCTTTTCTAGCCTGTTTTTGTTGTGTTCTTCCTAATTTCGAAAATTCCCCACAAAAAGAGCCCCAAAATTTTTTGTGATCTGTTGATTTGGCAAGATTTTGTTGACTTTGTTCCATGGATTTGTTGTGCCACGTGTTGATCTAGCATTCCCCACCTTTCCCACCTTTTCCCACCGCAAATCCGACCACGTTTCGCCAATTTCTCCACGGATCCCACCAACCATTTCCCAGACCTACCGGACGACCGACGTTTACCGGACGTCCGGCACCTCTCGAGACACCGGACGTCCGCTAAACACCGGACGACCGGCACCCCGCTTACAGAAACTTTTACCGGATTTCCGGTCTATACCGGACGTCCGACCCTTCCAGACCGATCGGACGACCGGTAACTGCCGGACGTCCGACCAACCCTGACGAAGCTGAACTTGTTCAGTTCCGTTCCACCTTCCGCTACCATCCACTTTACGCAACTACCATCTACCTTCCGCAACCACCATCGCTTTCCCGCTCTGAGTTTGAAAAGTGTGTCTCCCTTTGCCTTGGATACTTGAGTTGTGGTTTCACCGTTTCCTTGGATGTTTAGGCTACCTTGGGACGGCAAGACTTCGACAACACCACCGCTCAACTTCGGCAAGGACGGTAACATCGACGACACTTCGCTCTTCCTACCTTGCAATTGCATTGTCACCCTATGAACCATCTTTGCGTAGCTTTCCCATTGAGACTAGCCATTTGAGTATTGCCGGGCCACGACACTTGTGCACATTAGTGATAGTCATAGATATTGCATACTCAATCATTGTGAGTAACATCACATCATCTTGGTATCTTGCATATCTCCATGTGTCACAAGAGTGTTCCGCATACACAATAGCTACCTTGATCCGAGAAGCATACATATGTGCTCAAAGAAAGAGCTCAAAAGCTTTTAAGCAAACGAGCCAATCAAAGCAAAAGACAATAGCATCATACGCCTTGCATCCAAAGAGATCATACATCATAGCAACATCATCTTGTGCTCAAGCATCGACACATCATACACTCATAGTATACTTGTGATAGATAGTCGTTACGTTTTGCCTCTTATAGGTCGTGCACAAGTGCGTATCCGCCTATTAAGCAATCGGTTAGCGTCTCTCTAGTGTTGTGCAACACGAGCATTTTCCGTGGTCTTCCACATTTTCGCTCAACCTTGGTTGCACAACCACATTTATCTATCCGTGCGTGTGTTCCGTGTGCTACCTTTGCTAGTGATCTACTCGTTGCATGAGCAAATTTGTGAACCATTTTCAACATCTTTGAGTCACTTTGACTATTGCATTGAATTTGTGCCACATCCTAACCGAGCTCCTCTCAAAGCTTTACTTGTATAGGTGTGAGAATCGACACGAAGTGATACCAATAGTGCTATTTCCGGGTTACATTGTTGAGTGATCATTGATCCATTTTCAACCTCGGTTAAGGTACATTGATATTGTCTTCTCCTGTTCTCCAACTCACATACTTGCTTGTGATGATGGATAGGCCAAGTTCATCTTCCAACCCGATCTTCGACGATCCGCAAGAAGCGAACAACTACGTCACCAAACTACATCTATTCGGTGTCCAACGAGCTCTACATCAAGAGAGTGAAGCTATGCGAGAGTACATTGGTCAAGTCGCCGAGGACGCGCGCCAATTCCAACAAAGCACCAAGGAGCAAATCGACCTCATCAACACCAACATGTCTACTCAATACAATGAGCTCCGGACATTGATCATCAACCGACGTTCTTCCTCAACATCATCTCAAAGACGTAGCCGCTCAAGTCGACATACCGATTCCACGCAAGACTCAAGTACACCTACGTCAAACACTCTTCGTCAAGCCGCACGTCAAGCTCGACATGAACATCGGCATCCTCAACATGACAAGAGTTCACAAGAGTTATTCGACGAGCAAGAAAGCTGACATCGTCAAAACCAAGCTATACTTGAGCAAGCACAAGAACGGCAACGACTACGCCAACAACAAGAAGAGCGAGCACGTCAATATCAAGAAGAACAAGATGCCGAGGCTAACCGTCAAGCACAACAACGTCGAGAAGCTCAAGCTATGGAGGCGCAACGTGCTCTACAAGATGCACATCGCAATGTGGCAGGCCGCACTCGACACAATCGTCAAGAAAGAGGATTTCCTTCGCGATGAGATGCAAGAAAGGCGCCATCAAGCAAGAATGCAAGAAGAAGCTCCTCCGCAAGCGCGACATGAGCAACAATACCAACAAGAACATCAACTCCAACAAGAACGTCTACATCCTCAAGAGCAACATGATATGGCAAACCGCCAAAATCGAGATCGCCCTCCCAATAGGCAAGGCAACAATGACGAGCATCGCTATGGCAAGCTCAAGTTCACCATGCCAAAGTTTTCCGGAAGCATTGATCCCGAAGACTACCTCTCATGGGCATTGAAAGTTGACAAGATCTTTCGCCTTCACAACTTCGATGAAGAGAAGAAGATCGCAATGGCATCACTTGAGTTCCAAGACTATGTTCTCATTTGGTGGGAACAAATCATGGAGAAAAGAGAAGCAAAAGGGGAACCTCCTATCACCACTTGGGCTCAAATGAAGGAAGTGATGAGAGCACGCTTCGTGCCTACACACTACAACCGCGACTTGTTCAAGAAGCTACAACTCCTCAAGCAAGGTACTAAGTCCGTTGAAGAGTACTACAAAGAGATGGAGATTGCCATGATACGAGCCAACATCACGGAAGATGACGAGCAAACTATGGCGAGATTCTTGAATGGACTCAATTATCCTATCAAGAAGATTGCGGACTTCCAACCATACAACAACCTCCTCGAGCTAGTACACCAAGCAACCAAAGCGGAGCGACAAGTTCAAGAGGACTACAAGTACTCCAAGTTCAACTCCAAGAACTTTGGCTCCTACAACCAAGCTTCAACAACTTCGGCTACTCTTCCTACCTCTACCAAGCCATCTACAAACTTCGGTGACAAGTCAAGCTACAAGAATGCGACTACATCGAGTCGTCCACCTTCTACAAACAACTTCAAGCCAACAGCTTCCTCAACTACTACTCCAACCGAAGATACCAACAAGACGAGCTCCATCAAATGCTTCAAGTGCCAAGGACGAGGCCACAAGTCATTTGAGTGCAAGACCGTTCGCACCATGATCATCAACGACGACGGATCTTATGACTCCATGAGCGATGATGAGATGGAAGCACTTGAGCATGTCGCTATGCATCGCCAAGTCAATGAAGAACAAGACAATCAAGTGTTTTGCGACAATGACTCAAGCCCCAACCTTGTTGTCTCCAAAGTCTTGACACTCCAACATCAACAAGATGACGACCAACGTTGTCACATTTTCCATACGAAGGCCGGCATCAATGGACGCGCCGTCAAGGTTATCATCGATGGAGGAAGTTGCCACAACTTGGCAAGCGAAGAGCTATGCGACAAGCTTCATTTGGTCAAGACGAAGCATCCTCATCCCTACAAGGTCCAGTGGCTCAACGACGCCGGAATTCTTCGAGTCGAGCACACCGTGCAAGTCTCTTTCAAGATTGGCGCCTACGAGGACACTCTTGAGTGTGATGTGATACCCATGTCCGTGTGCCACCTTATTCTTGGACGTCCATGGCAATATGATCGTGGAGTCACACACAATGGACGGACGAATCACTATCATTTCAAGATGAAGGGCAAGGAATTCGTGCTTCGGCCAATGTCTCCAAGTCAAGTTGCCGCCGACAAGCTTTTACCTCCCACCCATCGTGGAGAGAATGGTGAGAGAGTGAGCCACCAAAAAGAGAGCGAGAGCCACAAGCCAAATATGAGCGACTCCACGATGAGCGACAAGAAGCAACTAGTGCTATTTGCTACCAAACGTGAGATGAGAGAAGTGTGTGAGAACCCATCGAGCGTCTTCCACCTTGTGCTCTTATGCAAAGGGGAAGCCAAACCTACTAACACTTCACCACCTCCACCTTTTGTGTTGTCTAAATTGTTGCAGGAATTCTCGGACGTCTTTCCCGATGAGCTACCACCGGGTCTACCTCCACTTCGAGGGATAGAACACCGCATCGACCTCGTACCCGGTGCTCCACTTCCAAACAAGGCTCCTTACCGCGTCAACCCCGAGGAAACAAAGGAGATACAACGGCAAGTGCAAAAACTCATCGACAAGGGTCATGTACGTGAAAGTCTAAGCCCTTGTGCCGTTCCCGTTATTCTCGTGCCTAAGAAAGATGGAAGTTTTCGCATGTGTTCCGATTGTCGTCCGATAAATGCTTTCACCGTTAGATACCGTCACCCTATTCCTCGCCTAGATGACATGCTTGATGAACTTTGTGGTGCCACCATCTTTTCCAAAATTGATCTTAAAAGTGGTTACTACCAAATTCGCATTCAAGAGGGTGATGAGTGGAAAACAGCTTTCAAAACCAAGTTTGGGTTATATGAGTGGCTTGTTATGCCAATGGGCTTATCGGAAGCACCCGGCACTTTTGTGCGTCTTATGCACTTTGTTCTTAGACCCTACATAGGTGTCTTTGTCGTGGTTTACTTTGATGACATTCTAGTGTTTAGCAAGTCGCTTGAAGAACATGTTGACCATGTCCAACTAGTTTTGCAAGCACTTCGCAAACAACAATTGTATGCTAATATGAAAAATGCACTTTTGGCATTGACAAGGTTGTCTTTCTAGGATTTGTCGTGTCTTCTCAAGGTGTTCACGTTGATGAAACTAAAATTGAAGCAATTAAAACTTGGCCTCAACCAAAGAATCTCATGCAAGTGCGTAGTTTCCTTGGTCTAGCCGGTTTCTATCGACGTTTTGTGAAGGACTTTAGCACCATTGCTATGCCTCTACATGCTTTGAGCAAGAAGAACGCACCCTTCATTTGGGGTCCTTCGCAAGACACCGCGTTCAATGAGCTTAAGAGCTTGCTCACGCACGCACCACTTCTAGCCCTACCAAACTTTGACAAACCGTTTGAGATTCATTGTGATGCTAGTGGTACCGGCATAGGCGGCGTGCTAATGCAAGAAAAGCGCCCAATTGCGTACTTTAGCGAAAAGCTATCGGGAGCGCAACTTAACTATCCTATCTATGATAAAGAGCTTTATGCCTTGGTGAGAGTTCTACGTGTTTGGGAACACTATCTTAGACCTCATGAATTCATTCTTCATACGGACCATGAGACACTCAAGTATCTCAAAGGTCAAACTAAGTTGAACAAGCGTCATGCTAAATGGAGTGAGTTCATTGAGTCTTTTCCCTATGTCATCAAATACATCAAGGGCAAAGAAAATGTTGTGGCGGACGCGCTTTCCCGCAAATGCATGCTTGTTACACAACTTGAGTTGAACGTGATTGGCTTTGAGCATATTAAAGATTTATATGAGCATGATCCTTTCTTTGCAAATGCTTATGCTAAATGCTTGACTCACACTTCTTGGGAACATTACTACATCAAGGATGGATATCTTATGAGAGCTAACAAACTTTGCATCCCCAAGTCTTCGCTTCGCTTGCTCCTTTTGCAGGAATCGCATGGAGGAGGACTCATGGGACACTTTGGACGCGACAAGACGTATGCTACCCTCTCTAAGAACTATTTTTGGCCCAAGATGCTCCGTGACGTCTCACGCCTCACCAACCGATGTTCTACATGCCGCAAAGCTAAGTCCAAAGCTCAATCTTACGGTCTTTACATGCCTCTTCCTATTCCATATCACCCATGGGAAGACATAAGCATGGATTTCATACTTGGCTTGCCTAGGACTCATAATGGCAAAGATTCCGTGCTTGTCGTGGTAGATAGATTCTCCAAAATGGCTCATTTCATTCCTTGTAACAAGATCGACGATGCTTCACATGTTGCAACTCTCTTTTGTAGGGAGATACTTCGTCTACACGACGTGCCCAAAACGATCGTGTCGGACCGGGACGTCAAGTTCTTGAGTTACTTTTGGAAAACACTATGTGCCAAGCTCGGAATCAAGCTCCTCTTTTCTTCGGCGTACCATCCACAAACGGACGGCCAGACGGAGGTGACGAACCGCACGCTCTCCACTCTTCTTCGTGTGTTGATCAAGAGGAACATCCGGGAATGGGAGCATTGCTTGCCAATCGCCGAGTTCGCCTACAACCGCGCAAGACACTCCACAACCGGCAAGTCCCCCTTCGAGATCGTCTACGGCTTCAACCCGTTGTCGCCTTTGGACACTCTACCTCTTCCTCTCCAAGAGCGCACGAACATGGACGCAAGTGCACGAAGATACAAGGGCGATGATCGAGCGACAAGTCCACCATCGCGCCACCAAGTTCAACGTCAACAAGGCACCGATGGTGTTCAAACCGGGAGATCTTGTTTGGCTTCACCTTCGCAAGGACCGCTTCCCACACGAGCGCAAGTCCAAGCTTCTACCTCGCGCCGACGGACCCTTCAAGGTGCTAGCACGCTACAACGACAACGCCTACAAGATCGACATCCCATGAGACAAGTACTCCGTGAGCGATACTTTCAACATCAAGGACCTCTCTCCTTTCCATGGTGATGAAGATTTCGATCCGAGGTCGGATCTTTCCCAAGGGAGGGGAGATGATACGGTGTATCCTAGGGTCATCACCATGGACCCCTCATCACCTCACCAAGTGCCCAAAGGACCCTTGACTAGAGCCCGTGCAAGAGTTTTCGAGACCGAGGTGACCTCGCTCCTCTCTTTGCATCTTTCAGATTCACTTGAGACACGGCTTCTACCTTCATCAGAGACTCTATGCATACTTAGGTGCCTGGACGGAGGCCGCGGGACAGCTCTACACGATGCTCAAGAGGACAGGCCCGACAAGTACACGAGACAAGAAGAAGGAAGGCTGAAGATGCTACAGGCACCGGACGTCCGGCCTGCACCGGACGACCGGCGACTCCCAGGCACCGGACGACCGGAAGACACCGGACGTCCGGCCTCCCCCAGACGACCGGACGACCGGAAGCCACCGGACGTCCGTGACAACGGCGACAGAAGCTAAATAGCGGAAATCCGAGGATTACCGGACGTCCGGTCCCTTCGGAACCACCGGACGTCCGGTAACCCACGAACGTCCGCCCCGACGGCGCCTACCCTTGTAATATAAATATCGTTGACTCCCCTCCGTTAGACTCAGCTGTGGTTTAGCTCATTTCTCAGACTTGTGTGGATTTCTCCCACGAGAAGGTGCGCCTTTACGGAGAAGATCCACTACGGATTCAGGACCTCCTTCACGGAGAAGATCCCACGGGATTCCAAGACCTCCTCACGGAGAAGACTATCTTTGTATCACCGGTGTTGACCTTGGATCATGTATCTCGACCTTGTATCGCGAATCTAGCGCTTGTGTGATTATCTTCGTGTTGATTTGAGTGTTCTCTCTTGTGTTTTCCCCGTCTTTCTCCTTGTTTTCCCCGTGTTCATCGTGTGCCACCCTCCAAAACGTGAAAGATCTGCTGATTAGGGTTCCACCCTGTATCAGACTTCCTCCAAAACGATATCCACCATCTCATCGAAAGACGGGACACCTTTGCCTCTATCACCCTCTCGGTAATGCACATCATAATAAGCCTTGCGAGCAAATGACTAATGAGTTAGTCACAAGATGATGTATTACGGAGCGAGTAAAGAGACTTGCCGGTAACGAGATTGAACTAGGTATAGAGATATCGACGATCGAATCTCGGGCAAGTAACATACCGATGACAAAAGGAACAACGTATGTTGTTATGCGGTTTGACCGATAAAGATCTTCGTAGAATATGTAGGAGCCAATATGAGCATCCAGGTTCCGCTATTGGTTATTGACCGGAGATTAGTCTCGGTCATGTCTACATAGTTCTCGAACCTGTAGGGTCCGCACGCTTAACGTTTGATGACAATCGGTATTATGAGTTTATGAGTTTTGATGTACCGAAGTTAGTTTGGAGTCCCGGATGAGATCACAGACATGACGAGGAGTCTCGGAATGTCCAAGACGTAAAGATTGATATATTGGACGACTATATTTGGACACCGGAAGTGTTCCGTAAAGTTTCGGAATTAACCGAAGTACCGGGGGGGTTACCGGAACCCCCTGGGGAAGCTATGGGCCTTAATGGGCCGTAGGAGAAAGAGGGAAGGAGGGCCAGGGCTGGGCCGTGCGCCCCCCACCCCTTGGTCCGAATTGGACAAGGAAGGAGGGGGGGCCGGTGATAGAGGTGAGGGGCCCGATTTTTCGATGAGAAGATAACTATCGATTTGGTGAAGACGACTTTGATGATCCGACTACAAACGTGCACGACGTTGCGCCTTAGCAATCGCTAAACCAATCTCCAGGGGTTACTGACAATGCCAGAAGCACGATCAGCCTGACCACGAAGGTCTATTCCTGCATGCAATCGAAGAACAAGCAAGAATATGATAAAGCAATCTGAATATTGCAAATATAAATGATGTATTGATAAAGGTGGGGATCCGTAAGCGGTCTTGGTCTGGTCGTTGGACACAAACGAAGTACACGAAGTTGCAATGGCTAACTTTTGACTAAACAAATCCCCAAAGAAAAAGATACTAAATGGATCTACTTATATAGAAGCAAGGGGTGGCGGCCAAGGAGGTGGAAGGACGTCCCAAGGCAGCCTAAAACTAACTCTAGGTCGTACAAGGCTCATGGGCCCAAGTGGAGGTGATGCAACACCTTTGGACTTGTAGTTTGACTCGGATTCTGCTGCAGCGTCAGATTGTTTCGTTCATATCTCAACGCTCCGGACGAATTTGAAGGTGAATCCAATTGGGTTGGAAAGTGTATGAAATCTAGTTGCCAACAAAAAAAGAATCACCCAATTCAGAGTCCGTATGAAGGAGTTATTGCCGTTTTGAGTCAGGTATGTCTGTGCAGTCCGAATCTGAATGCAGAACGTGAGAGAATTGGACTCTTATCTTCTCTTGGCCCTAAAGTAACGTGAGAGAACTTTTTAAACAACACCTAAACTTCTCTTTTTCCCTTATCTTCATATGTGGATTGTACAAATGTCCCATACACCTGGAATTAGACATGACCCAAAAGTCTGTGAAGTATTTTTGTCCTGGATGACATAAAGAAATTGTTGCATAATTTGCATTAGAAATCACCTCACAAATATACATGTATGCAATATTTTTGGTCGTACCCAAGGTACTCATGTCCTCATCATCCTCCCTTTCTTGAAAATAAAGCCGTCCTCAGTGTTGCTTAATCTGAAGTTTGGGTAAGAAAATATACAAGGTGTACATGTTGTATATGTATATGTCATCCATTTTTACTTCCCTTAATTTTCACACATATGACACATGTATAGATGAGTAACTTTCATAGTTCATAAAATATAAAGCCAAAATATTATCACAAAAAGTAGAAGGCATGAAAATATTGCAACTCAGTTTGCGCAAATAAGTGAAGCTCTTATTCATATCAAAAGATTGACAATGTTCATCATTAAACCATCCCAACATTGGTGAATAAACCTTACTTGCATGAAATTCACAGGCTACAACATGCTTAAATAAGCAAATATGCAATAAGTCATTTGACATAGAATCATCACCAAGATTAGAGGTCATATCAAAATGATTAAACATTGGCACAATTATTTTCAAATATATTTTATCCAAATCTGATTTATTCTCCGATTCACATGATTCTTTTGCATCAACAGTTAATTCAATGGGTGCACTCAAAATTGTTGGTATTTCAGTTGTTTGATCACATGACACATTCATGACAGTAACATGACTATCTAAACTAGGTGGTGTGCTCAAATCAACAGGTAATTCAATAAATGATGTATTCAAGTTAACTAGATATGCATCATCCTCATGTGAAGTTTTATCATCATTGATTTTACTGTTAGCTTGTCGTAGAGACGTAGCTGATGTAGGTACGGACGATGACAATGTACCATACACTTTAGATGATGTCACACTCACAATTGGAGGTGTGGCTGCTCTAGTAGGTGCAATGGTGGAGGAACCAACCAGTGGTGGTGAGCATTAACTAGAATAGTTGTTGTTGTAGTCACACAATGCATCCTCCTGTATTTGTCTCTCAAAGGTACAAGCACGAACATACATACCAGTAATGCAACGAGGAATATACTGAAATCTTGCGCGAATATCATGGTTCAAACCACCAAAAAAATCTATTCATTGTATCATCCTCAGATTCTTCTATGTCACAATGATGCATATAAGATTTGAACTCTTGGTAGTAAGCATGAACAGTGTTACTGCCTTGTTTTAATTGTTCCAATTTGCGAAGCAATTCACGGCAATAGTAAGGAGGAAAAAATGTTTTCTCATTACAGCCTTCAAATCTTTCCAAGTTGTGGGTTGGTTATCAATATTTTTCTTACAATGCACACTCCACCAAACAGAAGCAAAACTAGTAAATACTCTAGTGACAGCTCGTACTCTCTCAAGTTCAAAAAAATGATGGTGACTAAAAACTTTTTCTACTTCAAGCTCCCAAGCTAGATAAATAGCAGGATTAAATCTACCCTCAAATGACGGTAAAGAAATAACCTGACCATGTGCTTGTGTGTGTTGTCCCACGTCTTGTGATGGTGAAGATGTATCCGTCGTCCAAGAACTTCTGTCTCCGATACATGTCATGATTAGTAGAAACAAGAAACAAAATTCAAGAATAATGTTCCTATGAACTACTAGGATGTGGTGGTAAAGCGCTCACAGTAAAGCAAATATCAATATCTTACAAGTTCTTACCATGCAGCAGGTGGTGATAGGCAACCAGCGGTGTCAAATAACTCCAAAGATTGAGTAAAGCGATTGCCAGGTGAACGTAAATATGCACAGTGTAGAAATATGTGGAGCTCGGTTGGCTATATATGGTAGCAAAAGATTAGCAATAATCTATCCAGAGATGCAATGTTGAATAAACGCTCAACGACGGTGCTGTGCTGGTCCTAAGCTAGACCGGACTAGAGACGCGAGCCTAGAACACTAATGATGTCACAGTGTAGCACAACTAGCATCAATAAAGGATACGAATTAGCTCTGGACAGCAAGATATAAGTGAAGATCACAACGACAGTAAAGATAATGATGAGAACAACTGCCAAGCAGAATATACAACAACACTGATACGGTGTATCCTAGGGCCATCACCATGGACCCTTCATCGTCTCACCAAGTGCCCAAAGGACCCATGACTAGAGCACGTGCAAGAGCTTTTGAGACCGAGGTGACCTCGCTCCTCTCTTTACATCTTTCGGATTCACTTGAGGTACGGCCTCTACCTTCATCAGAGACTCTATGCATACTCAGGTACTTGGACGAAGGCCGCGGGACAGCTCTACATGATGCTCAAGAGGACAGGACCGATAAGTGCTCGAGACAAGAAGAAGGAATGCTGAAGATGCTACAGGCACCGGACGTCCGGCCTGCACCGGACGACCGGCGACTCCCAGGCACCGGACGACCGGAAAACACCGGACGTCCGGCCCCTCCCAGACGACCGGACGACCGGAAGCCACCGGACGTCCGTGACTTCGGCAACAGAAGCTAAATAGCGGAAATCCGAGGATTACCGGACGTCCGGTCCCTCCGGAACCACCGGACGTCCGGTAACCCCCGGACGTCCGCTACGACGGCGACCGCATGTGTAATATAAATACTGTTGACCTCCTCCCTTGAGAGGCAGCTGTGGTTTAGCTCATTTGACACTTGTGTGGATTTCTCCCACGAGACCGGTGCGCCTCTACGGAGAAGATCCACCTCTGGATTCAAGACCCCTAACGGGAAGATCCCACGGGATTCCAAGACCTCCTCCGGGAGAAGACTATCTGTATCACCGTTGTTGACTTTGGATCATGTACCTCGACCTTGTATCGCGAATCTAGCACTTGTGTGATTGCTTCCGTGTTGATTTGAGCGTTCTCTCTTGTGTTTTCCCCGTCTTCCCCTTGTGTTTTCCCCGTGTTCATCGTGTGCCAACCTCCAAACGTGAAAGATCCGCTGATTAGGGTTCCACCCTGTATCATTATGGTATCAAGAGCAAAGGTTTCTCACGATTTTGGAGCCCCACACTTCGTTTTCTAGCCTGTTTTTGTCGTGTTCTTCCCTATTTCGAAAATTCCCCACAAAAAGAGCCCCAAAAATTTTTTTTGTGATCTGTTGATTTGGCAAAATTTTGTTGACTTTGTTCCATGGATTTGCTGTGCCACGTGTCGATCTAGCATTTCCCCACCATCTCACCTTTTTCCCACCGCAAATCCGACCACGTTTCACCGTTTTCGCCACGGATCCCACCAACCCAGTCCTAAACCTACCGGACGACCGACGTTTACCGGACGTCCGGAACCTCTCGAGACACCGGACGTCCGCTAAACACCGGACGACCGGCAGCCCGACCACAGAACGCTTTTACCGGATTTCCGGTCTCCACCGGACGTCCGACCGTTCCAGACAGACCGGACGACCGGTAACAGCCGGACGTCCGACAAACCCTGAAACTGTTGATTCTGTTCAGTCCCACTTTCCGCTACAACCCACCTTCCGCAACTACCACCTACATTCCGCAACCACCATCATTCTCCAGCTCTGAGTTTGAAAAGTGAGTCTCCCTTTGCCTTGGATACTTGAGTTGTGGTTTCACCGTTTCCTTGGATGTTTAGGCTACCTTGGGACGGCAAGACTTCGGCAACACCACCGCTCAACTTCGGCAAGGACGGTAACATCGACGACACTTCTACCTCGCAATTGCATTGTCACCCTATGAACCATCTTTGCGTAGCTTTCCCATTGAGACTAGCTATTTGAGTATTGCCGGGCCACGACACTTGTGCACATTAGTGATACTCATATATATTGCATACCACATCATCTTGGTATATTGCATATCTCCTTGTGCCACAAGAGTGCTCCGCATACAAAATAGCTACCTCGATTCGAGAAGAATGCATATGTGCCCAAAGAAAGAGCTCAAAAGCTTTTAAGCAAAAGAGCCAATCCAAGCAAAGAAACAATAGCATCATACGCCTTGCATCCAAAGAGATCATACAACATAGCAACATCATCTTGTGCTCAAGCATCGGCACATCATACACTCATAGCATACTTGTGATAGATAGTCGTTACTTTTTGCCTCTTATAGGTCGTGCACAAGTGCGTATCCGCCTATTAAGCAATCGGCTAGCGTCTCTCTAGTGTTGTGCAACACGAGCATTTTCCGTGGTTTACCACATTTTCGCTCACCCTTGGTTGCACGACCACATTTATCTATCCGTGCGTGTGTTCCGTGTGCTACCTTTGCTAGTGATCTACTTGTTGCATGAGCAAATTTGTGAACCATTTTCAACATCTTTGAGTCACTTTGACAATTGCATTGAATTTGTGCCACATCCTAACC
>LR738712.1:355225983-355395807 GCA_902687465.1 Secale cereale
TCCACCTCTGGATTCAAGACCCCTAACGGGAAGATCCTACGGGATTCCAAGACCTCCTCACGGAGAAGACTATCTTTGTATCACCGGTGTTGACTTTGGATCATGTATCTCGACCTTGTATCGCGAATCTAGCGCTTGTGTGATTATCTTCGTGTTGATTTGAGTGTTCTCTCTTGTGTTTTCCCCGTCTTTCTCCTTGTTTTCCCCGTGTTCATCGTGTGCCACCCTCCAAATCGTGAAAGGTCTGCTGATTAGGATTCCACCCTGTATCATGTCCAAACCCTGGGATTCCAAGACAATGAGGTATGTGGGAAAAACATGTCTCCCTATAGTCAATGGCAACTGAAAACATCCTCGACTAGCCATGTACTCTGCTCCCTGGGAACTCACTAGCATAGGTGTCTTAAGTGCTACGGTTGGTAACTTATACTTTTCCACAAAACCCCTTGATATGTATGAATGCGATGCACCAGTGTAAAAAAGAACAAGGGTTGTAAATGTATTAACCAAAAACTTAACAACCACTACGTAGGACTGCTCGTCGGTTTCCTCCACATTGACGTGATTCACTTGATCTCTAGTGAAGGGTATGGGCTTCTTTCCTGAGCTTCCATTGCCATTTCCATTCTTTGCCTCAGGACACTCGGTGGCGTAGTGTCCGGTCTTCCCACACTTGAAACAAGTAATCTGACTCGGATCCTTCCTGGCGGGGGTTTCTGGGTTGGAACGGTTCTGAGTGTTGTTTCCTCCATTCCCATTACCATTCTTAGGGCCATTATGGTTGTGTGAATTTCCTCCATGGCGAGAATGGCCTCCATGGTTATGTCCTCCATGGGGGTGATGGGTGTGTCCTCCCGAGTACGGGGAATAGCGGGGCTTCTGCTGAGCTCCAGATTTGTACTTCCCCTGTCCATACTTCCGTTTGTGGCTCTCTATCTTCTGATGCTTGCCTTCAATCATGACGGCCCTGTCTACCAGCTCCTGGTAGTTGTTGAAAGTTGCCACCATCAGCTGCATACTCAGCTCATCATTGAGTCCCTCAAGAAATTTCTTGATACAGGGTGGAACCCTAATCAGCGGATCTTTCACGTTTGGAGGTTGGCACACGATGAACACGGGGAGAACACGGAGAAAGATGGGGAAAACACAAGAGAGAACACTCAAATCAACACGGAAGCAATCACACAAGTGCTAGATTCGCGATACAAGGTCGAGATACATGATCCAAAGTCAACACCGGTGATACAAAGATAGTCTTCTCCGTGAGGAGGTCTTGGAATCCCGTGGGATCTTCCCGTTAGGGGTCTTGAATCCAGAGGTGGATCTTCTCCGTAGAGGCGCACCGGTCTCGTGGGAGAAATCCACACAAGTGTCAAATGAGCTAAAACCACAGCTAACCCTAAACGGAATGAGGAGAGGAGTATATATAGTCTACGGGGCGAATGGGTACATGGGCCTCGGCCCGGGGTATGCGCGCAGGCATTTCAGGGGCCGGATGTCCGGGCGGCGGCCCGGATGTCCGGGTCTTCGAGGGGTGCCGGACGTCCAGGGCGAGGTGCCGGATGTCCGGGCTGGAGCGGTCTGGTCTCGGGCGCTCTCTGGACAGAGGCGCCGGATTTCCGGGCCCGGGGCCGGATGTCCGGGCCATGCTTGGCCGGATGTCCGGGCCCTGGCCGGATGTCCGGGCCCTGTAGCTTCAGTCGCTGCTGGTCTTCTGTAGTTGATGGCCCAGGTGCCGGATGTCCGGGCCATGGAGCCGGATGTCCGGGGCCTGGAGCTCCCTTCTGCCCTTCTCGATGCATCGGTTCGTCCGTGGCCTTGGGGACTTGTCCATCTTCACGCTCTTTTCCGACGCGGTCTCCTTCACACCTGAGCACACAAAGCACACTCGCTTGAGGTAGCAACCATGTCTCGCAAGATTCATAAGGAAATAGGGCTAGGAGTGACGTCACCTCGGTCTCGAAAGCTCTAGTACGGGCACGTGTCATCGGTCCTTGAGGCACTTGAGGGGGTGAAGGAGGGTCCATGGGGATCGCCCTAGGATACACCGTATCATCTCCCCTCCCTTGGGAAAGATCCGACCTCGGATCGAAATCTTCATCACCATGGAAAGGAGAGAGGTCCTTGATGTTGAAAGTATCGCTCACGGAGTACTTGTCTCGTGGGATGTCGATCTTGTAGGCGTTGTCGTTGTAGCGTGCTAGCACCTTGAAGGGTCCGTCGGCGCGAGGTAGAAGCTTGGACTTGCGCTCGAGTGGGAAGCGGTCCTTGCGAAGGTGAAGCCAAACAAGATCTCCCGGTTGGAACACCATCGGTACCTTGTTGACGTTGAGCTTGGTGGCGCGACGGTGGACTTGTCGCTCGATCATCGCCCTTGTGTCTTCGTGCACCTTCTTGAGATAAGTTGCCCTTGCACTTGCGTCCATGTTCGTGCGCTCTTGGAGAGGAAGCGGTAGGATGTCCAAAGGTGACAACGGGTTGAAGCCGTAGACGATCTCGAAGGGGGACTTGCCGGTTGTGGAGTGTCTTGCGCGGTTGTAGGCGAACTCGGCGATTGGTAAGCAATGCTCCCATTCCCGGATGTTCCTCTTGATCAACACACGAAGAAGAGTGGATAGCGTGCGGTTCGTCACCTCCGTCTGGCCGTCCGTTTGTGGATGGTACGCCGAAGAAAATAGAAGCTTGATTCCGAGCTTGGCACATAGTGTTTTCCAAAAGTAACTCAGGAACTTGACGTCCCGGTCGAAGACGATCGTTTTGGGCACGCCGTGTAGACGAATTATCTCCCTGCAAAAGAGAGTTGCAACATGTGAAGCATCGTCGATCTTGTTACAAGGAATGAAATGAGCCATTTTGGAGAACCTATCTACCACGACAAGCACGGAATCTTTGCCATTTTGAGTCCTAGGCAAGCCAAGTATGAAATCCATGCTTATGTCTTCCCATGGGTGATATGGAATAGGAAGAGGCATATAAAGGCCATAAGATTGAGCTTTGGACTTAGCTTTGCGGCATGTAGAACAGCGGTTGGTGAAGCGTGAGACGTCACGAAGCATCTTGGGCCAAAAATAGTTCTTAGAGAGTGTAGCAAACGTTTTGTCTCGTCCAAAGTGTCCCATGAGTCCTCCTCCATGCGATTCCTGCAAAAGGAGCAAACGAAGCGAAGACTCGGGAATGCAAAGTTTGTTAGCTCTCATAAGATATCCATCTTTGATGTAGTAATGCTACCAAGAAGTGTGAGTCAAGCATTTAGCATAGGCATTTGCAAAGAAAGGATCATGCTCATATAAATCTTTAATATGCTCAAAGCCAATCACATTCAACTCAAGTTGTGTTACAAGCATGCATTTGCGGGAAAGCGCGTCCGCCACAACATTTTCTTTGCCCTTGATGTATTTGATGACATAGGGAAAAGACTCAATGAACTCACTCCATTTAGCATGACGCTTGTTCAACTTGGTTTGACCTTTGAGATACTTGAGTGTCTCATGGTCCGTATGAAGAATGAATTCATGAGGTCTAAGATAGTGTTCCCAAACACGTAGAACTCTCACCAAGGCATAAAGTTCTTTATCATAGATAGGATAGTTAAGTTGCGCTCCCGATAGCTTCTCGCTAAAGTACGCAATTGGGCGCTTTTCTTGCATTAGCACGCCACCGATGCCGGTACCACTAGCATCACAATGAATCTCAAACGGTTTGTCAAAGTTTGGTAGTGCTAGAAGTGGTGCGTGCGTGAGCAAGCTCTTAAGCTCATTGAACGCGGTGTCTTGCGAAGGACCCCAAATGAAGGGTGCGTTCTTCTTGCTCAAAGCGTGTAGAGGCATAGCAATGGTGCTAAAATCCTTCACAAAACGTCGATAGAAACCGGCTAGACCAAGGAAACTACGCACTTGCATAAGATTCTTTGGTTGAGGCCAAGTTTTAATTGCTTCAATTTTAGTTTCATCAACGTGAACACCTTGAGAAGACACGACAAATCCTAGAAAGACAACCTTGTCAACTCCAAAAGTGCATTTTTCCATATTAGCATACAATTGTTGTTTGCGAAGTGCTTGCAAAACTATTTGTACATGGTCAACATGTTCTTCAAGCGACTTGCTAAACACAAGAATGTCATCAAAGTAAACTACGACAAAGACACCTATGTAGGGTCTAAGAACAAAGTGCATAAGACGCACAAAAGTGCCGGGTGCTTCCGATAAGCCCATTGGCATAACAAGCCACTCGTATAACCCGAACTTGGTTTTAAAAGCAGTTTTCCACTCATCACCCTCTTGAATGCGAATTTGGTAGTAACCACTTTTAAGATCAATTTTTGAAAAGATGGTGGCACCACAAAGTTCATCAAGCATGTCATCTAAGCGAGGAATAGGGTGACGATATCTAACTGTGATAGCATTTATCGGGCGGCAATCGGAACACATGCGAAAAGTTCCGTCTTTCTTAGGCACGAGAATAACGGGAACGGCACAAGGGCTTAGACTTTCACGTACATGACCCTTGTCGATGAGATTTTGCACTTGCCGTTGTATCTCCTTCGTTTCCTCGGGGTTGACGCGGTACGGAGCTTTGTTTGGAAGTGGAGCACCGGGTACGAGGTCGATGCGGTGTTCTATCCCTCGAAGTGGAGGTAGACCCGGTGGTAGCTCATCCGGAAAGACGTCCGAGAATTCCTGCAACAATTTAGACAACACCAAAGGTGGAGGTGGTGAAGTGTTAGTAGGTTTGGCTTCCCCTTTGCATAGAAGCACAAGGTGGAAGACGCTCGATGGGTTCTCACACACTTCTCTCATCTCACGTTTGTTAGCAAATAGCACTAGTTGCTTCTTGTCGCTCATCGTGGAGTCGCTCATATTTGGCTTGTGGCTCTCGCTCTCTTTTTGGTGGCTCGCTCTCTCACCATTCTCTCCACGATGGGTAGTAGGTAAAAGCTTGTCGGCGGCTACTTGACTTGGGGTCATAGGTCGGAGCACGAATTCCTTGCCCTTCATCTTGAAGTGATAGTGATTCGTCCGTCCATTGTGTGTGACTCCACGATCATATTGCCATGGTCGTCCAAGAATAAGGTGGCACACGGACATGGGTATCACATCACACTCAAGAGTGTCCTCGTAAGCGCCAATCTTGAAAGAGACTTGCACGGTGTGCTCGACTCGAAGAATTCCGGCGTCGTTGAGCCATTGGACCTTGTAGGGGTTAGGATGCTTCGTCTTGACCAAATGAAGCTTGTCGCATAGCTCTTCGCTTGCTAAGTTGTGGCAACTTCCGCCATCGATGATAACCTTGACGGCGCGTCCATTGATGCCGGCCTTCGTATGGAAAATGTGACAACGTTGGTCTTCATCTTGTTGATGTTGGAGTGTCAAGACTTTGGAGACAACAAGGTTGGGGCTTGAGTCGTTGTCGCAAAACACTTGATTGTCTTCTTCGTCATTGACTTGGCGATGCATAGCGACATGCTCAAGTGCTTCCATCTCATCATCGCTCATGGAGTCATAAGATCCGTCGTCGTTGATGATCATGGTGCGAACGGTCTTGCACTCAAATGACTTGTGGCCTCGTCCTTGGCACTTGAAGCATTTGATGGAGCTCGTCTTGTTGTTATCTTCGGTTGGAGGTGTGGTTGAGGAAGCTCTTGGCTTGAAGTTGTTGGTAGAAGGTGGACGACTCGAAGTAGTCGCATTCTTGTAGCTTTGCTTGTCTCCGAAGTTTGTAGGAGGCTTGGAAGAGGTAGGAGGAGTAGCCGAAGTCGTTGAAGCTTGGTTGTAAGAGCCGAAGTTCTTGAAGGTGAACTTTGAGTACTTGTAGTCTTCTTGAACTTGTCGCTCCGCTTTGGTTGCTTGATGTACTAGCTCGAGGAGATTGTTGTATGGTTGGAAGTCCGCAATCTTCTTGATGGGATAGTTGAGTCCATTCAAGAATCGCGCCATAGTTTGCTCTTCATCTTCCGTTATGTTTGCTCGTATCATGGCAATCTCCATCTCCTTGTAGTACTCTTCAACGGACTTGGTACCTTGCTTGAGGAGTTGTAGCTTTTTGAACAAGTCTCGGTTGTAGTGTGTAGGCACGAAGCGTGCTCTCATCACTTCCTTCATTTGAGCCCAAGTGGTGATAGGAGGTTCGCCTTTGGCTTCTCTTCTCTCTATGATTTGCTCCCACCAAATGAGAACATAGTCTTGGAACTCAAGTGATGCCATAGCGATCTTCTTCTCTTCATCGAAGTTATGAAGGCGAAAGATCTTGTCAACTTTCAATGCCCATGAGAGGTAGTCTTCGGGATCAATGCTTCCGGAAAACTTTGGCATGGTGAACTTGAGCTTGCCATAGCGATGCTCGTCGTTGTTTCCTTGTCTATTGGGAGGATGATCTCGGTTTTGGCGGTTTGCCATATCTTGTTGCTCTTGTTGAGGAAGATGTTCTTGTTGGGGTTGTTGCTCTTGCCGCGCGTGAGGAGGAGCTTCTTCTTGCCTTCTTGCTAGATGGCGCCTTTCTTGCATCTCATCTCGAAGAAAATCCTCTTCTTGACGAGTGTG
Source organism: Secale cereale (assembly GCA_902687465.1). Taxonomy (NCBI): domain Eukaryota; kingdom Viridiplantae; phylum Streptophyta; class Magnoliopsida; order Poales; family Poaceae; genus Secale; species Secale cereale. Next base: position 355,232,520 of record LR738712.1, read on the forward strand.
TCGATTGCGGGCGGCCACATTGCGGTGTGCATCTTGTAAAGCATGTTGCGCCTCCATAGCTTGAGCTTCACGGCGTTGTTGTGCGTGGCGGTTAGCCTCGGCATCTTGTTCTTCTTGATATTGACGAGCTCGCTCGTGTTGTTGTTGGCGTATTCGTTGCCGTTCTTGTGCTTGCTCAAGTGTAGCTTGGTTGTGACGACGTCGATTTTCTTGTTCGTCGAATAGCTCTTGAGAACTCTTGTCTTGTAGAGGATGCCGGTGGTCATGTCGAGCTTGACGTGCGGCTTGACGAAGAGTGTTTGACGTAGGTGTACTTGAGTCTTGCGTAGAGTCGGTGTGTCGACTTGAGCGGCTTCGTCGATGAGATGATGTTGAGGAAGAACGTCGGTTGATGATCAATGTCCGGAGCTCATTGTATTGAGTAGACATGTTGGTGTTGATGAGGTCGATTTGTTCCTTGGTACTTTGTTGGAATTGTCGCACGTCCTCGGCAACTTGACCAATGTACTCTCGCATAGCTTCACTCTCTTGATGTAGAGCTCGTTGGACACCGAATAGATGTAGTTTGGTGACGTAGTTGTTCGCTTCTTGAGGATCATCGAAGATCGGGTTGGTAGATGAACTTGGCCTATCCATCATCACAAGCAAGTATGTGAGTGGGAGAAAGGAGAAGACAATATCAATGTACCTTAACCGAGGTTGAAAATGGATCAATGATCACTCAACAATGTAACCCGGAAATAGCACTATTGGTATCACTTCGTGTCGATTCTCACACCTACAAGTAAAGCTTTGAGAGGAGCTTGGTTAGGATGTGGCACAAATTCAATGCAATCGTCAAAATGACTCAAAGATGTTGAAAATGGTTCACGAATTTGCTCATGCAACAAGTAGATCCCTAGCAAAGAGTAGCACACGGAACACACGCACGGATAGATAAATGTGGTTGTGCAACCAAGGATGAGCGAAAAATGTGGTAAACCACGGAAAATGCTCGTGTTGCACAACGCTAGAGAGACGCTAACCGATTGCTTAATAGGCGGATACGCACTTGTGCACGACCTATATGGGCAAAATGTAACGACTATCTATCACAAGTATGTTATGAGTGTATGATGTGCCGATGCTTGAGCACAAGATGATGTTGCTATGTATGATCTCTTTGGATGCAAGGCGTATGATGCTATAGTTTCTTTGCTTGGATTGGCTCTTTTGCTTAAAAGCTTTTGAGCTCTTTCTTTGGGCACATATGTATGCTTCTCGTATCAAGGTAGCTATTGTGTATGCGGAGCACTCTTGTGGCACACGGGGATATGCAAGATACCAAGATGATGTGATGTTACTCACAATGATGTGGTATGCAATATCTATCACTATCACTAATGTGCACAAGTGTCGTGGCCCGGCAATACTCAAATGGCTAGTCTCAATGGGAAAGCTACGCAAAGATGGTTCATAGGGTGACAATGCAATTGCAAGATAGAATGATCGAAGTGTCGTCGATGTTACCGTCCTTGCCGAAGTTGAGCGGTGGTGTCGTCGAAGTCTTGCCGTCCCAAGGTAGCCTAAACATCCAAGGAAACGGTGAAACCACAACTCAAGTATCCACGGCAAATGGAGACAAATGTTCGAAACTCGAAGCGGGTAAGCGATGGTGGATGCGGAAAAGGTGGTGGTATGCGGAAGAAATGGTGGAGCACCGAACGAAAATGGTGGAGAGGTGAGGAAATGGCTGCGGGAGGCCGGATGTCCGGGCCAAAGGCCGGATGTCCGGGCTGGGCCGGATGTCCGGGGCACGAGCCGGATGTCCGGGGTGCCCGAGCCAGGAAAAACTCCTTGCAACCGGAGGTGTTTGGGGAAAAATTCGGCGGATTTTGCGGATGAAAATTGGGGAAAAGTGGAGGAAAAGCTAGATCCACACGTGGCACAGCAAATCCATGGAACAAATTCAACAAAATCTTGCCAAATCAACAGATCACAGAAAATTTTTGGGGCTCTTTTTGTGGGGAATTTTTCGAAATTAGGAAGAACACGACAAAAACAGGCTAGAAAACGACGTGTGGGGCTCCAAAATCGTGAGAAACCTTTGCTCTGATACCATATGATACAGGGTGGAACCCTAATCAGCGGATCTTTCACGTTTGGAGGTTGGCACACGATGAACACGGGGAGAACACGGAGAAAGATGGGGAAAACACAAGAGAGAACACTCAAATCAACACGGAAGCAATCACACAAGTGCTAGATTCGCGATACAAGGTCGAGATACATGATCCAAAGTCAACACCGGTGATACAAAGATAGTCTTCTCCGTGAGGAGGTCTTGGAATCCCGTGGGATCTTCCCGTTAGGGGTCTTGAATCCAGAGGTGGATCTTCTCCGTAGAGGCGCACCGGTCTCGTGGGAGAAATCCACACAAGTGTCAAATGAGCTAAAACCACAGCTAACCCTAAACGGAATGAGGAGAGGAGTATATATAGTCTACGGGGCGAATGGGTACATGGGCCTCGGCCCGGGGTATGCGCGCAGGCATTTCAGGGGCCGGATGTCCGGGCGGCGGCCCGGATGTCCGGGTCTTCGAGGGGTGCCGGACGTCCGGGGCGAGGTGCCGGATGTCCGGGCTGGAGCGGTCTGGTCTCGGGCGCTCTCTGGACAGAGGCGCCGGATTTCCGGGCCCGGGGCCGGATGTCCGGGCCATGCTTGGCCGGATGTCCGGGCCCTGGCCGGATGTCCGGGCCCTGTAGCTTCAGTCGCTGCTGGTCTTCTGTAGTTGATGGCCCAGGTGCCGGATGTCCGGGCCATGGAGCCGGATGTCCGGGGCCTGGAGCTCCCTTCTGCCCTTCTCGATGCATCGGTTCGTCCGTGGCCTTGGGGACTTGTCCATCTTCACGCTCTTTTCCGACGCGGTCTCCTTCACACCTGAGCACACAAAGCACACTCGCTTGAGGTAGCAACCATGTCTCGCAAGATTCATAAGGAAATAGGGCTAGGAGTGACGTCACCTCGGTCTCGAAAGCTCTAGTACGGGCACGTGTCATCGGTCCTTGAGGCACTTGAGGGGGTGAAGGAGGGTCCATGGGGATGGCCCTAGGATACACCGTATCATTTCTCCTGCTTTGCGACATCTGTGGCCACATCATCTGGGGCATAGCGAGCTAGGTGCATGAAGTCATCCACATACTGCCCCACGGTACAGCTTCCCTAGCGTAAGTTGTGTAACACACGATTCTTCAGGATCATGGCTCCAGCTGAGACATGTGCAGTGCGAAAGGCCTGCTGAAACTGATCCCAAGTAACTATGGCAAGTAGTGGATATGTGGCGGTGTAGTTCTCCCACCAAGCGGCTGCGGGTCCCTCGAGCTGATGTGCGGCAAAATGCACTCTCTCTGCATCTATGCATCCAGCTGTTGCTATCTCCCTTCCCATCTTGCGGAGCTAGTCATCAGCAACAATCAGCTCGGTGCTACTAGAGAACACTAGCGGATTCAACCTCAGGAAGCGGTTCAGGTTGTCAACTGGGGGCGGGTTGTTGTTGTTGTTGTTGTTGGTGGTGGTGGTGCCTTGGTTCTGGACAAGTAGCTACATCAAATTGTTCTGCTGTTGGATTAATTGGGTGAGCTCCGGTGGGAAAGTGAATCCGGGCTCACGTCTCGGAGGCATCTGATGGGTTAGAGGGGTGAGAAAACAGAATAGAGTAAGGTCTAATGACAGATTTCACTACCCATATGCATATGAGACAAACATATTCAAATCACACCACTCAATTTCAAACAAGAATCACACAATCGATCTAAGCTACTATTACAAAAACTCGCGAACGATTTCTAACTACTTGGAAGAACACTAATAGTAATAGGATGGTCGTCTAGAAGTTTTGATCGGTAACAAACTCCATTGGTTCATAATCAGCACCAGTGTCATCATAATTGTCTTCATCATCATCACTATCTTCATCATCGTCATCACTGCCTGTGTGATCTAGTATGATGTAGTCGTCCTCATGAATGTTCACTTCATGTTCTGGTTTCACCACGGGTACTCCTAGCCTCTTCTTCAGGTATTCATTCTGCTCCAATGGCACAACAATTTCCTCTTCATATCCATCGAGGGTTGCCTTGAGTTCATCCTCTAGCTCGATATTCTGGGTCATCACCTTCTTGGTCTTCTTCATGACAGCGCACATCTGATTCTCATATCGACGAATGTGTTGATCCATCTCCTGTATGTATGCTACAATAGATCCATCATTCCTGGTACGAATCATCTCCCATTGCTCTCGGCATCCACAAATCTGGTACACGGTGTCTTCAAGATCCTTGTTGTACACCTCGCAAATGCGTCCAAAGGTGATCTGGGTGGCCATACTCTTTCCTAAGCTCCAAGTGGGTGCATCCAAGGTAAACTCAATGGGTTCGGTAGTTGGTGTAATTGTCCTCCCAAGAACACAAACTATGATCCTCGAGTGCTCCTCTTCTGGTAAAATTGCAGTGAAGGTTCCGGTGAAGCTTGGTATGCCGATGTTCAGATATTTCGTGACTTCCTTCAAGTGTCGTCCGAAAGGGGTGTTGTCATCACGCTGAGTATACTTGTTCCTGGGGTCTGACATCTATAGAGTAGAAATAGAGAAGGATTAGAAATGAATAGAGAAGAGTATCATGTGGCTTTTCCTAGTGGTCACGTCCTACAGTCAGCGTGTGCTCTGATACCATCTTGTAGCGACCCGATCCCAATGGATCAAAGTCACTGTGTTTAAGTGTCATCCCTGGATCGGTATGCTGACACACACAATACTCGAGGATTTATAACAGAGTTTCAATCACACACTTATTACATCGAGGTCCTCATAAAGAGTATTTATTACAAAAATATGGCTGAAGGCCAACTAATTAAGATACTGCGGAAGCTTCAAAGATAAATGAGTCCATCCAACTCCACGGCAAAACTGAGTGCAAGACAACGACCTATCGCACCTTAATCCTCGTCTGAAAACTCTGCAACATGAGACGTTGCAGCCGTGTAGGTCAGCACATGGAATATGCTAGCAAAGTCACACTATAGCAAAATGAAGAGCAAATATCTATCACTACATGCATATTTGGCTGGTGGAGGCTCTAAGTTTTTTTTTTGCATAAAGCTAATTTTTCCCTACAACAAAGGAATAAATTTTATTTACTACCAAGTTAAGTTACCAATATTGAGAAGGTTCCTCCAACTCAATCCCAAAATCACCAAGTCATTAATAACCCAACAATTTCATTAAATAGAGTGATGAGATCAAGAAATAATTCAAATACGAGATACTCAAGATGTCCAGAACCGGGGACACGGTTAATCATGATTAGTTTGTATACTCTACAGAGGTTTGCACACTTTTCCCCAAAACACTCAACCGCATCCATGATCGGAAGATCGAGACATAGCCTTTCAGAAGCATTAACTCTTTACTCTGGATAGACCGGTACACCTACTTTCCCCTACATCTGCTAGTCCACCACTGAAAGAGGTCACACCACTTACTCAACTATGCCAGAGCCCATAATGGCTTGTGGTCGCACACAGAAGTTTATAGGCATGCATAATCATATGATCACCTTGAGCCTGGGTGGCATTCCGTAGGATGATCACACGGTTCTTCCAGGATCTCCCAAGACAACACTGGATTCTCCAGGTGCCCGCAACCAATCCACCCAGATGTGTATTAATGTTGCCACCTTAAACTTTCCCTTAGTTATTATTACTCTCACGACTTTCATGAATCTCGCATACCAATCCCCTTCTACGAGCATGGCTAAGCAATATGTAACAAAAAGTATATTCTCGGGGTGATCAAAGTCATAGGTTCCTACCACATGAACTACATAGCATAACCACATGTACCCAAATCCTACTCATGCAAATCTTTGAGGGGTGAACTAATGCAAGTAAAACTGGGTATAAGAAAAGTACGATCAAAGTGTAACTTGCCTTGCTGATGATCGTTAAACCCTAGATACTCGTAGTAGCAAGCTTTGCACTCTGGAAATCTGTCGTGAACAAACAATAGCATACATAAGCACTCATGCAAAAGATTCAAAGAAAATCGAAGAAAATGATTCGGAAAACTCAAAAATAAGCAAATAGCTCTTTCAAACAGAAAACAATTTTCAACAGTACCAAAATTATGTGAATTAGATCTTAACAGAAATTTTATGTCAAGATCTTTGATTTGAAAAAAAGAATCAACTAAAACGGAGTTACGAAACTCAAGTTAAGAATAAAAGAAGTTCAAATTCAAAACTATTTGAATTCAAATTTTAAAACTTTCAAAAATCTTTTAAAGTTGGCTTTCACGATAGATGAGATCATAATGAAGATTTTGGGGTTGGTTTCATAGAATTTGGAAAACGTGTAAAAAGTTGTGATCGTTTGGAAAACAGGGACCGATCTATAAGAAATCTATTCACATATGGGTCCCTAGCTACGAGACAGAAAACTAAATGAACGAATGTTAGCTACAGAACTTAAACGACGAAAACGTTCGCTACAAAAACGTAAACAGAGAACGTTCGCAAAATAAAAAAACATTTAAAACAACAACAACATGCAATCTGGATCGTCAGATCCAGATCGGACAGACGGGGAGGGCAACGGTTACCGCGGCGGCGGCGTTCGTCAACGGCGAGGTGGGACGGCCGCGGCGGCTCAGCTTCGGCGGCTGCGGCGGACGACAGCGCGGGCGACATGGACGGCGGCGCGGGCTACTGCGGCTTCGAGGCGGTGGCGGCGGCGGTGAAGGAGGAGAAAGGGGGCGGGGTCTGGCTATTTATAGGAAGGAGGGAGAGGCGGCGGCGTAGGGAAGGGGTCGGGGTCGGCGAGGTGGCCGAAGGCGGTACGGCGGCGGCAGCGTGCTCACTCGGGACTTTGTCCCGACCTCGGGGGTGAGCGTGGCGCGTGGGCACGCAGGCTGGGCCGCGGCTTGGCGAGCTGGGTCGGCTCGGTCTGGTCGGTCCGAAACTTTTTTTAAATAAAAACTTTTTTCCAGAAATATGAAAAATAAGAAAACTAGAATAAATATCTATTAAAAAATAACAGAAAAAATCACACATAACTAGGTCCTTATTATTGACCTTGTGAACATTTTTCTGGGCCTAAATGCCTAATTTTAAAATAAACATTTTAGTACTAATAAACTCGCATAAAATGAATATTTTTGCAAATAAAATCAAATAAAAATATTTTGACTCAAAATTCAATTTCCAACATTTCTTTTCTGTTTTTTTAAGAAGTCATGTTATCTTCCGTCATTATTTTATTTATTTTGAAAATATTGGGATTGAAAACTGGCAAAATTTATATTTGATCCAACCCCACTTGGAAAGAAATAAAATGTGGGTCTTTTGGGAAACTTCCAACTCTCTCATTTGGTCCTTTGATACGTCTTCAACGTATTTACTTTTCCAAACACTTTTGCTCTTGTTTTGGACTCTAACTTGCATGATTTGAATGGAACTAACCCGGACTGACACTGTTTTCAGCAGAATTGCCATGGTGTTATTTTTGTGCAGAAATAAAAGTTCTTGGAATGACCCGAAACTTCACGGAGCCACCTTTTGGAATTAATAAAAAATACTAGCAAAAGAATCAACCGAAGGGGGCCCACACCTTGGCCACAAGGGTGGGGGGCGCGCCCCCTGCCTCGTGGGCCCCCTGGGACTCCACCGACCTCAACTCCAACTCTATATATTCACGTTGGGGGAGAAAAAATTCAGAGAGAAGGATTCATCGCGTTTTACGATACAGAGCCGCCGCCAAGCCCTAATCTCTCTCAGGAGGGCTGATCTGGAGTCCGTTCGCGGCTCCGGAGAGGGGAATATGTCGCCGTCGTCATCATCAACCATCCTCCATCACCAAATTCATGATGCTCACCGTCGTGCGTGAGTAATCTCATCGTAGGCTTGCTGGACGGTGATGGGTTGGATGAGATTTACCATGTAATCAAGTTAGTTTTGTTAGGGTTTGATCCCTAGAATCCATTATGTTCTGAGATTGATGTTGCTATGACTTTGCTATGCTTAATGCTTGTCACTAGGGCCCGAGTACCATGATTTCAGATCTGAAGCTATTATGTTTTCATGAATATATGTGAGTTCTTGATCCTATCTTGCAAGTCAATAGTCACCTACTACGTGTTATGATCCGGCAACCCCGAAGTGACAAGAATTGAGACCACTCCCGGTGCTGATCGTAGTTTGAGGAGTTCATGTATTCACTAAGTGTTAATGCTTTGGTCTGGTACTCTATTAAAAGGAGGCCTTAATATCCCTTAGTTTCCAATAGGACCCCGCTGTCGCGAGAGGGTAGGACAAAAGATGTCATGCAAGTTCTTTTCCATAAGCACGTATGACTATATTCGTAATACATGCCTACATTACATTGATGAACTGGAGCTAGTTCTGTGTCACCCTGCGTTATAATTGTTGCATGAGGAATCGCATCCGACATAATTAACCATCATTGATCCATTGCCTACGAGCTTTTCACATATTGATCTTTGCTTAGTTACTTTTCCGTTACCACTGTTACAATTGCTACAAAAACTGCTACTGTTACTTTGGCCACCGTTACCGTTATTTCCATACTACTTTGCTACTAAATACTTTGCTGCAGATATTAAGTCTTCCAGGTGTGGTTGAATTGACAACTCAATTGCTAATACTTGAGAATATTCTTTGGATCCCCTTGTGTCGAATAAATAAATTTGGGTTGAATACTCTACCCTCGAAAACAGTTGCGATCCCCGATGCTTGTGGGTTATCAAGACTATTTTCTGGCGCCGTTGCTGGGGAGCATAGTTCTATTCTTTGAGTCACTTGGGATTTATATCTTTTGATCACTATGAGGAACTTGAAAGACGAAAAAACCAAGATTTATCCCTCAACTACGAGGGGAGGTAAGGAACTGCCATCTAGCTCTGCACTTGATTCACCTTCTCTTATGAGTAAATTTGCGACACCTACACCTGGTATTGAATCTGATATGTCGTATGTTATTGATGATGCCACTTCTGCTATGCATGATGCCTATGATGAAACTACTTCTATGCTTGATAATACTGTGCCACTAGGTGAATTTCTTGATGAACAACTTGCGAGGGTTAGAGAGAATGAAATTATTATATTGATGAAAGTGATGATGAAGATTCTCCCCCTAGATATGAATTGCCTGATGTACCTGAGGGTTATGTTATAGATGAAGAAACCGCTAGAGATCTTTTAGCTTGCAAAGATAGATATGATCTTAAGAAACTGTTAGCTAAGCTGAAAGAAAAGTCTTTGAATCCTAGAATGAAATATGACCTAAGGATTATGATTTCTTTGTCGATCCAGAGATAATTACTTTGGTTGAATCTGATCCTTTTTATGGCTATGAATCTGAAACTGTTGTGGCACATCTTACTAAATTAAATGATAGAGCCACCCTATTCACCAATGAGGAAAAAAATTGTTACTACTATATCCTTAAGTTATTTCCGTTCTCATTAAAGGGTGATGCTAAAACATGGTTTAATTCTCTTGATCCTGGTTGTGTGCGTAGTCCCCAGGATATGATTAATTACCTCTCTGCTGAATATTTCCCCGCTCATAAGAAACAATTTGCCTTGAGGGAAATATATAATTTTGTGCAAATCAAAGAAGAGAGTCTCCCACCAGCTTGGGGGAGGCTTCTCCGATTACTTAATGCTTTTCCTGATCATCCTCTCAAGATAAATTAAATACTTGATATCAATTATAATAGACTAACCGATGCTTCCAGAGACCACCTGGATAGTTGTGCTGGTTGTGTTTTCAGGGAAAGAATTGTTGATCAAGCTGAATTGCTATTGAATAATATGTTGAGTAATGATAATGATTGGACACTTCCTCAACCAACTCCTAAGCCAACTCCAAAGAAAAAGGGTATTCTATTTCTCAGTCCTGAAGATATGCAAGCGGCAAAGAAATCTATGAAAGAAAAAGGTATTAAAGGTGAAGATGTTAAGAATTTACCACCTATTGAAGAAATACATGGTCTTGATAACCCGACACAGGTAGTAAAGGTAAATTCTCTCTAGAGATTTGATAAGGGTGAAATCCCATCTACTAAGATTTCTAGCCAATGCTTAGATGAGTTTGATAATTTTATTGTTAAACAAGAAGGCTTCAATGCTTATGTTGGTAGACAATTGAAATGTAATGCTTATATGATTGAACACTTGAGTGATTATATGTCTAGAGTTAAAGGTGAACTTAAACTCATTAGTAAACATGCTTCTATGGTTACCACTCAAGTAGAACAAGTACTTAAAGCTCAAGATGATTTGCTCAATGAATTAAATATAATAAAAATGATAATGTTGTTAGAGTTGTGACTAGAGGGGGTAGAATGACTCAGGAACCTTTGTATCCTGAGGGCCACCCTAAGAGAATTGAACAAGATTCTCAGAGAACTAATGTCGATACACCTAGTCCTTCTAAGAAGAAGAAAAAGAAAATTGATAGGACTTTGCATGCTTCTAGTGAACCTGTTGTTGACACACCTGGGAATCCCAATGATATTTCTATTTGTGATACTGAAACACAATCTGGTAATGAACATGAAACTAGTGATAATTTTAATGATGATGTTCATGTTGATGCTCAACCTAGCAATAATAATGATGTAGAGATTGAACCTACTGGTTATCTTGATAAGCCACAATCAAAGAATCAACATTATGATAAAAGAGACTTCGTTGCTCGGAAGCACGGTAAAGAAAGAGAACCATGGGTTCAGAAACCCATGCCTTTTCCTCCTAAACCATCCAAGAAAAAGGATGATGAGGATTTTGAGCGCTTTGCTGAAATGATTAGACCTATATGTTTTCGTATGCGTTTGACTGATATGCTTAAAATGAATCCTTATGCTAAGTATATGAAGGATATTGTTACAAATAAAAGGAAGATACCGGAAGCTGAAATTTCCACCATGCTTGCCAATTATACTTTTAAAGGTGGAATACCAAAGAAACTAGGGGATCCAGGAGTACCAACTGTACCATGCTCCATTAAAAGAAACTATGTTAAAACCGCTTTATATGATGATAGAGCCGGTGTTAGTGTGATGCCTCTCTCCTTATATCATAGACTTGATTTGAATAAATTGACACCTACTGAAATATCTTTGCAAATGGCCGATAAATCAACTACTATACCTGTCGGTATTTGTGAGGATGTGCCTGTTGTGGTTGCAAATGTTACTATTTTAATGGACTTTGTTATTCTTGATATTCCCGAGGACGATAGTATGTAGATTATCCTTGGTAGACCCTTTTTGAATACTGCAGGGGCTGTTTTTGATTGCAACAAAGGCAATGTCACTTTTCATGTTAACGGTAATGAGCATACAGTACACTTTCCGAGGAAACAACCTCAAGTCCATAGTATCAATTCTATTGGAAAAATTTCAACTATTATTATTGGAGGTTTTGAATTTCCTCTTCCTACTGTCAAGAAGAAACATGATATTCTTATTGTTGGGGACGTGCATATCCCCGTTGAGGTAACTTAGTATTATTCAAAAATTCTCCGGTTTCATGTTATTCGGAAAGTGTTTGTTAGCAAGACTTGATCAACCTTGTTAGTGGATTCCTTTTGATGAGCATGAGATGGATGAAGTTAGAAAGCACAACTCTCTGTACCCTCCTTTTACTTTCTATTATTTAGATTAAATAAAGCGAAAATAGTATTTCTTTTTGTCTGAATTATCCTTGCAATAAAAAATACCCCAAAAATAAAAGTTCTCCAAATGTCCTGAAATTGATATATGATTAGTTTAGAATATTTAAGAATTATTGGCACCGAGAACACACCAGGGGGCCACACCACCTGGCTACGAGGGTCCAAGGCGCGCCCACCCCCCGAGGCGCGCCCCTGCCTCGTGGACCCCACGTGGACCCCCTCCACTTATTCCAACACCCACTCACTTGATCTTCCTCCAGAAAAATCCTCCCATAGCTCAAACCCGTGTTCTAGCTCATTTTGCTGCCATTTTCGATCTCCTTGCTCAAAGCTTCATTCACAAAACTGTTTTGGGGGATTGTTCTTCGGTATGTGACTCCTCCAATGGTCTAATTAGTTTTTTGTTCTAGTGCTATTGCAAATTTTTGCTGCTAAGGTGACCCCGTTCTTGAGCTTGCATGTCAAATTTATGTGGTCAAAAGTAGTTTTAATGCATGATATAGCCTCTAGGCACTTGTGGGAGTAGTTGCTATCAATTTTGTTGAGTTTTGTTCACTTTTATTTTGAGTCACTAAATTTTTTTAGAAATTTTCAGAGGAAGAAAAATGTTTAGGAAAATATACCAAGGTGGTTCCTCAAGGAAACAAGGACCAAGGCTCGTGATACGTGAGTCGGATGATGAACGACCGAGGGAAGCTCAAGTGCGGCCTTATGAATGGTCGTCAGAGGAGTTTATGGTCCGGGCAGGCATCAAGGAAGAATTTGACGCGTATATGTGTAACGCTGATCTTGAGGGCTTCATGTCAGATAAGTGCCCGCAACACTATTACCTAACTAATTCCTTTGTGAGAAGGTTTAAATTTACATCCTCGCGCAATTCTCACAATGTTTTATTTGACCTATATGATAAATCATATACCATGGACTTAGAAGATTTTAATGCTGCTTGTAAACTCCCGCAGTGGGGTAATGTTAGTGAACCTTGCAAATCTGAATATAAAGACTTTCTTGCTAGTATCACTATGGGGGAATCTAGAGAAATTACACAAGCTACCATAGGGAGCATTCATTTCCCTTCCATACATTATTTTGCTCTCTTCATTGGTAGACGCATTAACGGTAAAGATGAGGCTTGTCACATGCGCGTTCCAGATATTAGTGTCCTCAAGAGTGTGGTGTTAGGTGATAAACAATATAACTTGGGGGCTATTGTTGCACGAAGGTTGCATCTTAACTGTTTAAGTGGAGATTTGTTTGGTGGAATTTATGCAACTCGTGTGGCTAATGATCTGGATGCACCCGTACATGAAAATGATATGGATTTACCTCCTGCCTATCTAGATTGTAATGCTATGGTTCGCCATCAGTTTGTTGAGAGGAATGAACAGTTCCTACAGTATCGACTAATCTTTCAGAGACGTCGCACTATCCATATTCCTCTCCCCGCTCCTACTTTCTTTGACTTTCAGGCAAAAAGGAGATATGTTATAACCAGGGAGGAGGCGAACGAGTATGAAAGGAGGACGGAGGCAGCTCGCCTCCAAGATGCAGTTCGTCAGGCAGTAGCCAGTGCATCTCAGTACGACCCTAGTTACAACTTTGGATATCCGCTAGGCCAGCCATGGCCCTAAACCAACTTAGGCCAAAAGCCTAAGCTTGGGGGAGTACGTATTTCTCACCGACATTACATTCATGTTCACACACTCATTCTAGTTGTTGGTTACTTGGTTCTCATACTTTTTCATTGTACTATCCATGCTAGTTTATTTTCTTTTCTAAGCCTTCTTCTTGTGTGTCAGAAAAACATTAAAAAAAACCAAAAAAGTTAGTTGTAACTTTCAGCTTTCCATGCCTGTAGTAGTAGTAATTAAAAGAAAACCCAAAAAGATTTCTCGTTCTTCTTTTGCTTGTTGGGAGCTTTCCCCTGTAAATAGTTTTTTTTTCTTTTCTTTCTTTGGGGGCCGAGAGGAGAAGACCATGATGAAAATGTTGAGTGGCTCTCATATGCATTATTGTTGATTTAACCAAGAGCATGTGCTACCTTGTCTTCTCCCTTGTATTAAATGCTTGCAGATTCCAGCTTAGTCCAATGCACGTGCACTATTATTATTATCCGCACCATTCGGTCGTGTGAGTGAAAGGCAATAATGACGATATACGATGGACTCATTGGGATGAGAGAAACTGGTATGAACTCGACCTATCTTGTTTTTGTAAATATGATTAGTCCATCATTCCTGATTCAGCCTATTATGAATGAAACATGTTTGCAATGACAATTAGAGATTATAGTTGCCCATGCCATGCTTAATTAGCTAGGAGTTTATAATGGTTTACCTTGCGTGCCAACATGCTCTTAAAATGGTTGTGATGTGGTATGATAGGGTCGTATCGTCCTTTGAACGATTCGAGTGGCTTGACTTGGCACATGTTCATGCATGTAGTTGAAACAAAATCAACATAGCCTCCACGATATTTATGTTCATGGTGAATTATATCCTACTCATGCTTGCACTCAGTGTTGATTAATTTTAATGCATGTTCATGACTATTGTCGCTCTCTAGTTGGTCGCTTCCCATTCTCTTTCTGGCCTTCACTAGTACTAAGCGGGAACACTACTTGTGCATCCACTTCCATAAACCCCAAAGTTATTCCATATGAGTCCACCGTACCTTCCTATATGCGGTAATTACCTGCCGTTCCAAGTAAATTTGTATGTGCCAAACTCTAAACCTTCAAATGAAATTCTGTTTTGTATGCTCGAATAGCTCATGTATCAACTAGGGTTGTCTATATCTTCCATGCTAGGTGGGTTATTCTCACGATGAGTGGACTCCGCTCATCATTCATGAGAAAATGGCCGATAATCGGGATGCCCAGTCCCATGCTCAAATCAAAATATAAATAAACAAAGCTCCCCCTGGACTGTTGTTGGTTTGGACGGTACCCGTTGTTTCGGATAAGCTGTGGAGTGTGTTTGCTGGTGGTAGGGGAGTATAAACTTTACTATTCTGTTTGGGAACCGCCTATAATGTGTGTAGCATGGAAGATATCGAGAACTCTTGGTTGTTATGTTGACAATGAAAGTATGCCACCCAAATTATTATTTATCTCTGTTTCAAAACTCGAGTTCTGTCACCTCTGCAAATCCCTGCTTCCCTCTGCGAAGGGCCTATCTATTTACTTTTATGTCGAGTCATCATCCTCTTATTAAAAAGCACCAGTTGGAGAGCACCGCCGTCATTTTCATGCATTGTTATTAATTTACATTGAGTATGACTGCGACTGGATCTTTTTTACCATGAATTCCAATGTCTAGTTAGTCCTTGATCTTCAAGGGTGCTCTACATTTATGTTTTGCGGTCTCAGAAAGGGCTAGCGAGATACCATCTTGTTATATCATATTATGATTATTTTGAGAAAGTGTTGTCATCCGAGATTTATTATTATTCCTCGCTAGTTGATTATGCCATCGATATGAGTAAACATGAGACCTAAATGTTATTGTGAATGTGGTTAGCTCATAATCTTTGTTGAAAACTTGAACGTTGGCTTTATATTTGCAACAACAAGAGCAAACCGAGTTTGTAAAAAAAATTATCACTTTTAGTTTGTCAACTGAATTGCTTGAGGACAAGCAAAGGTTTAAGCTTGGGGGAGTTGATACGTCTCCAACATATCTACTTTTCCAAAAAGTTTTTCCCTTGTTTTGGACTCTAACTTGCATGATTTGAATGGAACTAACGCGGACTGATGATGTTTTCAGCAGAATTGCCATGGTGTTATTTTTGTGCAGAAAAAGTTCTCGGAATGACCTGAAACTTCACGGAGCCACTTTTTGGAATTAATAAAAACACAGGTGAAAGAATCAACCGAAGGGGGCCCCCACCCTGGCCACGAGGGTGGGGGGCGTGCCCTACCCCCTGGGTGTGCCCCCTTGCCTCGTGGGCCCCCTGGGACTCCACCGACCTCAACTCCCACTCTATATATTCATGTTCGGGGAGAAAAAAATCAGAGAGAAGGATTCATCGCATTTTATGATACAGAGCCGCCGCCAAGCACTAATCTCTCTCGGGAGGGCTGATCTAGAGTCCGTTCGGGGCTTGGAGAGGGGAATCCATCGCCGTCGTCATCATCAACCTTCCTCCATCACCAAATTCATGATGCTCACCGCCATGTGTGAGTAATCTCATCATAGGCTTTGATAGAGGCAAAGGTGTCCCGTCTTTCGATGAGATGGTGGCTATTGTTTGGATGAAGTCGACTTTGACGATCCGACTACGAACGTGCATGGACGTCGCGCCTTAGCAATCGCTAAACCAACTCCGAGAGGTTATTGACCTCGCCGGAGCACGATCAACCTGACCACGAAGGTCTGTTTCCTGCAGGCAAACGAAGAACAAGCAAGAAACTGAGATTGCAATCTGGATATTGCGAATTCAAGAGGAAAGCTTTATTGATCAAGTGGGGTTCTGTGACGTCTTGGTCTGGTCGTTGAACACAAACGAAGTACGCGAAGTTGCAGCTATGGCGAACTTTAATCTAAACAAAACCCAAAGTCTAAACGACGCCCTAAGGGCTGTATATATGAGGGAAAGAGGGGGGAATTTCGTGGCCCTTGGTGGAGGGGTCCGAAACCAACCCTAACTCTTGTTTCCCCACACATACGGACTCTAAAAACAGCCTATACTCAAGTATTTCGAAATTACATGGGCCTGGCCCAATAATCAGGTGACGCAGCACCTATAATAGCCTCTGGACGAAATTTATGAAGTGGCATCTTGTATATTTCGTCCAAGGCTTCTCACACTCATTATGGTGGATTCAAAGTCCTGAAATCATCAATTGAAACTCCATTCTTGTTCCCCTTGCGCATGCCATCATCTCCATGCTTGATCTTGCTCCAATGTTCATCCTTCTTGTCCAAGCTAGGCCCTTCATTTGTAAGCAAGACAAATGTATCCAATTTAGGCAGCATCATATTCTCATGAACATTAGATTCATTACCAAGAAACGAAAGTACCTGGTAATTTAATTGGCGTGCGCGAGCTCTAGTAATTGGTCCTGTATATGTGTCAGTTGGAGCTGTGGGTGTAACCTTGTTAGTGATGTCCTCATCATCCTCCCCTTCTTGAATTGAAGTCGTCCTCGACGAAAGCTCATCTTCCTCACCCAAGTAAGGCTTCAAATCTGCAATGTTAAATGTGGGACTAATCCCAAAATCTGCAGGCAGCTCAAGTTTATATGCATTATCATTTATTTTCTCTAACACCTTGAAAGGACCATCAGCACGTGGCATTAGCTTTGACTTGCACAAATTAGGAAACCTATCCTTACGCAAATGTAACCAAACAAGATCTCCAGGTGCAAAGACAACACGTTTTCTACCCTTATCTCCAACAAGTTTATATTTAGCATTCATGCGCTCAATATTTTCCTTAGTTAACTCATGCATTTTTAAGATCAATTTAGCATGTTGTTTAGCATCAAAATTAACCTTCTCCGAAGATGGAAGAGGCAACAAATCAATAGGTGCACGAGGTAGAAAACCATAGACAATTTCAAAAGGGCACATCTTAGTAGTAGAATGCAATGAACGATTATAAGCAAATTCAATATGAGGCAAGCATTCTTCCCACATTTTCTTATTATTCTTCAAAACAGCCCTAAGCATAGTAGACAAAGTTCTGTTGACTACTTCAGTTTGTCCATCAGTTTGGGGGTGACAAGTAGTACTAAAAAGCAGTTTAGTCCCCAACTTAGCCCATAAGCATCTCCAAAAGTGGCTAAGAAATTTAGTATCACGATCTGAAACAATAGTATTTGGCACACCATGCAAGCGAATAATTTCACGAAAGAACAAATCAGCAACATTAGCAGCATCATCGCTTTTATGACATGGTATAAAGTGTGCCATCTTCGAGAACCTATCCACGACAACAAATATGCTATCCCTCCCCTTCTTTGTTCGAGGTAAACCCAAAACAAAGTCCATAGATATATCTTCCCAAGGAACACTAGGGACAGGCAAAGGCATATATAAACCATGAGGATTGAGTCGTGACTTAGCTTTTTGACATGTAGTGCAGCGAGCAACAAAACGCTCAACATCCCGTCGCATCTTTGGCCAAAAGAAATGTGGAACAAGTTCGTCGTTAGTGATGGATTTGTGTTTCGAGCTAACAAGCGAACAAGCAAGAAACTAAGATTGCAATCTGGATATTGCGAATATAAGAGGAAAGCTTTATTGATCAAGGTGGGGTTCTGTGACGCCTTGGTCTGGTCGTTGAACACAAACGAAGTACGCGAAGTTGCAGCTATGGCGAACTTTTAATCTAAACAAAACCCAAAGTCTAAACGACGCCCTAAGGGCTGTATATATGAGGGAAAGAGGGGGGGAATTTCGTGGCCCTTGGTGGAGGGGTCCGAAACCAACCCTAACTCTTGTTTCCCCACACATACGGACTCTAAAAACAGCCTATACTCAAGTATTTCGAAATTACATGGGCCTGGCCCAATAATAAGGTGACGCAGCACCTAAAATAGCCTCTGGACGAAATTTATGAAGTGGCATCTTGTATATTTCGTCCAAGGCTTCTCGCACTCATTATGGTGGCTTCAAAGTCCTGAAATCATCCATTGTAACTCCATTCTTGTCCAAGCTAGGCCCTTCATTTGTAAGCAAGACAAATGCATCCAATTTAGGCAGCATCATATTCTCATGAACATTAGATTCATTACCAAGAAACGAAAGTACCTGGTAATTTAATTGGCGTGCGCGAGCTCTAGTAATTGGTCCTGTATATGTGTCAGTTGGAGCTGTGGGTGTAACCTTGTTAGTGATGTCCTCATCATCCTCCCCTTCTTGAATTGAAGTCGTCCTCGACGGAAGCTCATCCTCCTCACCCAAGTAAGGCTTCAAATCTGCAATGTTAAATGTGGGACTAACCCCAAAATCTGCAGGCAGCTCAAGTTTATATGCATTATCATTTATTTTCTCTAACACCTTGAAAGGACCATCAGCACGTGGCATTAGCTTTGACTTGCGCAAATTAGGAAACCTATCCTTACGCAAATGTAACCAAACAAGATCTCCAGGTGCAAAGACAACACGTTTTCTACCCTTATCTCCAACAAGTTTATATTTAGCATTCATGCGCTCAATATTATCCTTAGTTAACTCATGCATTTTTAAGATCAATTCAGCACGTTGTTTAGCATCAAAATTAACCTTCTCCGAAGATGGAAGAGGCAACAAATCAATAGGTGCACGAGGTAGGAAACCATAGACAATTTCAAAAGGGCACATCTTAGTAGTAGAATGCAACGAACGATTATAAGCAAATTCAATATGAGGCAAGCATTCTTCCCACATTTTCTTATTATTCTTCAAAACAGCCCTAAGCATAGTAGACAAAGTTCTGCTGACTACTTCAGTTTGTCCATCAGTTTGGGGGTGACAAGTAGTACTAAAAAGTAGTTTAATCCCCAACTTAGCCCATAAACATCTCCAAAAGTGGCTAAGAAATTTAGTATCACGATCTGAAACAATAGTATTTGGCACACCATGCAAGCGAATAATTTCATGAAAGAACAAATCAGCAACATTAGCAGCATCATCGCTTTTATGACATGGTATAAAGTGTGCCATCTTCGAGAACCTATCCACGACAACAAATATGCTATCCCTCCCCTTCTTTGTTCGAGGTAAACCCAAAACAAAGTCCATAGATATATCTTCCCAAGGAACACTAGGGACAGGCAAAGGCATATATAAACCATGAGGATTGAGTCGTGACTTAGCTTTTTGACATGTAGTGCAGCGACCAACAAAACGCTCAACATCCCGTCGCATCTTTGGCCAAAAGAAATGTGTAGCAAGTACGTCCTCCGTCTTCTTCACGCCAAAGTGTCCCATTAATCCTCCTCCATGCGCCTCCTGCAACAACAAAAGACGAACAGAGCTAGCTGGAATGCATAGCTTGTTAGCACGAAACACAAATCCATCATTAACGACGAAC
Source organism: Secale cereale (assembly GCA_902687465.1). Taxonomy (NCBI): domain Eukaryota; kingdom Viridiplantae; phylum Streptophyta; class Magnoliopsida; order Poales; family Poaceae; genus Secale; species Secale cereale. The sequence continues at coordinate 355,252,277 of LR738712.1, forward strand.
TTGTTCCATGTTCACCCTTCTTTGCAATTCTGCAATACATCTTTAAATTCAGCATCATGCACATATTGATCTTTGATGGTGATACGGTGTATCCTAGGGCCATCCCCATGGACCCTCCTTCACCCCCTCAAGTGCCGCAAGGACTGATGACACGTGCTCGTGCTAGAGCTTTCGAGACCGAGGTGACGTCACTCCTAGCCCTATTTCCTTATGAACCTTGCGAGACATGGTTGCTACCTCAAACGGATGTGCTTTGCCTGATCAGGTGTGAAGGAGGCCGCTTCGGAGAAGAGCTTGAAGATGGACAAGTCCCCAAGGCCACGGACGAGCTGATGCATCGAGAAGGGCAGAAGGAAGCTCCAGGCCCCGGACATCCGGCCCCATGGCCCGGACATCCGGCACCTGGGCCATCAACTACAGAAGACCAGCAGCAGCCAAAGCTACAGGGCCCGGACATCCGGCCAGGGCCCGGACATCCGGCCAAGCATGGCCCGGACATCTGGCCCTGGGCCCGGAAATCCGGCGCCTCTGTCCAGAGAGCACCCGAGACCAGACCGCTCCAGCCCGGACATCCGGCTCCTCGCCCCGGACGTCCGGCACCCCTCGAAGACCCGGACATCCGGGCCGCCGCCAGGACATCCGGCCCCTGATCTGCCTGCGTGCAGCCCCCTGGGCCGAGGCCCATGTACCCGTTCGCCCCGTAGACTATATATACTCCTCTCCTCATTCCGTTTAGGGTTAGCTGTGGTTTAGCTCATTTGACACTTGTGTGGATTTCTCCCACGAGACGGTGCGCCTCTACGGAGAAGATCCACTTCGGATTCAGGACCTCCTTCATCGGAGAAGATCCCCCGGGATATCAAGACCTCCTCCGGGAGAAGACTATCTGTATCACCGTTGTTGACCTTGGATCATGGATCTCAACCTTGTATCGCGAATCTAGCATTTGTGTGATTGCTTTCGTGTTGATTGAGTGTTTTCCTCTTGTGTTTCCCCCATCTTTCCCTTGTGATTCCCCGTGTTCATCGTGTGCCAACCTCCAAACGTGAAAGATCCGCTGATTAGGGTTCCACCCTGTATCATATGGTATCAAGAGCAAAGGTTTCTCACGATTTTGGAGCCACACACTTCGCTTTCTAGCCTGTTTTTGTCGTGTTCTTCCCTATTTCGAAAATTTCCCCACAAAAAGAGCCCCAAAATTTTTTTTTGTGATCTGTTGATTTGGCAAGATTTTGTTGAATTTGTTCCATGGATTTGCTGTGCCACGTGTGGATCTAGCTTTTCCTCCACTTTTCCCCAAATTCCATCCGCAAATTCCGCCGAATTTTTTCCCCAAACACCACCGGTTGCAAGGAGTTCTTCCTGGCTCGGGCACCCCGGACATCCGGCTCGTGCCCCGGACATCCGGCCCGGCCCGGACATCCGGCCCCTGGCCCGGACATCCGGCCTCCCGCAGCCATTCCTCCACCACTACACCCCACCTTGCACCCCACCACCGCCAGTTTTGTTCGGTGATCCATCCATTCTTCCGCAAACCTCCACCAATCTTCCGCAACAACCACCATCGCTTACCCGCTTCGAGTTTGGAATATTTGTCTCCATTTGCCTTGGATACTTGAGTTGTGGTTTTCACCGTTTCCTTGGATGTTTAGGCTACCTTGGAACGGCAAGACTTCGACAACACCACCGCTCAACTTCGGCAAGGACGGTAACATCGACGACACTTCGCTAACTCTATCTTGCAATTGCATTGTCACCCTATGAACCATTTTTGCGTAGCTTTCCCATTGAGACTAGCCATTTGAGTATTGCCGGGCCACGACACTTGTGCACATTAGTGATACTCATATATATTGCATACCACATCATCTCGGTATATTGCATATTCCCGTGTGCCACAACAGTGCTCCGCATACACAATAGCTACCTCGATCCGAGAAGCATACATATGTGCCCAAAGAAAGAGCTCAAAAGCTTTTAAGCAAACGAGCCAATCCAAGCAAAGAAACTATAGCATCATACGCCTTGCATCCAAAGAGATCATACATAGCAACATCATCTTGTGCTCAAGCATCGGCAAATCATACACTCATAGCATACTTGTGATAGATAGTCGTTACGTTTTGCCTCTTATAGGTCGTGCACAAGTGCGTATCCGCCTATTAAGCAATCAGTTAGCGTCTCTCTAGCGTTGTGCAACACGAGCATTTTCCGTGGTTTACCACATTTTTCGCTCATCCTTGGTTGCACAACCACATTTATCTATCCGTGCGTGTGTTCCGTGTGCTACTTTTTGCTAGTGATCTACTTGTTGCATGAGCAAATTTGTGAACCACTTTCAACATCTTTGAGTCATTTTGACGATTGCATTGAATTTGTGCCACATCCTAACCAAGCTCCTCTCAAAGCTTTACTTGTGTAGGTGTGAGAATCGACACGAAGTGATACCAATAGTGCTATTTCCGGGTTACATTGTTGAGTGATCATTGATCCATTTTCAACCTCGGTTAAGGTACATTGATATTGTCTTCTCCTTTCTCCCACTCACATACTTGCTTGTGATGATGGATAGGCCAAGTTCATCTACCAACCCGATCTTCGACGATCCTCAAGAAGCGAACAACTACGTCACCAAACTACATCTATTCGGTGTCCAACGAGCTCTACATCAAGAGAGTGAAGCTATGCGAGAGTACATTGGTCAAGTTGCCTAGGACGCGCGACAATTCCAACAAAGCACCAAGGAGCAAATCGACCTCATCAACACCAACATGTCTACTCAATACAATGAGCTACGGACATTGATCATCAACCGACGTTCTTCCTCAACATCATCTCATAGACGAAGCCGCTCAAGTCGACATACCGACTCAACGCAAGACTCAAGTACACCTACGTCAAACACTCTTCGTCAAGCCGCACGTCAAGCTCGACATGAACATCGGCAACCTCTACATGACAAGAGTTCCCAAGAGCTATTCGACGAACACGAAAATCGACGTCGTCAAAACCAAGCTACACTTGAGCAAGCACAAGAACGGCAACGACTACGCCAACAACAACAAGAGCGAGCTCGCCAATATCAAGAAGAACAAGATGCCGAAGCTAACCGCCAAGCACAACACCGTCGAGAAGCTCAAGCTATGGAGGCGCAACGTGCTTTACAAGATGCACACCGCAATGTGGCCGCCCGCAATCGACACACTCGTCAAGAAGAGGATTTCCTTCGAGATGAGATGCAAGAACGGCGCCATCAAGCAAGAATGCAAGAAGAAGCTACACCTCAAGCGCGACAAGAGCAACATGATATGGCAAACCGCCAAAACCGAGATCATCCTCCCAATAGGCAAGGAAACAATGACGAGCATCGCTATGGCAAGCTCAAGTTCACCATGCCAAAGTTTTCCGGAAGCATTGATCCCGAGGACTACCTCTCATGGGCATTGAAAGTTGACAAGATCTTTCGCCTTCACAACTTCGATGAAGAGAAGAAGATCGCTATGGCATCACTTGAGTTCCAAGACTATGTTCTCATTTGGTGGGAGCAAATCATAGAGAGAAGAGAAGCCAAAGGCGAACCTCCTATCACCACTTGGGCTCAAATGAAGGAAGTGCTGAGAGCACGCTTCGTGCCTACACACTACAATCGTGACTTGTTCAAGAAGCTACAACTCCTCAAGCAAGGTACCAAGTCCGTTGAAGAGTACTACAAGGAGATGGAGATTGCCATGATACGAGCAAACATCACGGAAGATGATGAGCAAACTATGGCGAGATTCTTGAATGGACTCAACTATCCCATCAAGAAGATTGCGGACTTCCAACCATACAACAATCTCCTCGAGCTAGTACATCAAGCAACCAAAGCGGAGCGACAAGTTCAAGAAGACTACAAGTACTCAAAGTTCAACTCCAAGAACTTCGGCTCCTATAACCAAGCTTCAACGACTTCGGTTACTCCTCCTACCTCTACCAAGCCTTCTACAAACTTCGGTGACAAGTCAAGCTACAAGAATGCGACTACCTCGAGTCGTCCACCTTCTACCAACAACTTCAAGCCAAGAGCTTCCTAACTACAACTCCAACCGAAGATAACAACAAGACGAGCTCCATCAAATGCTTCAAGTGCCAAGGACGAGGCCACAAGTCATTTGAGTGCAAGACCGTTCGCACCATGATCATCAACGACGACGGATCTTATGACTCCATGAGCGATGATGAGATGGAAGCACTTGAGCATGTCGCTATGCATCGCCAAGTTAATGAAGACGAAGACAATCAAGTGTTTTGCGACAATGACTCAAGCCCCAACCTAGTTGTCTCTAAAGTCTTGACACTCCAACATCAACAAGATGACGACCAACGATGCCATATTTTCCATACGAAGGCCGGCATCAATGGACGCTCCGTCAAGGTTATCATCGATGGCGGAAGTTGCCACAACTTAGCAAGCGAAGAGCTATGCGACAAGCTTCATTTGGTCAAGACGAAGCATCCGCACCCCTACAAGGTCCAATGGCTCAACGACGCCGGAATCCTTCGAGTCGAGCACACCGTGCAAGTCTCTTTCAAGATCGGCGCTTACGAGGACACTCTTGAGTGTGATGTGATACCCATGTCCGTGTGCCACCTTATTCTTGGACGACCATGGCAATATGATCGTGGAGTCACACACAATGGACGGACGAATCACTATCACTTCAAGATGAAGGGCAAGGAATTCGTGCTACGACCAATGACTCCAAGTCAAGTAGCCGCCGACAAGCTTTTACCTACCACCCATCGTGGAGAGAATGGTGAGAGAGCGAGCCACCAAAAAGAGAGCGAGAGCCACAAGCCAAATATGAGCGACTCCACGATGAGCGACAAGAAGCAACTAGTGCTATTTGCTACCAAACGTGAGATGAGAGAAGTGTGTGAGAACCCATCGAGCGTCTTCCACCTTGTGCTTCTATGCAAAGGGGAAGCCAAACCTACTAACACTTCACCACCTCCACCTTTGGTGTTGTCTAAATTGTTGCAGGAATTCTCGGACGTCTTTCCGGATGAGCTACCACCGGGTCTACCTCCACTTCGAGGGATAGAACACCGCATCGACCTCGTACCCGGTGCTCCACTTCCAAACAAAGCACCTTACCGCGTCAACCCCGAGGAAACAAAGGAGATACAACGACAAGTGCAAAACCTCATCAACAAGGGTCATGTACGTGAAAGTCTAAGCCCTTGTGCCGTTCCCGTTATTCTCGTGCCTAAGAAAGACGGAACTTTTCGCATGTGTTCCGATTGCCGCCCGATAAATGCTATCACCGTTAGATATCGTCACCCTATTCCTCGCTTAGATGACATGCTTGATGAACTTTGTGGTGCCACCATCTTTTCAAAAATTGATCTTAAAAGTGGATACTACCAAATTCGTATTCAAGAGGGTGATGAATGGAAAACAGCTTTCAAAACCAAGTTTGGGTTATATGAGTGGCTTGTCATGCCGATGGGCTTATCGGAAGCACCCGGCACTTTTGTGCGTCTTATGCACTGTGTTCTTAGACCCTACATAGGTGTCTTTGTCGTGGTTTACTTTGATGACATTCTTGTGTTTAGCAAGTCGCTTGAAGAACATGTTGACCATGTACAACTAGTTTTGCAAGCACTTCGCAAACAACAATTGTATGCTAACATGGAAAAATGCACTTTTGGCGTTGACAAGGTTGTCTTTCTAGGATTTGTCGTGTCTTCTCAAGGTGTTCACGTTGATGAAACTAAAATTGAAGCAATTAAAACTTGGCCTCAACCAAAGAATCTTATGCAAGTGCGTAGTTTCCTTGGTCTAGCCGGTTTCTATCGACGTTTTGTGAAGGACTTTAGCACCATTGCTATGCCTCTACACGCTTTGAGCAAGAAGAACGCACCCTTTATTTGGGGTCCTTCGCAAGACACCGCGTTCAACGAGCTTAAGAGCTTGCTCACGCACGCACCACTTCTAGCACTACCAAACTTTGACAAACCGTTTGAGATTCATTGTGATGCTAGTGGTACCGGCATAGGTGGCGTGCTAATGCAAGAAAAGCGCCCAATTGCGTACTTTAGCGAGAAGCTATCGGGAGCGCAACTTAACTATCCTATCTATGATAAAGAGCTTTATGCCTTGGTGAGAGTTCTACGTGTTTGGGAACACTATCTTAGACCTCATGAATTCATTCTTCATACGGACCATGAGACACTCAAGTATCTCAAAGGTCAAACCAAGTTGAACAAGCGTCATGCTAAATGGAGTGAGTTCATTGAGTCTTTTCCCTATGTCATCAAATACATCAAGGGCAAAGAAAATGTTGTGGCGGACGCGCTTTCCCGCAAATGCATGCTTGTAACACAACTTGAGTTGAATGTGATTGGCTTTGAGCATATTAAAGATTTATATGAGCATGATCCTTTCTTTGCAAATGCTTATGCTAAATGCTTGACTCACACTTCTTGGGAGCATTACTACATCAAAGATGGATATCTTATGAGAGCTAACAAACTTTGCATTCCCGAGTCTTCGCTTCGTTTGCTCCTTTTGCAGGAATCGCATGGAGGAGGACTCATGGGACACTTTGGACGAGACAAAACGTTTGCTACACTCTCTAAGAACTATTTTTGGCCCAAGATGCTTCGTGACGTCTCACGCTTCACCAACCGCTGTTCTACATGCCGCAAAGCTAAGTCCAAAGCTCAATCTTATGGTCTTTATATGCCTCTTCCTATTCCATATCACCCATGGGAAGACATAAGCATGGATTTCATACTTGGCTTGCCTAGAACTCAAAATGGAAAAGATTCCGTGCTTGTAGTGGTAGATAGATTCTCCAAAATGGCTCATTTCATTCCTTGTAACAAGATAGACGATGCTTCACATGTTGCAACCCTCTTTTGCAGGGAGATACTTCGTCTACACGGTGTGCCCAAAACGATCGTCTCCGACCGGGACGTCAAGTTCCTGAGTTACTTTTGGAAAACACTATGTGCCAAGCTCGGAATCAAGCTTCTATTTTCTTGGGCGTACCATCCACAAACGGACGGCCAGACGGAGGTGACGAACCGCACGCTATCCACTCTTCTTCGTGTGTTGATCAAGAGGAACATCCGGGAATGGGAGCATTGCTTACCAATCGCCGAGTTCGCCTACAACCGCGCAAGACACTCCACAACCGGCAAGTCCCCCTTCGAGATCGTCTACGGCTTCAATCCGTTGTCGCCTTTGGACATCCTACCTCTTCCTCTCCAAGAGCGCACGAACATGGACGCAAGTGCAAGGGCAACTTATCTCAAGAAGGTGCACGAAGACACAAGGGCGATGATCGAGCGACAAGTCCACCGTCGCGCCACCAAGTTCAACGTCAACAAGGCACCGATGGTGTTCCAACCGGGAGATCTTGTTTGGCTTCACCTTCGCAAGGACCGCTTCCCACTCGAGCGCAAGTCCAAGCTTCTACCTCGCGCCGACGGACCCTTCAAGGTGCTAGCACGCTACAACGACAATGCCTACAAGATCGACATCCCACGAGACAAGTACTCCGTGAGCGATACTTTCAACATCAAGGACCTCTCTCCTTTCCATGGTGATGAAGATTTCGATCCGAGGTCGGATCTTTCCCAAGGGAGGGGAGATGATACGGTGTATCCTAGGGCCATCCCCATGGACCCTCCTTCACCCCCTCAAGTGCCGCAAGGACCGATGACACGTGCTCGTGCTAGAGCTTTCGAGACCGAGGTGACGTCACTCCTAGCCCTAATTCCTTATGAACCTTGCGAGACATGGTTGCTACCTCAAACGGATGTGCTTTGCCTGATCAGGTGTGAAGGAGGCCGCTTCGGAGAAGAGCTTGAAGATGGACAAGTCCCCAAGGCCACGGACGAGCTGATGCATCGAGAACGGCAGAAGGAAGCTCCAGGCCCCGGACATCCGGCCCCATGGCCCGGACATCCGGCACCTGGGCCATCAACTACAGAAGACCAGCAGCAGCCGAAGCTACAGGGCCCGGACATCCGGCCAGGGCCCGGACATCCGGCCAAGCATGGCCCGGACATCCGGCCCCGGGCCCGGAAATCCGGCGCCTCTGTCCAGAGAGCACCCGAGACCAGACCGCTCCAGCTCGGACATCCGGCTCCTCGCCCCGGACGTCCGGCACCCCTCGAAGACCCGGACATCCGGGCCGCCGCCCGGACATCCGGCCCCTGATCTGCCTGCGTGCAGCCCCCTGGGCCGAGGCCCATGTACCCGTTCGCCCCGTAGACTATATATACTCCTCTCCTCATTCCGTTTAGGGTTAGCTGTGGTTTAGCTCATTTGACACTTGTGTGGATTTCTCCCACGAGACGGTGCGCCTCTACGGAGAAGATCCACTTCGGATTCAGGACCTCCTTCATCGGAGAAGATCCCCCGGGATATCAAGACCTCCTCCGGGAGAAGACTATCTGTATCACCGTTGTTGACCTTGGATCATGGATCTCAACCTTGTATCGCGAATCTAGCATTTGTGTGATTGCTTTCGTGTTGATTGAGTGTTTTCCTCTTGTGTTTCCCCCATCTTTCCCTTGTGATTCCCCGTGTTCATCGTGTGCCAACCTCCAAACGTGAAAGATCCGCTGATTAGGGTTCCACCCTGTATCAGATGGTCTCCAAACCAAATATTTTAAAGTCAAGTTGTAAAAGCATAGTATAACGACGAGATAATGCATCAGCAATAACATTTTATTTTCCCTTCTTGTGTTTAATAACATAAGGGAAAGTCTCTATGAATTCAACCCATTTAGCATGTCTACGGTTCAGTTTTGCTTGACTTTTAATGTGCTTTAAAGATTCATGATCAGAATGTATAACAAATTCTTTGGGCCATAAATAATGTTGCCATGTCTCCAAAGTCCGAACAAGAGCATATAATTCCTTATCATAAGTAGAATAATTCAGACTAGGCCCACTCAATTTTTCAGAAAAATATGCAACAGGTTTACCATCTTGTAATAACACACCTCCTAATCCAATTCCACTAGCATCACATTCAAGCTCAAAAGTCTTATTAAAATCAGGAAGTTGGAGTAAAGGAGCATGTGTCAACTTATCTTTCAATACTGTGAATGCTTCTTCCTGTGCAGTACCCCAAACAAAAGGCACATCCTTCTTTGTAAGCTCATTGAGAGGTGCAGCACTGGTGCTGAAATCTCTCACAAAACGCCGATAGAATCCAGCGAGGCCAAGGAAACTCCTCACGTGTGTGACCGTTTTGGGCTGCGGCCAACTCTCAATAGCTTCAATCTTGGCTTTATCAACCTCAATTCCCTGTGGTGTAACAACATAGCCAAGAAAAGAGACTCGGTCGGTGCAAAAGGTGCACTTTCCAAGGTTACCAAATAAACGTGCATCACGTAGAGCAATAAAAACAGCACATAAATGTTCCAAATGTTCCTCCAAAGATCTGCTAAAAATCAATATATCATCAAAGTATACTACCACAAATCGTCCAATGAAAGCACGTAAAACTTCATTCATTAATCTCATGAAAGTACTAGGTGCATTAGTTAACCCAAAAGGCATGACTAACCACTCATATAATCCAAACTTAGTTTTAAATGCTGTTTTCCATTCATCTCCCAATTTCATACGAATTTGATGGTATCCACTACGCAAATCAACTTTGGAGAATATTGTAGAGCCACTCAATTCATCAAGCATATCATCTAGCCTAGGAATAGGATGACGATAACGAATAGTAATATTATTAATGGCTCTACAATCAACACACATACGCGATGTACCATCCTTTTTCGGCACTAGAATAATAGGAACAGCACAAGGACTAAGGGATTCGCGTATATAACCTTTGTCGAGTAGCTCCTGTACTTGACGCATAATCTCCTTCGTCTCTTCTGGATTGGTACGGTATGGTGCGCGGTTGGGTAGCGATGCACCAGGAATTAAGTCAATCTGATGCTCAATCACTCGAATAGGTGGTAATCCCGGTGGCACGTCTTGTGGAAAGACGTCGGCGAACTCCTGTAAAATGTTAGTGACAGCGGGAGGCAAAGAGGAAGGCACGTCCTGGAATGAAAACAAGGCCTCTTTGCATACAACAGCATAGCAAACAGATTTGCTAAAATCTAGCTCATCAATATCAGATTTGGTGGCAAATAAACATGCACTTTTTAATTAAATTTCAGAAGCAACAGTAGATGGTTTATTAGTAGGCTTCATTTGTTGCTCAAATTCTTTTGCCACAATCTGATTTTCACTCTTATTTTTCTCCTGTTTTGCTTTATTAGCTCTATTAATATCATCTTTCAAAATGGAATCAGGAGTCATAGGAAGCAAAGTAATATTTTTATCCTTATGAACAAGAGTATACTGATTGTTTCTACCATGGTGTACAGAATTTTTATCAAATTGCCATGGTCTACCAAGTAATAAGGAACATGCTTGCATAGGTACCACATCACAATCAACATAATCAACATATGTAGAGATACTAAAATGCACACGAACAGTACGTGTTACCTTAACCTTGCCGCTGTTGTTGAACCATTGGATGTAGTAAGGATGTGGATGTGGTCTTGTGGTGAGAGATAGCTTCTCCACCATCTCCATGCTAGCCAAGTTGTTGCAACTCCCTCCATCTATGATCACGCGAACAGAACGTTCCTTCACAACTCCCTTTGTATGGAACAAATTATGCCTCTGAGTTTGCTCAGCTTGTGTAACCTGCACACTCAAAACACGTTGAGCTACTAAACATTCATACCTGTCAGCATCTTCAGGAGCCATGTATTGCGTCTCATGATCAGAATCGTCTCCACCGTGTTCTTCACGTGTAATAAGAGCCAAAGTCTCCTCATCATAGTCACTAGCGGATTCATATCCACCATCCTCAGTAGCAATCATCACACGCTGAGATTTGCAATCTCTCGCAAAATGTCCTCTTCCCTTACAACGACGACAAATAATATCACTAGTGTGCCCTGTTGATGCCATGGAAGAAGAAGAACTCTGTGCAGGCCCAATAGGTGTGCTCTTGGCAGATAATGGAGGTTGTGCCTGCTTCCTTGTATCACGGCTGGAGGTAACAGCTGATGGAGGTGTCGGTGCAGTAGAATGTGTGGAAGTAGAGGATGCACGCGGTGTCCATGATGAAGGTCGACCTGTAGAAAAGTTAGTCCGCGCCAATGCCTGTCGATCCTGCACTTCACGTTCAGCTTTATAAGCAAGATGGAATAAACGAGTGATATTAGTATAATCCTTATACTCTAGAATGGTCTGAATCTCTCTATTTAATCCACCCATAAAACGTGCAAGCATAGCTTCATTCTCCTCAACAATACCACATCTAATCAGGCCAGTTTGTAATTGCTGATAATATTCTTCTACAGAATTTTTTCCTTGTCTTAAGCGCTGCAGTTTTTGAAGTAATTCACGTTGATAATATGGTGGAACCCAACGAGTACGCATAGCAGTTTTCAAAGCAGTCCAAGTAGCTGGAGTAGGATATAATCTACAATGTTCAGACCACCAAACACATGCAAAACTAGTGAAAGCACAAACAGCAGCAGGAACACGTCTCTCCTCGGGATAGTTTAAACATGTAAAACGGTGTTCAGTTTGTAACTCCCAAGTAAGATATATATCAGGAACATATCTACCCTCAAATGGTGGAATATTCAATTTCAGTTTAGGAAGATGGTCATGTACCTCAGGTGGTGGTGCAGCCCTACCGTTGCGATGATATGCATGAGGACGACCTGGTGGTGGTGGTGCTGGTTGTTGGACGTAGTTCTGATTTTGGTCAACCTCATCCTCGTAATGGTCCTCCACCTCTGCAGTAGCAGCAGGAGCTACAGAAACATCAACAGCAGCAACAGAAGCTTGACCAGTCTCAAGGGGAACGCGATGTGCTCGTCCCACTTGATTCGGAAGTCGGCGTTGTTGTTGTTGTTGTTGTTGTTGTTGTTGTTGAAGAGGTGGGACAGTTGCAGCAGCCGGTGGTGGTGGAAAACGCGCAAGCAATTCAGCAAACTTGTTATCCAGCTTTGTTTCAAACGTCTTCTCCATGCCATCTATCTTCTCCATGGCCTCGTCCAATGTGTTTAGCACATCTTGCACCTGTACACTCATCATTTCCTGAAACTTATCATGAAGCTCCTTGTTCGTCAAGTTCTCCCAGTCAGTCTCGTCGACTTGTGATCCTGGCATGGTTAGCAGCAATAGAAACACACAAGAATATGATCCTACAAACTACTAACAAGTGGTGGTGGTGGCGGGTGTCACAAATCCGTCAAGCAAATCTCAAATTCTTACCAGTTCTTACCCAGCAGCAGGTGGTGATCGGCAACCGATGTAGTCAAAACTCTCAAAGCTAGGATAGAGCGATTACCAGGGAGAGTCAAACGCATGATGTAGATGTATGTGGAGCTGGGAAGGCTTATAATATGGTAGCAAAAAGGGTCAGCAATAATCAATTCAGAGATGCAAAGGTGAATAAACGCTCAACGACGGTACTGTGCTGGTCCTAGGCTAGACCGTACTAGAGACGCGAGCCTAGAACACTAACAAAATCACAGCGCTGCACGTAATCAAGGGGAAAGCACACTCTGAATTTTTTTTTCGCCTCTTTTTTTTGCGCTCTTTTTGTTTTGCGCTGTTTTTTTTTTGCCGAAAATCACTATAATGGCGAGTGTCTCGAAACACTTCCCAAGTCAAACTAAGATGATAGGCACGAAATTTTTTTGACGATTTTTTTTTTCGGAATCAGGGCAGCGACGACGAAAAAGTGCGGTAAAAAATCAGTATGGTGGCACGTGTCTCAAAAGACTCAGAAAAGCCCAAAAATAGGATAGGGAAAAAATATTTTCACCTGTCGAAATTTTGGCCTAAAAACTGCCCGGGGGTCTCCAGACTTTTTTTTTTCGAGACCTACGCAGGCAAGGAAACACGAAACCGAAACCTAGATGGATCTCGAGAACAAACCTAATATGAAAAGAACTCGGATTTGTTGTGGATATATGGTGGTAGGATATGGCAGCGGTGGTAGGTTATGGCAGCGGTGGTAGGTTATGGCAGCGGTGGTGGTATGTGGTGGCGGTGGTCGGATATGGCAGCGGTAGTGGTATGGCAGCGGCGATGAATATGGTGCGGCGGCGACGTGACAAACTGTGAACTGAACTCGAAACTCTAAAGAACTAGACGCTAAGACCAGCAACTTGCACGACGATGCAACCGTAAATTCAACAAAGCAAATACAGAAAAGATTATGCAAAGGCTCAGATTGGTTCGGATGGGATGAACTAACCCTAATATTTTTTTTGGCTTTTTCGTGGACTATAGGTATGAAGAACAGACTCGATCTAAACTATGAAAAACTGTAAAATCTCACCGAGCAACCTGGAAATCTGATACCACTTGATAGAGGCAAAGTTGTCCCGTCTTTCGATGAGATGGTGGCTATCGTTTGGATGAAGTCGACTTTGACGATCCGACTACGAACGTGCGTGGACGTCGCGCCTTAGCAATCGCTAAACCAACTCCGAGAGGTTATTGACCACGCCGGAGCACGATCAACCTGACCACGAAGGTCTGTTTCCTGCAGGCAAACGAAGAACAAGCAAGAAACTGAGATTGCAATCTGGATATTGCGAATTCAAGAGGAAAGCTTTATTGATCAAGTGGGGTTCTGTGACGTCTTGGTCTGGTCGTTGAACACAAACGAAGTACGCGAAGTTGCAGCTATGGCGAACTTTAATCTAAACAAAACCCGAAGTCTAAACGATGCCTTAAGGGCTGTATATATGAGGGAAAGAGGGGGGAATTTCGTGGCCCTTGGTGGAGGGGTCCGAAACCAACCCTAACTCTTGTTTCCCCACACATACTGACTCTAAAAACAGCCTATACTCAAGTATTTCGAAATTACATGGGCCTGGCCCAATAATAAGGTGACGCAGCACCTATAATAGCCTCTGGACGAAAATTATGAAGTGGCATCTTGTATATTTCGTCCAAGGTTTCTCACACTCATTATGGTGGCTTCAAAGTCCTGAAATCATCAATTGAAACTCCATTCTTGTTCCCCTTGCGCATGCCATCATCTCCATGCTTGATCTTGCGCCAATGTTCATCCTTCTTGTCCAAGCTAGGCCCTTCATTTGTAAGCAAGACAAATGTATCCAATTTAGGCAGCATCATATTCTCATGAACATTAGATTCATTACCAAGAAACGAAAGTACCTGGTAATTTAATTGGCGTGCGCGAGCTCTAGTAATTGGTCCTGTATATGCGTCAGTTGGAGCTGTGGGTGTAACCTTGTTAGTGATGTCCTCATCAGGCTTGCTGTACGGTTATGGGTTGGATGAGATTTACCATGTAATCGAGTTAGTTTTGTTAGGGTTTGATCCCTAGTATCCATCATGTTATGAGATTGATGTTGCTATGACTTTGCTATGCTTAATGCTTGTCACTAGGGCCTGAGTGCCATGATTTCAGATCTGAACCTATTATGTTTTCATGAACATATGTGAGTTCTTGATCCTATCTTGCAAGTCAATAGTCACCTGCTATGTGTTATGATCTGGCAACCCCGAAGTGACAATAATCGGGACCACTCCCGGCGAAGACCGTAGTTTGAGGAGTTCATGTATTCACTAAGTGTTAATGCTTTGGCCCCATACACTATTAAAAGGAGGCCTTAATATTCCTTAGTTTCCAATAGGACCCCGCTACCATGGGAGGGTAGGACAAAAGATGTCATGCAAGTTACTTTCATAAGCACGTATGACTATATTCCGAATACATGCCTACATTTCATTGATGAACTGGAGCTAGTTCTGTGTCACCCTATGTTATAACTGTTGCATGAGGAATCGCATCCGACATAATTATCCATCATTGATCCATTGCCTACGAGCTTTTCACATATTGATCTTTGCTTAGTTACTTTTCCGTTACCACTGTTACAATTGCTAAAAACACTGCTACTGTTACTTTTAGCACCGTTACCGTTATTTCCATACTACTTTGCTACTAAATACTTTGTTGTAGATATTAAGTCTTCCAGGTGTGTCGAATTGACAACTCAACTGCTAATACTTGAGAATATTCTTTGGCTCCCCTTGTGTTGAATTAATAAATTTGGGTTGAATACTCTACCCTCGAAAACTGTTGTGATCCCCTATACTTGTGGGTTATCATCCTTGTGTTGCTTAAAGTACCTTGGATCAATTTCCAACAAAATCCAATTTCAAAAACGCACAACTTATGAATGCATATGAATGACATCCAAATTGAAATTTGGATGTTACAAGTAGTAATGGTAAAGAGCAACGACATCACACGACAGGAAACAATGGCAATGGACAGGGTAATGGTGGAAAGTGCAGACACCCCGGTGGCGGGTCAGATTTTGTAGCTAACACCAATGCTCAGTATAAAAATGAGCGTCGTAGGAACATGCCGCAGTTCGGAAGACCAAAATTTAACCTTGAAGCAAGGTTGTTAGAATCGCGATTCTGTTGTACGATTCTACGACTTTACGATCCAAACTAACCCCTCTGATTCTACGACTTTATTTCATAGAATCTACGTTTCTACGATCCTGATAGTGAAGATTCCACGATTTGCGATTCTACCATCAGGGCTCCGATCCGATTCAAAATCGCGATTCTGACAACCTTGCCTTGAAGCAACCCTTAATGACCCTTGTCCGAAGCATAGTCTGCCTGGTCGACCGTCAACTCATGCTCGGAATGATTGTTCCATAATGAAGCAATGGTGGAATTATAACCCAGGTCACGGCAATGACAATGGGACACAAGGCGGGTCAGGATCCAGGTCTCAAGGGCTTGGTTTTGGTGGTGGCGGCTCAAGCTCCGGTTTTCAAGGTCAAGGCCACCAGGGTGGTTATAATCAACAATCTGGTCAGGGAAGCCAGCAGCAAAATAATCAATCAGGTTATGAAAGTAATCCAAAGCAGCTCAATGGTGGCCAATTCATGTTTTCACTACGAGTCTATGCAAGAGGGATCAGAAGATTCATAAGTGTATGGTTAATACAGTTGAGCCGACAGTGCCTCAGTATTGGAGATGGTTAGAATATCCAATCACGTGGAGTTGTGAGGATCACCCGCCCCGAGTTGAGATCCAGGTCATATGGCTTTGGTAGTAGCCCCTCAAGTTGGAGGTTCTAAATTCACAGAAGTGCTTATGGATGGTGGCAGGAGTATCAATATTCTGTATTATGACACTCTCCGTCGGATGAATTTAACTGATAAATATCTTAAGCCGTCATCCACAATTTTTCATGGAGTGGTGCCAGGTAAGTCGGCTTATCCTGTTGAAAAGATTGCTCTGGAAGTTGCTTTTGGCACTGACTAAGACTACAGGGCAGAAACATTATGGTTTGAGGTGGTCAAAATCACGAGTCCGTATCATGCCTTCTTTGGGCGGCCGGCATCCTTGTTATGTGTATTTACAGCTTAAGATGCCAGGGCGAAAAGGGGTGATCACGATCCACGGTTATTGAAATATTGCTTTGGAATGCAAGGAAGGAGATACGGCTTATGCAGAGCCGGCTTGTGCTTCTGAGAAATTAAAATTTTATAAAGATAACGTTGACCCGGCTGATATGACCCCTTTGAAGAAACCTAGTGTTGAGCAAGAGCCGCTGTTGAAGTTTAAATCTATTGATGATATCAAACAGGTGGAATTTGTTCCTGACGACTGATAGAGGCAAAGGTGTCCCGTCTTTCGATGAGATGGTGGCTATCATTTTGGAGGAAGTCGACTTTGACGATCCGACTACGAACGTGCGAGGACGTCGCGCTTTAGCAATCGCTAAACCAACTCCGAGAGGTTATTGACCACGCCGGAGCACGATCAACCTGACCACGAAGGTCTGTTTCCTGCAGGCAAACGAAGAACAAGCAAGAAACTGAGATTGCAATCTGGATATTGCGAATTCAAGAGGAAAGCTTTATTGATCAAGTGGGGTTCTGTGACGTCTTGGTCTGGTCGTTGAACACAAACGAAGTACGCGAAGTTGCAGCTATGGCAAACTTTAATCTAAACAAAACCCAATGTCTAAACGACGCCCTAAGGGCTGTATATATGGGGGAAAGAGGGGGGAATTTCGTGGCCCTTGGTGGAGGGGTCCGAAACCAACCCTAACTCTTGTTTCCCCACACATACGGACTCTAAAAACAGCCTATACTCAAGTATTTCGAAATTACATGGGCATGGCCCAATAATAAGGTGACGCAGCACCTATAATAGCCTCTGGACGAAGTTTATGAAGTGGCATCTTGTATATTTCGTCCAAGGCTTCTCGCACTCATTATGGTGGCTTCAAAGTCCTGAAATCATCAATTGAAACTCCATTCTTGTTCCTCTTGCGCATGCCATCATCTCCATGCTTGATCTTGCTCCAATGTTCATCCTTCTTGTCCAAGCCAGGCCCTTCATTTGTAAGCAAGACAAATGTATCCAATTTAGGCAGCATCATATTCTCACGAACATTAGATTCATTACCAAGAAACGAAAGTACCTAGTAATTTAATTGGCGTGCGCGAGCTCTAGTAATTGGTCCTGTATATGTGTCAGTTGGAGCTGTGGGTGTAACCTTGTTAGTGATGCCCTCATCATCCTCCCCTTCTTGAATTGAAGTCGTCCTCGACGGAAGCTCATCTTCCTCACCCAAGTAAGGCTTCAAATCTGCAATGTTAAATGTGGGACTAACCGCAAAATCTGCAGGCAGCTCAAGTTTATATGCATTATCATTTATTTTCTCTAACACCTTGAAAGGACTATCAGCACGTGGCATTAGCTTTGACTTGCGCAAATTAGGAAACCTATCCTTACGCAAATGTAACCAAACAAGATCTCCAGGTGCAAAGACAACACGTTTTCTACCCTTATCTCCAACAAGTTTATATTTAGCATTCATGCGCTCATTATTTTCCTTAGTTAACTCATGCACTTTTAAGATCAATTCAGCACGTTGTTTAGCATCAAAATTAACCTTTTCCGAAGATGGAAGAGGCAACAAATCAATAGGTGCACGAGGTAGGAAACCATAGACAATTTCAAAACGGCACATCTTAGTAGTAGAATGCAACGAACGATTATAAGCAAATTCAATATGAGGCAAGCATTCTTCCCACATTTTCTTATTATTCTTCAAAACAGCCCTAAGCATAGTACGCAAAGTTCTGTTGACTACTTGAGTTTGACCATCAGTTTGGGGGTGACAAGTAGTACTAAAAAGCAGTTTACTCCCCAACTTAGCCCATAAACATCTCCAAAAGTGGCTAAGAAATTTAGTATTACGATCTGAAACAACAGTATTTGGCACACCATGCAAGCGAATAATTTCACGAAAGAACAAATCAGCAACATTAGCAGCATCATCGCTTTTATGACATGGTATAAAGTGTGCCATCTTCGAGAACCTATCCACGACAACAAATATGCTATCCCTCCCCTTCTTTGTTCGAGGTAAACCCAAAATAAAGTCCATAGATATATCTTCCCAAGGAACAGTAGGACAGGCAAAGGCATATATAAACCATGAGGATTGAGTCGTGACTTGGCTTTTTGACATGTAGTGCAGCGAGCAACAAAACGCTTAACATCCCATCGCATCTTTGGCCAAAAGAAATGTGTAGCAAGTACGTCCTCTGTCTTCTTCACGCCAAAGTGTCCCATTAATCCTCCTCCATGCGCCTCCTGCAACAACAAAAGACGAACAGAGCTAGCTGGAATGCATAGCTTGTTATCTCGAAAAACAAATCCATCATTAACGACGAACTTGTTCCATGTTCTCCCTTCTTTACAATTCTGTAATACATCTTTAAATTCAGCATCATGCACATATTGATCTTTGATGGTCTCCAAACCAAATATTTTAAAGTCAAGTTGTGAAAACATAGTATAACGACGAGACAATGCATCAGCAATAACATTTTCTTTTCCCTTCTTGTGTTTAATAACATAAGGGAAAGTCTCTATGAATTCAACCCATTTAGCATGTCTACGGTTCAGTTTTGCTTGACTTTTAATGTGCTTTAAAGATTCATGATCAGAATGTATAACAAATTCTTTGGGCCATAAATAATGTTGCCATGTCTCCAAAATCCGAACAAGAGCATATAATTCCTTATCATAAGTAGAATAATTCAGACTAGGCCCACTCAATTTTTCAGAAAAATATGCAACACGTTTACCATCTTGTAATAACACACCTCCTAACCCAATTCCACTAGCATCACATTCAAGCTCAAAAGTCTTATTAAAATCAGGAAGTTGGAGTAAAGGAGCATGTGTCAACTTATCTTTCAATACCGTGAATGCTTCTTCCTGTGCAGTACCCCAAACAAAAGGCACATCCTTCTTTGTAAGTTCATTGAGAGGTGCAGCAATGGTGCTGAAATCTCTCACAAAACGCCGATAGAATCCAGCGAGGCCAAGGAAACTCCTCACGTGTGTCACCGTTTTGGGCTGCGGCCAACTCTCAATAGCTTCAATCTTGGCTTTATCAACCTCAATTCCCTGTGGAGAAACAACATAGCCAAGAAAAGAGACTCGGTCGGTGCAAAAGGTGCACTTTCCAAGGTTACCAAACAAACATGCATCACGTAGAGCAATAAAAACAGCACGTAAATGTTCCAAATGTTCCTCCAAAGATCTGCTAAAAATCAATATATCATCAAAGTATACTACCACAAATCGTCCAATGAAAGCACGTAAAACTTCATTCATTAATCTCATGAAAGTACTAGGTGCATTAGTTAGCCCAAAAGGCATGACTAACCACTCATATAATCCAAACTTAGTTTTAAATGCTGTTTTCCATTCATCTCCCAATTTCATACGAATTTGATGGTATCCACTACGCAAATCAACTTTGGAGAATATTGTAGAGCCACTCAATTCATCAAGCATATCATCTAGCCTAGGAATAGGATGACGATAACGAATAGTAATATTATTAATGCCTCTACAATCAACACACATACGCGATGTACCATCCTTTTTCGGCACTAGAATAATAGGAACAGCACAAGGACTAAGGGATTCGCGTATATAACCTTTGTCGAGTAGCTCCTGTACTGATATGACCCCTTTGAAGAAACCTAGTGTTGAGCAAGAGCCGCTGTTGAAGTTTAAATCTATTGATGATATCAAACAGGTGGAATTTGTTCCTGACGACTGATAGAGGCAAAGGTGTCCCGTCTTTCGATGAGATGGTGGCTATCATTTTGGAGGAAGTCGACTTTGACGATCCGACTACGAACGTGCGAGGACGTCGCGCTTTAGCAATCGCTAAACCAACTCTAAGAGGTTATTGACCACGCCGGAGCACGATCAACCTGACCACGAAGGTCTGTTTCCTGCAGGCAAACGAAGAACAAGCAAGAAACTGAGATTGCAATCTGGATATTGCGAATTCAAGAGGAAAGCTTTATTGATCAAGTGGGGTTCTGTGACGTCTTGGTCTGGTCGTTGAACACAAATGAAGTACGCGAAGTTGCAGCTATGGCGAACTTTAATCTAAACAAAACCCAATGTCTAAACGACGCCCTAAGGGCTGTATATATGGGGGAAAGAGGGGGGAATTTCGTGGCCCTTGGTGGAGGGGTCCGAAACCAACCCTAACTCTTGTTTCCCCACACATACGGACTCTAAAAACAGCCTATACTCAAGTATTTCGAAATTACATGGGCCTGGCCCAATAATAAGGTGACGCAGCACCTATAATAGTCTCTGGACGAAATTTATGAAGTGGCATCTTGTATATTTCGTCCAAGGCTTCTCGCACTCATTATGGTGGCTTCAAAGTCCTGAAATCACCAATTGAAACTCCATTCTTGTTCCCCTTGCGCATGCCATGATGAGGACATGACTACCTTGGATACAACCAAAAATATTGCATACATGTATATTTGTGAGGTGATTTCTAATGCAAACTATGCAACAATTTATTTATGTTATCCAGAACAAAAATACTTCACAGACTTTTGTGCCATGTCTAATTCCAGGTGCATGGGACATTTGTACAATTCACATATAAAGATAAGGGAAAAAGAGAAGTTTAGGGGTTGTTCAAAAAGTTCTCTCACGTCACTTTTGGGCCAAGAGAAGATAGAGTCCAAGTCTCTCACGTTCTGCATCCAGATTCAGACTGCACAGACATACCTGACTCAAAACGGCAAGAACTCCTTCATACGGACTCCGAATTGGGTGATTCTTTTTTTGTTGGAAACTCGATTTCATACACTTTCCAACCCAATTGGAATCACCTTTAAATTCGTCCGGAGCGTTGAGATACCAACAAAACAATCTGACGCTGCAACAGAATCCGAGTCAAACTACAAGTCCAAAGGTGTTACATCACCTCTACTTGGGCCCAAGAGCCTTGTACGACCTAGGGTTAGTATTAGGCTGCCTTGGGACGTCCTTCCACCTCCTTGGCCGCCACCCCTTGCTCCTATATAAGTAGATCCATCTAGTAGCTTTTTCTTAGGGATTTGTTTAGTCAAAAGTTAGCCATTGCAACTTCGTGTACTTCGTTTGTGTCCAACGACCAGACCAAGACCGCTTACGGATCCGCACCTTTATCAATACATCATTTATATTTGCAATATTCAGATTGCTTTATCATATTCTTGCTTGTTCTCCGATTGCATGCAGGAATAGACCTTCGTGGTCAGGCTGATCGTGCTTCTGGCATTGTTAGTAACCCCTGGAGATTGGTTTAGCGATTGCTAAGGCGCAACGTCGTGCACGTTTGTAGTCGGATCGTCAAAGTCGTCTCCACCAAATCGATAATTATCATCTCATCGAAAGATCGGGCCCCTCGTCTCTATCATGCCATCATCTCCATGCTTGATCTTGCTCCAATGTTCATCCTTCTTGTCCAAGCTAGGCCCTTCATTTGTAAGCAAGACAAATGTATCCAATTTAGGCAGCATCATATTCTCATGAACATTAGATTCATTACCAAGAAACGAAAGTACCTAGTAGTTTAATTGGCGTGCGCGAGCTCTAGTAATTGGTCCTGTATATGTGTCAGTTGGAGCTGTGGGTGTAACCTTGTTAGTGATGTCCTCATCATCGACTCATCTCGACAATTTACAATAAGTGCCACTATGGATCCAAAATAGGAAAACACGCTCATCGAGTTCATCCATGAGAATCGGGACATTTTTGCATGGAAGCCTTCTGACGTGCCGGGTGTACCGAGGGAAATCCTTGAGCACAGTCTTAATATAGATCTTAAGTTTAATCTGGTCAAATAGTTCCTCCGCCGTTTCAATGAAGAGCGACGTAAAGCTATTGGAGAAGAGGTGGCCCAGCTCTTGGCAGCTGGCTTCATTGTGGAAGTTTTTCACCCTGAGTGGTTGGCTAACCCTGTGTTGGTACTTAAGAAAAATGGCACATGGCGTATGTGTATTGATTACATAGATCTTAACAAAGTGTGTCCAACGTATCGGTTTGCTCTCCCCCGTATCGACCAAATCATTGATGCAACAGCGGGTTGTGAGAGTTTGTGTTTCTTGGATGTGTTTTCGAGTTATCATTAGATCAATATGGCAGTCAAAGACCAAGAGAACACGTCGTTCATCACACCTTTTGGAGCTTGCTGCTATGTTTCTATGCCTTTTGGGCTTAAGAGTGCTCAGGCGACTTACTAGTGCTGCGTCCAGAATTATCTTCACAATCAGATTGGGTGCAACGTGCATGCTTATGTTGATGACATTGTGGTCAAGTCTAGGAAGAAGGAGACTCTTCTGAATGACTGAAAAGAAAATTTTGACAATCTCCTGGTCTACAAGATGATACTTAACCCGGTCAAATGCACTTTTGGTGTGCCTGCAGGTAAACTATTGGGTTTTCTAGTCTCAGAACGAGGCATCGAGGCTAACCCGGAAAATATAAAGGCGGTCACTTCATTAGCTAAGCCGACGTGTGTTAATGATGTTCAACAACTGGCGGGTCTTGTTGCGGATTTAATCCGGCTCATAAGTCGCATGAGAGAAAAGGTTCTGCCCTTATATCAGATGATGAAGAAGTCTGACCACTTCGTCTGGAGTGAGGTGGCAGATCAAGCGTTTGAAGCTCTCAAGAAACTGTTGGCTGAGCCGCGGGCCCTAGCTGCCCCAGTTGACAAAGAGCCTTTGCTGTTGTACGTGGCGGCTAATAATAAAGCTGTCAGCATAGCAGTTGTCAGGGAGCGCAAGGAGGTGGGTAAGGAGTATGCAGTCCAACGGCCGACTTATTATATCAGTGAGGTTTTAACAGAGTCCAAGCAAAGATACCCACATTGGTAGAAGCTAGTGTATGGGGTGTTCATGGCGAGTCGCCAACTGAAGCATTATTTTCTTGGACATCCTATTACTATGGTTAGCTGTGCTCCTTTGAGAGATATTATTCAAAACAGAGAAGCCACTGGTCGGGTCGCCAAGTGGGAAATCAAGTTGGGACCTCATGGTTTAAAGTATGTCCCTAGGACGACTATCAAATATCAAGCTCTCGTGGATTTTATTAATGATTGGGCGCCTGAGGAGAAGACTGATAACACATATTGGATAATCCATTTTGATGGCTCTAGACAACTGAAAGGCTCGGGGGCTGGAGTTATTGACTTCCCCACGAGGTGATAAGTTTTTTTATGTTTAGGGGTTGATGTTTTCTTGTACTAACAATGCAATTGAGTATGAAGCTTTGCTCCAACGGCGTCATATGTCCAAGGAGATGAATTTAAGCCGGGTTAGGTGCCTGGGCAACTGAGATTTGGTGGCTCAGCAAGTTTCAGGCCAGTGGGACTCTAAAGGCCCGCTCATGGCGGTTTTTCGTCAGGCGGTTGAAAACATTGCTGGTCACTTTAAAGGCTATCACGTGGATCACATTGATCGACGAAAGAATGAGTCTGTTGATGCCTTATCACGTCTCTGGTCCCAGCGTAAGCTGGTGCCCCCTAATGTCTTCCTTGACGTCTTGCGTACCCCGTCGGTTAAATTGCCATCTATGGAGGATATTGCTATACCTGACCCAGAGGAGCATTTGGTGGCGGCTCTTCACGTCATTCCAGATTGGACGTTGCCTTATATGTGCTGGGGCGAGTTACCTGAGGATGAAACATTGGCACGACACATCATTAGAAGGTCCATGACTACCATCCATGACGAGTTACATCGACGCAGCATAACCGGCGTGTTCCATCGATGTATTTCTCCTGAGGAGGGCCGTGAGATTCTACGAGAAATTCATGAAGGCGATTGTGGTCACCATGCCGGCCCTAAATCTTTGGTTGGTAAGTCTTTTCTACGCGGGTTTTACTGGTTGACGGCTCATGCTGACGCAGAGGACCTTGTTAGCAAATGTGATGGGTGTCAAAAAAATTCTAGACAAGTTCATGTGTCAGCTCAGGAATTGCAGATGAGCCCGATAGCTTGGCCGTTTGCAGTTTGGGGGCTTGATATGGTTCGGCCGTTCAAAATATCGAAAGATAAGAAGACCCACCTTTTGGTGGCGGTTGATAAGTTTACCAAGTGGGTTGAGGCAGAACCGGTTAGCTAGTGTGAAGCGGCTACTACAGTCCAGTTTGTTAAAAAGCAGATGTTTCGTTTTGGTTTTCCTCATAGTATTATCACTGTTAATGGTACAAATTTGTCGAAAGGTGCCATGAAAGAGTTTTGTCAAAGAGAGCATATCCGGCTGGATGTTTGTTCAGTTGCACATCCCCAGTCCAATGGCCAGGCTGAACAAGCTAACCAGGAAATCTTGAGAGGTATTAAGCCCCGGCTCATGGTTCCATTGCAAAGAACTCTGGTTTGTTGGGTGGAGGAGCTTCCTTTAGTTCTATGGAGTATACTAACCACCGTCAACAGGTCAACATGGTATACACTTTTCTTCATGGTTTATGGTGCATAGGTGGTTCTCCCAAGTGATATCCTTCATGACACGCCCAGAGTGGCGGCTTATGTTGAAGATGATAATAAGACGACACGTCAAAACGCACTTGATGCTTTGGATGAAGAGCGAGACCTTGCAGCAGCTCGATTGGCAATTTATATAACAAGGCCTACATCGCTATCATAGCCGTAGAGTTAGAAGCCGGAACTTTCAGGAGGGCGACTTTGATGTAGGGTGAAACCCTAGATGGCCGATCTTTCACGAAAAGGAGGGATCCCAAGGATGAACACGTGAGGCATGAGGGAAAACACAAGAGGAACAAGAAGAAAACACTCAAATCAACAAGTTTAGGTCACACAAATGCTAGATCCGGGTACACAAAGGGCGATACACGATACCCGATCAACTAAGGACGATACAAGTAGCGGTAGTCATCTCCGTGAGGAGGTCTTGATGTTCTTCTCCGTGAAGGAGGTCTTGAATCCAAGGTGGATCTTCTCCGAAGAGGCCGCGGTCTCATAGGAGAGGAACCACTCAGGTCTAAAATGAGCTATCACAAAGCTAACCCTAAGAGATGGAGGGAAAGGAGTACTTCTAGTCTAGGGTACGGAATGGGGATACACGGGTCGAAACCCAAGTGGCTGCGCACAGGCAGGGCCGGACGTCCGGGAGTCGGGCCGGATGTCCGGGCTTTGGCGAGGCGCCGGATGTCCGGGCTAGCGGGGCCGCGTCTCGGGTGGCTTCTGTGGAGTGGCACCGTATTTCCGGGCCCGAGGCCGGATGTCCGGTGCCAGGCCGGATGTCCGGGCCCTGTAGCTTCGGCTGCTGGTGCCCTTCTGTGGTCGGTTGCTCAGGGGCCGGATGTCCGGGGCCTGTAGCCTTCTTCAGCTCTTCTCGATGCAAAGCTTCGTCCGGGCGCTTGGGGATTTGTCCATCTTCACGCGCCTCTTCGATGGGGTCTTCTTCACACCTGAGCACACAAAATACATCCGTCTGAGGTAGTAGCCATGTCTCGCAAGATTCATATGGAAGTTGGACTAGGAGGGATGTCACCTCGGTCTCGAGAGCTCTAGCACGAGCACGTGTCATTGGTTCTTGGGGCACTTGGTGAGGCGATGGAGGGTCCATGGGGATGACCTTGGGATGCTCCGCATCATCTCCCCTCCCTTGGGAAACATCCGACCTCGGATCGAAATCTTCATCACCATGGAAAGGGGATAGATCCTGGATGTTGAAGGCATCGCTCACGTTGTACTTGTCTCGTGGGATGTCGATCTTGTAGGCGTTATTGTTGTAGCATGCTAGCACCTTGAAGGGTCCGTCGCCGCGAGGTAGTAGTTTGGATGATGAGGACATCACTAAAAAGGTTACACCCACAGCCCCAATTGACACATATACAGGACCAATTACTAGAGCTCGCGCACGCCAATTAAATTACCAGGCACTTTCGTTTCTTGGTAATGATTCTAATGTTCATGAGAATATGATGCTGCCTAAATTGGATACATTTGTCTTGCTTACAAATGAAGGGCCTAGCTTGGTCAAGAAGGATGAACATTGGAGAAAGATCAAGCATGGAGATGGTGGCATGCGCAAGGGGAACAAGAACGGAGTTACCAGTGATGATTTCAGGACTTTGAAGCCACCATAATGAGTGCGTGAAGCCTTGGACGAAATATACAAGATGCCACTTCATCAATTTCGTCCAGAGGCTATTATAGGTGATGCGTCACCTTATTATTGGGCCAAGCCCATGTAATTTCGAAATACTTGAGCATAGGTTGTTTCTAGAGTCCGTATGTGTGGGGAAACAAGAGTTAGGGTTGGTTTCGGACCCCTCCTCCAAGGGCCACGAAATTCCCCCTCTCCCCCCATATATACAGCCCTTAGGGTGTCGTTTAGACTTTGGGTTTTGTTTAGATTAAAGTTCGCCATAGCTGCAACTTCGCGTACTTCATTTGTGTTCAACGACCAGACCAAGACGTCACAGAACTCCACTTGATCAATAAAGCTTTCCCTTTGAATTCGCAATATCCAGATTGCAATCTCAGTTTCTTACTTGTTCTTCGTTTGCCTGCAGGAAACAGACCTTCGTGGTCAAGTTGATCATGCTCCGGCGTGGTCAATAACCTCTCGGAGTTGGTTTAGCGATTGCTAAGGCGCGACGTCCTCGCACGTTCGTAGTCGGATCGTCAAAGTCGACTTCCTCCAAAACGATAGCCACCATCTCATCGAAAGACGGGACACCTTTGCCTCTATCAAGTGGTATCAGATTTCCAGGTTGCTCGGTGAGATTTTACAGTTTTTCGTAGTTTAGATCGAGTCTGTTCTTCATACCTACAGTCCGCGAAAAAGCCAAAAAAATTAGGGTTAGTTCATCATATCCGAACCAGTCTGAGCCATTGTATAATCTTTTCCGTGTTTGCTTAGTTGAATTTGCGATTGCATCGTCGTGTCAAGTTGCTGGTCTTAGCGTCTAGTTCTTTAGAGTTTCGAGTTCTGTTCACAGTTTGTCACGCCGCCGCCGCACCATATTCATCGCTGCTGCCACATACCACCACCGCTGCCATAACCTACAACCGCTGCCATATCCTACCACCATATATCCACCACCAATCCGAGTTCTTTTCATATTAGGTTTGTTCCCGAGATCCATCTAGATTTCGGATTCGTGTTTCCCCCGGGCAGTTTTTAGGCCAAAATTTCAACAGGTGAAAATATTTTTCCCTATCTTATTTTTAGACTTTTTTGAGTCTTTTGAGACACGTGCCACCATACTGTTTTCTTACTGCACTTTTCGTCGTCGCTGCCCTGTTTCCAGAAAAAAAATTGTCAAAAAAATTTCGTGCCTATCATCTTAGTTTGACTTGGGAAGTGTTTTGAGACACTCGCCATTATAGTGATTTTCGGCAAAAAAAAGGAGGAGCGCAAAAAAAAACAAGAGGCGAATTTTTTTTCAGAGTGTGCTTTCCCCTTGTTTATGTGCAGCGCCGTGATTTTGTTAGTGTTCTAGGCTCGCGTCTCTAGTACGGTCTAGCCTAGGACCAGCACAGTACCGTCGTTGAACGTTTATTCAACTTTGCATCTCTGAATTGATTATTGCTGACCCTTTTTGTTACCAGCTTATAAGCCTTCCCAGCTCCACATACATCTACGTCATGCGTTTGACTCTTCCTGGTAATCGCTTTATCCAACCTTTGAGAGTTTTGACTACCACGGTTGCCGATCATCACCTGCTGCTGGGTAAGAACTGGTAAGAATTTGAGATTTGCTTGACGAATTTGCGACGCCCCACCACCACCATTTTCTAGTAGTCTGTAGGATCATATTTGTGTGTGTTTATATTGCTGCTAAAGATCACAAGTCGACGAGACTGACTGGGAGAACATGATAAACGAGGAGTTGCATGATAAATTTCAGGAAATGATGGGTCAACAGGTAGAAGATATGATGACCAGTTTTGACAACGCACTAGCGAGGATGGATGGCATTGAGAAGTCAATTGACACCAAGTTGGATGCCAAATTCGCTAAAGTGCTTGCGCGTCTACCTCCACCTGCTGCACCGTTGCAACAACAACAACAACCACCTTCACGTCGCGAAATCGCCCTCCGCAAAGCGAGCCGTGTCCCTCTTCAGCCTAGCCAACCTGTTGGCGCTGCTATTGATACTTCTGTGGCTCCTGCTGCTGCTGAGGAGGAGGAGATTACGCGGGGGATTACGAGGAAGAGGTTGATCAAAATAAGAACTACGTGCAACAACCAGCACCACAACAACCAGGTCGTCCACATGCATATAATCGCACTGGTAGGGCTGCACCATACCCTCAGGTATGCGATCATGACCATCTCCCTAAACTGAA
Source organism: Secale cereale (assembly GCA_902687465.1). Classification (NCBI taxonomy): domain Eukaryota; kingdom Viridiplantae; phylum Streptophyta; class Magnoliopsida; order Poales; family Poaceae; genus Secale; species Secale cereale. Next base: position 355,281,061 of record LR738712.1, read on the forward strand.
ATTGAATATTCCACCATTTGAGAGTAGATATGTTCCTGATATATATCTTACTTGGGAGTTAGAAACCGAACAATGTTTTACATGTTTAAAATATCCCGAGGAGAGACGTGTTGCTGGTGCTCTTTGTGCTTTCACTAGTTTTGCTTGTATGTGGTGGTCTGAATATTGTAGATTATATCCAGATAATATTCCAACTACTTGGGCTTCTTTGTAAACTGCTATGCATACTCGTTGGGTTACACCATATTATCAACGTGAATTACTTCAGAAATTGCAGCGTTTAAGACAAGGGAAAAATTCTGTAGAGGAATATTATCAGGAATTACAAACTGGCATGATTAGATGTGGTATTGTTGAGGATAATGAGGCTATTCTTGCATGTTTTATGGGTGGCTTAAATAGAGAGATTCAGACAATTCTAGAGTATAAGGAGTATAATAATGTCACTCATTTATTCCATCTTGCTTCCAAAGCTGAACGTGAAGTGCAGGATCGACAGGCCTTGGCGCGAACTAATTATTCTGCAAGTCGACCTTCATCATGGACACCGCGTGCAACATCTACTTCGACACGTCCGGCTACATCACCGCCTACTTCATCCGTCACTTCTAGCCGTGATAAAAGCAAACCGGCACCACCACCATCAACCAAGAGTACACCTTCCGGTCCTGCGCAGAGCTCTTCTTCATCCACGCAATCCACAGGGCCAACACATGATGTTATATGTCGTCGTTGCACTGGTCGTGGTCACTATGCGAGCAAATGCCCATCTCAGCGTGTCATGATTGCTACTTAGGATGGTGGGTATGAGTCCGCTAGTGACTATGATGAGGAGATTTTGGCTCTTATTACACGTGAAGAACACGGTGGAGATGATTTTGAAAATGAGACGCAATACATGGCTCCTGAAGACGCTGACAGGTATGAATGTTTAGTTGCTCAACGTGTTTTGAGTGTGCAGGTCACACAAGCGGAGCAAAATCAGCGACATAATTTGTTCCATACAAAGGGAGTTGTGAATGAATGTTCTGTTTGCGTCATCATAGATGGAGGGAGCTGCAACAACTTGGCTAGCATGGAGATGGTGGAGAAGTTATCTCTCACCACAAGACCACATCCACATCCTTACTACATCTAATGGTTCAAAAACAGCGGCAAGGTTAAGGTAACACGTATTGTTCGTGTGCATTTTAGTATCTCCACATATGCTGATTATGTTGATTGTGGTGTGGTATCCATGCAAGCATGTTCCTTATTACTTGGTAGACCATGGCAGTTTGATAAAAATTCTGTACACCATGGTAGAAACAATCAGTATACTCTTGTTCAGAAGGATAAACGTATTACTTTGCTTCCTATGTCTCCTGATTCCATTTTGAAAGATGACATTAATAGAGCTAATAAAGCAAAACATGAGCAAAATAAGAGTGAAAAGAAGATTGTGGCAAAAGAATTTGAGCAACATATGAAGCCTAATAATACACCATCATCTCATGTTGCATCTGAAATTAAATTAAAAAGTGGATGTTTACTTGCCACCAAATTTGATATTGATGATCTAGATTTAAGCAAATCTATTTGTTATGCTTTTGTGTGCAAAGAGGCATTATTTTCATTCGAGGACGTGCCTTCCTCTTTGCCTCCTGCTGTCACAAACATTTTGCAGGAGTTTGCGGATGTCTTTCCACAAGACGTGCCACCAGGATTACCACCTATTCGAGGGATTGAGCATCAGATAGACTTAATTCCCGGTGCATCGCTACCCAACCGCGCACCATACCGTACCAATCCAGAGGAGACGAAGGAGATTATGCATCAAGTACAGGAGCTACTCGACAAAGGTTATATACGCGAATCTCTTAGTCCTTGTGCTGTTCCTATTATTCTAGTGCCGATAAAGGATGGTACATCGCGTATGTGTGTTGATTGTAGAGGCATTAATAATATTACTATTCGTTATCGTCATCCTATTCCTAGGCTACATGATATGCTTGATGAATTGAGTGGCTCTACATTATTCTCCAAAGTTGATTTGCGTAATGGATACCATCAAATTCGTATGAAATTGGGAGATGAATGGAAAACAACATTTAAAACTAAGTTTGGATTATATGAGTGGTTAGTCATGCCTTTTGGGTTAACTAATGCACCTAGTACTTTCATAAGATTAATGAATGAAGTTTTACGTGCTTTCATTGGACGAGTTGTGGTAGTTTACTTTGATGATATATTGATTTATAGCAGATCTTTGGAGGAACATTTGGAACATTTACGTGCTTTTTTTATTGCTCTACGTGATGCACGTTTGTTTGGTAACCTTGGAAAGTGCACCTTTTGCACCGACCGAGTATCTTTTCTTGGCTATGTTGTTACTCCACACGGAATTGAGGTTGATAAAGCCAAGATTGAAGCTATTGAGAGTTGGCCGCTGCCCAAAACGGTCACACACGTGAGGAGTTTCCTTGGCCTCGCTGGATTCTATAGGCGTTTTGTGAGAGATTTCAGCACCATTGCTGCACCTCTCAATGAGCTTACAAAGAAGGATGTGCCTTTTGTTTGGGGTACTGCACAGGAAGTAGCATTCACGGTATTGAAAGATAAGTTGACACATGCTCCTTTACTCCAACTTCCTGATTTTAATAAGACTTTTTAGCTTGAATGTGATGCTAGTGGAATTGGGTTAGTAGGTGTGTTATTACAAGATGGTAAACCTATTGCATACTTTTCTGAAAAATTGAGTGGGCCTAGTCTGAATTATTCTACTTATGATAAGGAATTATATGCTCTTGTTCGGACTTTGGAAACATGGCAACATTATTTATGGCCCAAAGAATTTGTTATACATTCTGATCATGAATCTTTGAAGCACATTAAAAGTCAAGCAAAACTGAATCGTAGACATGCGAAATGGGTTGAATTGATATAGACTTTCCCTTATGTTATTAAACACAAGAAGGGAAAAGAAAATGTTATTGCTGATGCATTGTCTCGTCGTTATACTACGCTTTCACAACTTGACTCTAAAATATTTGGTTTGGAGACCATCAAAGATCAAGATGTGCATGATGCTGAATTTAAAGATGTATTGCAGAATTGTAAAGAAGGGAGAAGATGGAACAAGTTCGTCGTTAATGATGGATTTGTGTTTCGTGCTAACAAGCTATGCATTCCAGCTAGCTCTGTTCGTCTTTTGTTGTTGCTGGAGGCGCATGGAGGATTAATGGGACACTTTGGCGTGAAGAAAATGGAGGACGTACTTGCTACACATTTCTTTTGGCCAAAGATGAGACGGGATGTTGAGCGTTTTGTTGCTCGCTGCACTACATGTCAAAAAGCTAAGCCACGACTCAATCCTTATGGTTTATATATGCCTTTGCCTGTCCCTAGTGTTCCTTGGGAAGATATATCTATGGACTTTGTTTTGGGTTTACCTCGAACAAAGAAGGGGAGGGATAGCATATTTGTTGTCGTGGATAGGTTCTCGAAGATGGCACACTTTATACCATGTCATAAAAGCGATGATGCTGCTAATGTTGCTGATTTGTTCTTTCGTGAAATTATTCGCTTGCATGGTGTGCCAAATACTATTGTTTCAGATCGTGATACTAAATTTCGTAGCCACTTTTGGAGATGTTTATGGGCTAAGTTGGGGACTAAACTGCTTTTTAGTACTACTTGCCACCCCCAAACTGATGGACAAACTGAAGTAGTCAATAGAACTTTGTCTACTATGCTTAGGGCTGTTTTGAAGAATAACAAGAAAATGTGGGAAGAATGCTTGCCTCATATTGAATTTGCTTATAATCGTTCGTTGCATTCTACTACTAAGATGTGCCCTTTTGAAATTGTCTATGGTTTCCTACCTCGTGCACCTATTGATTTGTTGCCTCTTCCATCTTCGGAGAAGGTTAATTTTGATGCTAAACAACGTGTTGAATTGTTCTTTAAAATGCATGAGTTAACTAAGGAAAATATTGAGCGCATGAATGCTAAATATAAACTTGTTTGGGATAAGGCTAGAAAACGTGTTGTCTTTGCACCTGGACATCTTGTTTGGTTACATTTGCGTAAGGATAGGTTTCCTAATTTGCGCAAGTCAAAGCTAATGCCACGTGATGATGGTCCTTTCAAGGTGTTAGATAAAATAAATGATAATGCATATAAACTTGAGTTGCCTGCAGATTTTGGGGTTAGTCCCACATTTAACATTGCAGATTTGAAGCCTTACTTGGGTGAGGAAGATGAGCTTCCGTCGAGGACGACTTCAATTCAAGAAGGGGAGGATGATGAGGACATCACTAACAAGGTTACACCCACAACCCCAACTGACACATATATAGGACAAATTACTAGAGCTCGCGCACGCCAATTAAATTACCAGGTACTTTCGTTTCTTGGTAATGATTCTAATGTTCATGAGAATATGATGCTGCCTAAATTGGATACATTTGTCTTTCTTACAAATGAAGGGCCTAGCTTGGACAAGAAGGATGAACATTGGAGCAAGATCAAGTATGGAGATGGTGGCATGCGCAAGGGGAACAAGAACAGAGTTACAAGTGATGATTTCAGGACTTTGAAGCCACCATAGTGAGTGCGTGAAGACTTGGACGAAATATACAAGATGCCACTTCATAAATTTCGTCCAGAGGCTATTATAGGTGCTGCGTCACCTTTTTATTGGGCCAAGCCCATGTAATTTCGAAATACTTGAGTATAGGCTATTTTTAGAGTCCGTATGTGTGGGGAAACAAGAGTTAGGGTTGGTTTTGGACCCCTCCTCCAAGGGCCACGAAATTCCCCCCTCTTCCCCCATATATACATCCCTTAGGGCGTCGTTTAGACTTTGGGTTTTGTTTAGATTAAAGTTTGCCATAGCTGCAACTTCGTGTACTTCGTTTGTATTCAACGACCAGACTAAGACGTCACAGAACCCCACTTGATCAATAAAGCTTTCCTTTTGAATTCGCAATATCCAGATTGCAATCTCAGTTTCTTGCTTGTTCTTCGTTTGCCTGCAGGAAACAGACCTTCTTGGTCAGGTTGATCGTGCTCCGGCGTGGTCAATAACCTCTCGGAGTTGGTTTAGCGATTGCTAAGGCGCGACGTCCTCGCACGTTCGTAGTCGGATCGTGTGGGAAACGGTCCTTGCGAAGATGAAGCCAAACAAGATCTCACGGTTGGAACACCATTGGTGCCTTGTTGACGTTGAGCTTGGTGGTGAGACGATGGACTTGTCGCTCGATCGTTGCCCTTGTATCTTCATGCACCTTCTTGAGATAGCTCGCTCGTGGACTTGCGTCCATGTTCGTGCGCTCTTGTAGAGGTAGAGGTAGGATGTCCAATGGGGACAAGGGGTTGAAGCCGTAGACGACCTCGAAAGGGGACTTGCCGGTAGTGGAATGTCTTGCGCAGTTGTAGGCGTACACAGCGATGGGCAAGCATTGCTCCCATTCCTTGATATTCTTCTTGATCAACATGCGAAGAAGCGTCGAAAGTGTGCGGTTCGTCACCTCTGTTTGGCCATCGGTTTGTGGATGATATGCCGAAGAGAAGAGGAGCTTGATGCCGAGTTTAGCGCATAGAGTTTCCAAAAGTAGCTCAAGAACTTGACGTCCCATTCAGACACGATCGTCTTGGGTACTCCATGTAGACGAATGATTTCCCAACAAAAGATATTTGCAACATGTGAAGCATCGTCGATCTTGTTACAAGGAATGAAATGGGCCATTTTAGGGAATCTATCGACGACAACAAACACGAAATCTTTGCCATTTTGAGTCCTCGGCAATCCAAGTATAAATTCCATGCTTATGTCTTCCCATGGATGGTATGGAGTAGGAAGTGGCATGTAAAGACCATGAGATTGAGCTTTTGACTTAGCTTTGCGTCATGTAGAACATCGATTTGTGAGCCGTGAGACGTCACGGAGCATTTTGGGCCAAAAGTAGTTCTTTGATAGCGTAGCAAATGTCTTGTCGCGTCCAAAGTGTCCCATGAGTCCTCCTCCATGAGGTTCCTGCAAAAGGAGCAAACGAAGCGAAGACTTAGGAATGCAAAGTTTGTTAGCTCTCATAAGATATCCATCCTTGATGTAGTAATGTTCGCAAGAAGTGTGAGTCAAACACTTAGCATAAGGATGTGCAAAGAAAGGATCATGCTCTTATAAATCTTTGATGTGCTCAAAGCCAATAATAATCAACTGAATTTGTGTAACAAGCATGCATTTGCAGGAAAGCGCATCCGCCACAACATTCTCTTTGCCTTTGATGTATTTGATGACATAGGGAAACGACTCAATGAACTCACTCCATTTAGCATGACGCTTGTTCAACTTAGTTTGACCCTTGAGATACTTGAGAGTCTCATGGTCCGTATGAAGAATGAATTCATGAGGTCTAAGATAATGTTCCCAAACACGTAAAACTCTCACCAAGGCATAGAGCTCTTTATCATAGATGGGGTAGTTAAGTTGCGCTCCGGATAGCTTCTCGCTAAAGTACGCAATTGGGCGCTTTTCTTGCATGAGCACGCCACCTATGCCGGTACCACTAGCGTCACAATGAATCTCAAACGGTTTATCAAAGTTTGGTAGGGCTAGGAGTGGTGCGTGTGTAAGCAAGCTTTTTAGCTCATTGGACGCGGTGTCTTGTGAAGGACCCCAAATGAAGGGTACGTTCTTCTTGCTCAAGGCATGTAGAGGCATAGCAATCGTGCTAAAATCCTTCACCCTCTTGATGCGGAGCATCCTTCGACACAAGCACTCAAGGGACCAATGACTAGAGCACGCGCACGCGCTATCAAGCACGAGGTGAATTCTCTCCTCTTCGAGTTTCGTTTGGATTCGCATGAGGATTGGGTTCTACCTCACAAGGAGATGTTGTGCATCCTCAGTTACCAAGGAGGTGATCCCGTGGACGCAAAGGAGAACCCATTCAGCCCGGATCGCGTAGAAGCAAATGAAGACCTGCTTGACCCGGAACTAGCGGTACTACCGCTCCGCCAAGCGGTACTACCGCACCTGGACAGGCCGGCACCAGCGGTACTACCGCCCCTTAAGCGGTACTACCGCCCTACAAGCGGTACTACCGCTCGAGCTGGCGGTACTACCGCCCTGCCTGCGCGCAGCCCTCGGCCCTTGGCCATGTATCCCTCTCTTCTCGTACCCCTTCGTAGCATAAACTATAAATAGACCTTCCCCACTTCCTTGGAAGGGTTAGCAAAGTATTTGATAGACATTGAGAGCTTTGCTCCTTGTATCCCCTCCTCTAGGAGATCAAGACCTCCCACGGGAGAAGAATCCTTGTGGGATTGCAAGACCTCCCACGGGAGAAGAATCCTTGTGGATTGCAAGACCTCACCTCCTCAAGGAGTGGGATGAACTAGTTACCTTGTACCTTTCCTTTTGTTGTTCTTGAATCATTGTGAACTCTTGCATGTTCTTGGATTTAGCATATGTGTGATTGGATCTAGTCAATTTGAGTGTTTTCCCTCTCTTGTGTTCATCGTGTTCTTGGGGATTCCCCTCCAATTCGTGAAAGATCTCCACTTAGGGTTCCACCCTACAACATCATGGTATCTAGAGCTATGGTTTCTCACGAAATTGGAGCCCCTCTTCTTGTTTTCTAGCCTAATTTTGTTGTGTTCTTGCCCAATTTCGAAAATCCCCACCAAAAATAGCCCCATTTTTTTTTTGTGATTTGTTGGTTTGATGATGTTTTGTTGGATTTGATCCATGGATTTGCTTGGTTTCGAGTGGATCTAGCATCTCCCCAAGTTTCACCACGTTCTTTAGCTCGTTTTGAAGCTATTGACATTCCCCATAACACAAAAATACTACCATCATCATTTCACTCCATCATATTTTGCGAATTTTGACATCTCTTCCTAGGGCTTCTACCACATCATCCGCTATACCACCACCGACTTCCGCAACCTAACCTTTTTGTTTCCCATAGCATTTGTGGTTGCTTGAGTAGTGATTTGAGTCTCCTAAGGTGTTTAGGCTACTTAGGGACAATTGCTTCTTCATCAACCACCACCACCACTTCCGCATACCCATTGCCCACTATACGTTTCCGCCAACCCAACTTAACCCATTTTTGTTGAGCTTGTTTGAGTTGTGGCTTGTGTCTCCTAAGGTGTTTCGGCTACTTAGGGACCGTGACTTCAACTCCGACAACGTGTATAGCCCATCATACACAACCACCACCGCTTGTCCGCTTCCACCATTTGACATTTGTCCTTGAGATTTTGAGTTGTGGTTTTTCCGTTTCCTAAGGTGTTTCGGCTAATTAGGAACGGGTCTACATCAAGAGCACCGCATCTCATCATCATCATCGGACGGTAACTTCGACGACATCTTTGTATATTCCCCTTGCAATTGCATTGTTAACCCCTAGCCCATTTTGCGTCACTTGCCTATCGAGACTAGCCATTGAGTATTGCCGGCAACGTTACTTGTGCACATTAGTAATCATCGATCCGCCCTTCCATTATATACATACCATATCATCTTGGTATCATCATATCATCCCTTGTGTCACAAGATTGTTCCCGCATATACACAATTGTTATCTTGGTTTGTGCATCGTGGCCATATACAAAAAAAAGCTTTTAAGCAAAAAGAGAGCAAAGAGCTTGTAAGCAATAGCCATAGCATCGCCACATTGCATATCATACTACCATATTGATCATCTTGGATCATCGTGTGCGAAGCACCGGAACATCATACACATAGCATACTTGGGATAGAAAGTTCATACATTTTGCATCTTATAGGTTGTGCACAAGTGTCGTATCCGCCTATCGAGCAATCGTGCTAGCGTCTCTCTTGAGTTGTGCAACACGAGCGTTTTCCGTGGACTCCACATTTTGTGCTCATTCCTTGGTTGCACGACCCCATTTATCTTTCCGTGTGTGTGTTGCCGTGTGCCACATATTGCTATTGGTCTACTTGTTCCATTTACGAATTTGTGAATCTCTTTCAACATTATTGACTCTTTCTAACATTTTGCATCAATTTTTTGTGCCACTATCCTCACCAAGCTCCACCATAAGCCTTACTTGTGTAGGTGTGAGAATTGACAAGATCCGGTACCAATTGTGCTATTTCCTTGATACATTATTGGGTGATCATTGATCCATCTTCAACATTGGAAAGGTACATGTGGTCTAGTTCTTTCCTTTCTCCGACTCACATTTGCTCGGGTCTTGTGATGGATAGGCAAAGCACTTCATCTCCGGTCTACAACAACAACGACGAGTTCGGTGCCATGTCTAGATCACATCGGCATCGACACCATCACCGACAAGAACGTGAAAGTCACGAGCTCAACATCAACAACCGCTCAACGACTTCACCATCTACCTTGGCATCTTCGCCAAGTGGCTTCAAGGCATCTTCGCCTTCGAACTTGCGGCATCTTCGCCGACCCGCACCTCAAGAGAAGCTTCCCAAGCTCAAGTCCGCGACTTCAACGAGCTACTTCGACCTCGTCAATGACCACGAGATTCCTTTCTATGGGACTCAAGACCCCGAGGAGTATCTCGAGTGGGAGCGCTTGATGGACGACTACCTCATGCTACTTCAAGTTCCTCCCGAAGATCAAGTGAAATGCGCCACAAGTAACTTCCACGGCCGCGCGTCGACATGGTGGCTTCACACACCTTCGGAGAGCTACAACATGAATTGGCCCAAGACGAAGAGAGCTATGCGGCGAGAGTTCGTGCCTCCTACTTACACGGAACATCTTCTACGCCAATTGGAGAACACCATACAAGGATCCAAGTCCATCGACAAGTACTTCAACGAGATGAAGAATGCCTTGCGACGAACCGGCGTAGACGACCCCATTTGGATGAAGTTTTACTTCATGATGGGATTGGACAACGACATCTCCAAGACTATCTTCCTCGAGAACTACAAGTCCCTCGACGACAACTACGTTGGTGCTCTGATGTAGGGTGGAACCCTAGATGGCCGATCTTTCACGAAATGGAGGGGATCCCACGATGAACACGAAGAACACGAGAGGGAACACGAGGGGAAACACGAGAGAAACACTCAAACCAACAAGAACAAGTCACACATATGCTAGATCCTCGAAACACAAGGAGATACAAGATCCATGATCAAAAAGGGACGATACAAAGGGTAACCGGTTCTTCTCCGTGAGGAGGTCTTGGGGGGTATCCCGTAGGATCTTCTCCGTGAAGGAGGTCTTGAATCCGTGTGGATCTTCTCCGTGGAGGGGCTGCAGTCACTCACAAGGAGATGAACCACTAGATGAGCAAAGCTCTAGGTATCAAATGAGCTATCACTAAGCTAACCCTCATTAGGAGGAGGTGGAGGAGTATATATAGTCTAGGGCCACGAAGGGGTAAGTGGGAGAGGGATACATGGGCCTCTGGCCCGATAACTGTGCGCAGACAGCAGGTAGCGGACGTCTGACGGCTACCGGACGTCCGGTGGCTCGCGAGGGTCCGGACGTGCGGAAGTCTTCGGACTTCCGCTATTTTCCTTCTGTCGTCGAAGTCACGGACGTCCGGTGGCCTCCGGTCGTCCGGTCGCCTGGGAGTTGTCGGTCGTCCGGTAGAGGCCGGACGTCCGGAGCCTGAAGCTTTTCCAGCAGCTTCTCTTGTTCCTTGTACTTGGTGTCCTCGCCGTCTTGTCCAATGCTCCTAGCTGTTCCATGGCCTCCCTCTTGGTTCCTGGTCATGCATAGCACATATATTTGAGGTAGTAGCCATGTCTCACATGTAGAAAGTGGAGGTTCAGAGAGGAGCGAGTGAACCTTGTGTCCAATTGTGTGTGGTTGAGGTCTCGTCGAGTGAACATGGTGATGATCATGGGATACTCCGTATCATCTCCCCTCCCTTGGGAAAGATCCGACCTCGGATCAAAAAGCTCATCACCATGGAAACGGTTGTCGTGGACGGACTTGTAGTTGGACCGAGATGAAGACTTGGCGTAATCCAAGTAGTCCAAGGTGTCGTCGGAGTGGTATACATGCAAGAAGGGCAAACACAAACGACACTCGGAAATACAATGGTTAGCGCACAAGTGTCTATCATGTAAGAATGGGTCCGTGTGACAAATTTGGGCATGGCAAGGCACAAGATGCTTATCGAAAAGATGTACAATGACATGTAAAGCATTCATGTGATCAAATGCATTTGAGGTGCACACAAAGGTGTTGTGAATGTGATCAATGCAACCATTGTGCAAAATGATGTCATAGTGTGTTGGTTTATCAAGAGCATGAACAAGGCAATGGATGCTCAATATGTGTATGTTATCATGCAATTGATGGAGGACAAGATGATCATGATGTATGAATATGCCATCAAGAAAGATCACAACAAATTTGCTAAGGAAATGCACAAGCTCATATATCATGGATGACATGGGGATACAAAATGCAACAAGGCAATCATAATGTGAGTCAATCCATGGGCAAGATGCAAATTTGTTATGGGAATGATATGTCCATGGAGCATGGCATGTGAGCACACAATCAACAAATATGAAGTTTTTGGTGCAATGTGTCAAAGGGGTTTTGACATACCAATGCTCGATGTCGTGGCAAGAGTGGTAGACCGGTGGTGCATGCATATGGTCCATCTTCAATGTCGGTCCTCCATCTCGTAGATGTATCATGTAGATAACAAGAAGGAAGCAACAATGAAAGTATGGCCCATCCAATATGCATATGTGAGGATGGCTCACAAAGAAGGAATTCACCTTATGTATGTTCTCGAAGGTGTTGGTGTCGCGCAACGTGTATGCCTTCACATGCCCAAGATGCCTCGTGATGGTACCACCTTGTGAATCCTTCAAAATGAAAGAACAGGACAAACACTCGGAAAAACAAATGAGGTTAGCCATAATGCAAAACCTAGCATTCGTGCGGGAAAATACCCAACAAGTGCTTGCATCATTCTTATCGTAAGAAAGGACAAGGTAATGTTGCATGGCATGTAAGCATATGATGCGATAACAACCAAAGGCATTAGGCTCAAACAAGCAAGCATGCATCACAAATATGGTGTCCAAGTCTCGAAGATCAATAAACATAGCATTGTTGCACTCAATACAAGTGTTGAGAGGTGCAACTAGTGGAGACAAATGACAATGATCAAGATATATCATGTGAGTGGCATGGACATATATGTCATCAACCCAAGAAAGCAAGTAAGAGAGGAACATGGGTGATGCAACATAGCAAGCAATCTTAGCGATCAAGTCAAACAAGCTAGTAGTGCGAAGATGCAACGTACTAGAGGTAATCATGGCAAGCATGTCATGTGTGCAAATTGTAGTCATGAATAATGCACATGGCATAGCACACGCATGAAAGCAAGATGTGAGCAAAGTATCATCATTGTGGTGGTAAGAAGTCCGATGTAAATAGCAATGGAACATCATGACTCTCCCAACACAAGAATCAACAATAGCAAGGGGCACAAAGAAATCTTGGTAATAGCTACAAGTATCTCCACCAAGCATGCAAATACACATATAAGTAGCATAATGGTGAATCATGTGTAAAGGCAAGCAAGGGTCACAATCGCATGGCAAAGTCATATCAAGCGGTATAGCATGCAAAGTGAACACGATAAAAGGGGCATAATGTGATAAGTAACAAATAGCCCATAGCCGTGTGAGAGCCAAGTAAAAGAGATGCGCGTAGTGGTTGCGCGAAGAGAATGGTGGTAAGGAGATTCCACGGAATCCCAAATCGTCGTTGCTCTCATGAGCTCGTTTTGTCAACTCATGGGATTGTGAGGTTGACAAATGTTCATGAGTACCTACACAAAACAAAGACAAAGGAAAAATTGTGTGTGCATAATATATGTACACATCATCCATCATGATGCGCACGTGCATGTGTTGGTTAGCACAAAATAGCCAATGCTCAAATAAATGACATGCGTGATATAGAAACATGTCATCCATCATGAGAGGTTTGTTGTTATGTATGGCATAATGGAGACTCACATGGTGTAATGCATCATGACAAGTAGGTAGAGCATTTTTATTCATGTAATGCATATGGTGCACACAATCATGGTAATCATGCAAGGTATGGAATGCATCAAGATCTCCTAGTATGTATGAGGAAACTATGGGGGTCTCCTCATGAGCATTATTGGAAAGTTCACATGGAGTATATTGACAACATCCATAGCAAAGCATATTTGGAACAATGTGATCATGGCATGGCATAGTAGATGAATTGCGCAAGACATGTAAAGGAAGCATGGCAATATCATCGCAAGAGAAACACAAGCCAATGACCATCATCTTGTCATCTATGCCACAAGTGCAAATATGATTTACTTTAATTTGGCATGCATAGTTACTATGTTGAGATTGATATGAAACAATATGAGAAATCTCACTCATAGCATATGACAAGTTTAGAGGGTTGTCGAACATGATGTGACCAAAAGAATTTTCACATGAGATCCTATGGAGCATAGCATCACAACTAGGCAACTCAACATGCTCATCATCATATTCATCATAAATAGGTAAGTCAAGACATGATGAAGTCGCACTAGCATGAAGCATGGCAATAGGTGTGTCAACATCATGCAAGCAATCATTGTCAAGATAGTCCACTAGCGGGACAAGAGCATCACCTTCACCTATTTTACCTTTGGAGTTTCGCTCATGCGTTGTAGGTGAGGTGTTCAAGATCCAATCGTTGTCATCTTCATCATGATGGAACCATGTGGGTGGTGCATCTTCTTCCACCATGGCCATCGGGTTGTTCATTGGAGGGATGGACTCGTCGAGGGTAGGCATGTCGTCATATAGGAGACCTAGCACCAAAGAAAACACACTCGGAGTAGAGGTTAAGTCGTTAGGAATCATAGTGGCCTCACATGCCCTATCAACTACCTCACTCACTAAGTGTTGTGGCTCACTCACTCCCTCGTGGATGCTCTCACTCGTATGGTTGGTGGAGTCACTCAAATGGCTCTCAACCTCACATAGGATGTGTGGCATGCTCTCATGTGAGGGGCTAGTGGTGGTCACACTCATCCTCTCATAGGAAATGCAGTCAATGTCACATATGGTGGAGTCACTCGTGTCACTCATGTGGTGGTGGCTCTCCTCACATGGGAATTGGGGCATCTCATCATATGTGGGTGTCGGAGAGATGTAGGTGCAAACGTCTCCATGCTCAACTCCAATCGTCTCCTCATCCATAACGCCTCCAAAGATGAATGCCGTAGGAGGTGGCAAATCATCACTCTCCTCCGAGGTCAAAGAGAAGGTCTCATGCTTGCTCGCGTAGCTTGACCCGGAGTAGTAGTCCAATATGGGCGCCGTCTTCATGGTGTCGAAGAGGTTCATGCTCGTCGCCTTGGTCGAAGGGGATGGCCCATGCTCGACCTTCTTGTCGCCGTCTTGATGTGGGGAGCTTCCGAAGATGGAAGTGTCGCCCTCGCTCGTAGGTGGTCGCCTTGTAATTGGAGATGTCGATGTAGGCGAACTCACGGGAAGTAGGCGAAGATGCCGTACGTCCAAAGGCGAAGATGCCTTGATAGCACTTGGCGAAGATGCCGAAGTGGTCGTAGTAGCGGTAGCTCCGTCTTGGTTAAGCTTGTCTTGCGGTCTTCTTATGTTCTCTTGAAGCTTGGGCTTGGCGTGAAGTAGAGCGTCTTCGGACAGGTAGGTATGCACTTGTCGAGCATCTTCATGATGATGATGTCGTTGTCGTGCTTGAGCTCTTGGTAGATGTCGTTCGTCGTCGTTGTGCACATGATGCTTGGAGGTGACTTGCCCTTCATGACGGTGTCGATGGTCGCCATGGTGGTGTGGACGTGGAAGACTTGCACTTGCATCATGTTTGCGCTCCGAAGACTTGTGACTTGAACGTCGCCGCCGAGAGGATGACGAAGGGGAAGAAGACTTGTAATCGACCACCAAGTGTCGGAGCTCCGCCATTTGTTTGTTGAAGGAGTCGCACATGTCGTCGAAGGAAGCCATTGTCCTTGTCTTGAAGTGTCGTTGTTCGATGGCGATGTTGCCCAAGCACTCTTGCATTTCTCGTTGTAGTCCGATGGTTTTCGCGTGGATGTCCTTGTTCGCGCCGTCGATGTCGAAGACCGGAGATGAAATGCCTTGCCTATCCATCACAAGATGCTAGCAAGTATGAGTGGGAGAAAGAGAAGAACTAGACCAAATGTACCTTGACCGATGTTGAAGATGGATCAATGATCACTCAAATGTGGAACAAGGAAATAGCACAATTGGTACCAATTCTTGTCGGTTTCTCACACCTACACAAGTAAAGCTTATGGTGGAGCTCGGTGAGGATAGTGGCACAAAAATTTGATGCAAAATGTTAGCAAGACTCAATAATGTTGAAAAAGATTCACAAATTCGCAAGTGAAACAAGAAGACCAATAGCAATATGGGTGGCACACGGAAACACACACACGGATAGATAAGTGGGGTCGTGCAACCAAGGGGTGAGCCAAAATGTGGAATCCACGAAAATGCTCTTGTTGCACAACACTAGAGAGACGCTAGCGTGATTGCACAATAGGCGGATACGACTTGTGCACAACCTACTATACAAAATGCAATGACTTCTATCCCAAGTATGCTATATGTATGGTATTCCGGTGGTATGATCCAAAATGATCGAGTATGACAATCTTAATGTAGTATGATGCTATGGTTCTTGCTTAAAAGCTCTTTGCTTATCTTTTTCTTTGTGCTTAAAAGCTTGTTTGGCTCTTTCTCTTTTGAGCTCTTTTGTCATGCAAAACTTCACGAACCAAGATAGCAATTGAGTATATGCGATAACAACCTTGTGTCACAAGAGATGATACCAAGATATGCACCACGGTGATATGGTATGTATGATATGGGAAGTATGATCACTTATGTGCACAAGTCACGTTGCCGGCAATACTCAAATGGCTAGTCTCGATAGGTAGGTGACGCAAAATGGGCTAGGGGTTAACAATGCAATTGCAAGAGAATATACAATGATGTCGTCGAAGTTACCGTCCGTCTCGATGATGAGAGGTGGTGCTCTTGATGTAGACCCGTTCCTAATTAGCCGAAACACCTTAGGAAACGGAAAAACCACAACTCAAAATCTCAAGGATAAATGTCAAAAGGTGGAGCGGCAATGCCGTGGTGGTTGCGGAAGTGGAAAGATGGGCTATACACGATGTCGGAGTTGAAGTCACGGTCCCTAAGTAGCCGAAACACCTTAGGAGACACAAGCCACAACTCAAACAAGCTCGAACAAAATTTGGTTAAGTTGGGTTGGCTATGTATAGTGGGCTATGCTATGCGGAAGTGGTGGTGGTGGTTGATGAAGAAGCAATGGTACCTAAGTAGCCTAAATACCTTAGGAGACTCAAATCACTACTCAAGCAACCACAAATGCTATGGTGAACAAAAAGGGTTAGGTTGCGGAAGGCTATGGTGGCTATGCGGGTGATATGGTGGAGGGCCTAGGCAAAGATGCCAAAATCCACAAAATATGATGGAGTCAAATGAATATGGTTGTATTTTTATGGTATGAGGAATGTCAAGAGCTTCGAAACGAGCTAAAGAACGTCCAAATCGGAGTTCGTATGAATTAGTTATGACCGAAACAAAAATCAGCCGAAGTCAAAATCTGGGGATACCGGACGTCCGGAAAAGACCGGAAATCCGGTAATTTTTGCTGTATAGGTGGTTCCGGTCGTCCGGTGAGTTCCGGACGTCCGGTGCTTCGAGAGGGTCCGGACGTCCGGTAAAAGGCCGGTCGTCCGGTGGGTCGGGGTCAACGCGAGATTTGAGATCCGGGACGCGATTTTGGGCGGAATTTGATGATTTTGGGGTCAAAATTTGACGGATTTTGTGGATGAAAGATGGGGAAACTTAGGGAAATGCTAGATCCACTTGAAACCAAGCAAATCCATGGATCAAAATCAACAAAACGTCATCAAACCAACAGATCACAAAAATTTTTGGGGCTATTTTTGGTGGGGAATTTTCGAATTTGGGGAAGAACACAACAAAACAAGGCTAGAAAATGGTGGAGGGGGCTCCAAATTTGTGAGAAACCTTGGCTCTTGATACCATAATGATGTAGGGTGGAACCCTAGATGGACGATCTTTCACGAAATGGAGGGGATCCCACGATGAACACGAAGAACACGAGAGGGAACACGAGGGGAAACACGAGAGAAACACTCAAACCAACAAGAACAAGTCACACATATGCTAGATCCTCGAAACACAAGGAGATACAAGATCCATGATCAACAAGGGACGATACAAAGGGTAACCGGTTCTTCTCCGTGAGGAGGTCTTGGGGGGTATCCCGTAGGATCTTCTCCGTGAAGGAGGTCTTGAATCCGTGTGGATCTTCTCCGTGGAGGGACCGCAATCACTCACAAGGAGAAGAACCACTAGATGAGCAAAGCTCTAGGTATCAAATGAGCTATCACTAAGCTAACCCTCATTAGGAGGAGGTGGAGGAGTATATATAGTCTAGGGCCACGAAGGGGTAAGTGGGAGAGGGATACATGGGCCTCTGGCCCGATAACTGTGCGCAGACAGCAGGTAGCGGACGTCCGACGGCTACCGGACGTCCGGTGGCTCGCCAGGGTCCGGACGTCCGGAAGTCTTCGGACTTCCGCTATTTTCCTTCTGTCGTCGAAGTCACGGACGTCCGGTGGCCTCCGATCGTCCGGTCGCCTGGGAGTTGTCGGTCGTCCGATAGAGGCCGGACGTCCGGAGCCTGAAGCTTTTCCAGCAGCTTCTCTTGTTCCTTGTACTTGGTGTCCTCGCCGTCTTGTCCAATGCTCCTAGCAGTTCCATGGCCTCCCTCTTGGTTCCTGGTCATGCATAGCACATATATTTGAGGTAGTAGCCATGTCTCACATGTAAAAAGTGGAGGTTCAGAGAGGAGCGAGTGAACCTTGTGTCCAATTGTGTGTGGTTGAGGTCTCGTCGAGTGAACATGGTGATGATCATGGGATACTCCGTATCATGCTCTCAAGGCGGAACAAGAACTCTTGATGGCCAAGGCTTCTCCACCGCAAGCACACTTCTCGAAGACCAAGCTCCAAGATGGCGAGCATGAGGCTAGTACCACCACGATGTCCAAGCCCAATGAGCTCCAAGATGATGCTCCCAAGTTCGACTCCACCGCCATCCCTCTTTGTGGCATTGATGATGCCGAGTCTACTTCGACTCTTTTTCAAGATGGTGCGGCACCGACTACGACTACGGAGCCATTCGAAGACCAAGCTTTGGAGGCGAGCGACAAGGTGGCGAGCGAGGATGATGCTTCCATCTTTGGAGGTGAGAGTGATGATGTGCCATCTTCGGCCTTCATCCACGACGACGACTATGAGATGGTTGAGCATGGGATTTTCCCTTCGACCACGGCGACGTATGATGACTTGAGTGACTTTTGCCACCATATTGAGAGTGAGAGTGATTTCACCACTAGCCCCATATATGATGAGTTGCCACAATTCCCATGTGAGGAGAGCCACAACCCCCACCACTTGAGTGAGATGAGTGACTCCACCATATGCGACATTGAGTGCACCTACCTTGAGGGAGTGAGTGAGCCACCACCACATAGAGAGAGTGAGGAAGTTGATAGGGCACGTGAGGCCATTCGCATTTCTAACGACTTGACCTCTACCTCTATTGTGTCTTCTCAATTGGTGCTAGGTCCAACATTTGATGACGCGCCGATCCGCGACGACTTCGTCCTTCCTATGGACAAGACGATGGCCATGGTGGATTATGACGCACCCCCCACATGGTTCCATCAAGATGAAGATGACCACCATTTGGTCTTTGCCACCTCACCTACACCACTTGAGTGGAATGAACAAGGTAATATAGGTGAAGGTGATGCGCTTGTCCCACTAGTGGACTATCTTGACAATGATTGCTTGCATGATGTTGACACACCTATTGCCATGCTTCATGCTAGTGCGACTTCATCATGTCTTGACTTACCTATTTATGATGGATATGATGATGAGCATGTTGAGTTGCCTAGTTGTCATGCTATGCTCCATAGGATATCATGTGAAAATTCTTTTGGTCACATCATGTTTGATAATCCTTTGAGCTTGTCATATGCTATGAGTGAGATCTCACATCTTGCATCTTTTCAATCTCAACATAGTAACTATGCATGCCCCATTAAAGTAAATCCTATTTGCACTTATGGCATAGATGACAAGATGATGGTCATTGGCTTTTGTTTTTCATGCGATGATATTGCCATGCTTCCTTTACATGATTTGCGCAATTCATCTACTATGCCATGCCATGATCACATTGTTCCAAATATGCTTTGTTTTGGATGTTGTCAATATTCTCCATGTGATTTTTCCACTAATGCTAATGAGGAGACCCCCATAGTTTCCTCATACATATTAGGATATTTTGATCAATCCCTTCCATTGCATGATTCTCATAATCATTTGCACAATATGCTCCCCATGAATTCCAATGATATTGTTGTGCCACATACTTGCTCTAATTTGAGTCTCCATTATGCTATACATAATAACAAACCTCTCATGATGGATGACATGTTTCTATATCACGCATCTCATTTATTTGAGCATTGGTTACTTTGTGCTAACGAACACATGCACGTGCGCATCATGATGGATGATGTGTACATATACCACGCACACACTTTCTTTGGTTTGTGTCTCTTTTGTGTAGGTACCCATGCATACTTGTCAACCTCACAATCTCATGAGTTGACAAAACGAGCTCTAGAGAGCAACGACGACTTGGGATCCCGAGGATTGTCCCTACCACCATTTTCTTCGCGCAACAACTACGCGCATCTCTTTTACTTGGCTCTCACACGGCTATGGGCTATTTGCCACTTGTCACATTATGCCCCTACTATCGTGTTCACTTTGCATGTTATGCCTCTTGCTATGAATTTGCCATGCGATTGTGACCCTTGCTTGCCTTTACACATGATTCACCATTATGCTACTTCTATGTGTATTTGCATGCTTGGTGGAGATACTTGTTGCTATTGCCATGTTTACATTGTGCCTCATGCTATTGATGAGACTTTGCTCACATCTTGCATTCATGATTGTGTTATGCCATGTGCATTATTCATGCCCACTATTTACACAAATGCCATGATTGCCATGATTACCTCTAGTAGATTGCATCTTCGCACTACTAGCTTACACTACTTGATTTCCATGATTGCTTGCTGTTGGAAATATGCCCTAGAGGCAATAATAAAAGAGTTATTATTATATTTCCTTGTTCATGATAAATCGTTTATTATCCATGCTATAATTGTATTGATTGGAAACTTAAATACATGTGTGGATAAATAGACAAACTTTGTGTCCCTAGTAAGCCTCTTCAGGACTAGCTCGTTGATCAAAGATGACCGCGGTTTCCAGGTCATAGACATGAGTTGTCATTTGATAACGGGATCACATCATTAGGAGAATGATGTGATGGACGAGACCCAAACGTTAAACATAGCTTTTGATCGTATCAGTTATCGCTATAGTTTTCTGCATGTCAAGTATAAGTTCCTATGACCATGAGATCATGTAACTCACTGACACCGTAGGAGTACCTTGTGTGTGCCAAACGTCGCAACGTAACTGGGTGACTATAAAGGTACTCTACAGGTATCTCCGAAGGTGTCTGTTGAGTTGACATGGATCGAGACTGGGATTTGTCACTCCGCGTGACGGAGAGGTATCTCCGGGCCCACTCGGTAATACGTCATCTCAATGAGCTCAAAGTGACTAAGTAGTTGGTCACGGGATTATGTATTACGGAACGAGTAAAGAGACTTGCCGGTAACGAGATTGAACTAGGTATAGAGATACCGACGATCGAATCTCGGGCAAGTAACATACCGACGAGACAAAGGGAACTGTATACGGGATTGCCTGAATCCTTGACATCGTGGTTCATCCGATGAGATCATCGAGGAACGTGTGGGAACCAATATGGGTATCCAGATCCCGCTATTGGTTATTGACCTGGGAGTGTCTCGGTCATGTCTGCATAGTTTCCGAACCCGCAGGGTCTACACACTTAAGGTTCGGTGATGCTAGGGTTGTTAGTGAGAACAGTGCATGGTAACCGAAGGTTGTTCGGAGTCCCGGATGAGATCCCGGACGTGACGAGGGTCTCCGGAATGGTCCGGGGATGAAGATTGATATATGGGATGAGAGTGAACGGAGTCCGGAATTGTTCCGGGGAACATCGGGAAGGAATCGGAGAACCGAAAGGTGTTTCGGGGGCCACGGTAAATGTTACGGGCCCTATGGGCCATAAGTGGGGAGACGCAACAGCCCACACAGGGGCTGTGCGCCCCCCCTAGGCCCCTCCACCTGCGCCTAAGGAGCTGGGCCCCCCTAGGGCAGCCGCACCCCCTAGGCTTGGGGGGCAAGGCGCCGGGGGGGGGGGGGAAACCCTAGCCCTGGCCGGGCGCCCCCTCCCCTCTCTCCCCCCTATATAAAGAGAGGCAGAGGGAGGGCAGCAACACAAGTTCGTGCCTCGGCGCTGCCCTCTCTCTCCCACGAATATCTTCGTCTAGTTTGCAGTGCTTGGCGAAGCCCTGCTGGAATTCCTCCACCACCATCTCCACCACGCCGTCGTGCTGCTGGGTTTCTCCGTCAACTTCTCCTTCCCCCTTGCTGGATCAAGAAGGAGGAGACGTCCCCGAGCTGCACGTGTGTTGAACGCGGAGGCACCGTCCGTTCGGTGCTGGGATCTTCGGCGATTTGAATCGCGGCGAGTACGACTCCATCAACCGCGTTCTTGAACGCTTCCGCTTAGCGATCTACAAGGGTATGTGGATCCGACTCTTCCCTCGTAGATGCATCTCCTAGTTTGATCTTGGTGAGCGTAGGAAAATTTTTGTTTCCCATGCAACGTTCCCCAACAGTGGCATCATGAGCTAGGATCTTGCGTAGATGTTTTCACGAGTAGAACACAAAGGGGTTTGTGGGCGTTGATGTTTAGATTGCTTCCCTCCTTGGTCTTTCTTGATTCAGCGGCATTATGGGATGAAGCGGCCCGGACCAACTTTACATGTCCAAGTACATGAGACCGGTTCCATCGACAGACATGCGACTTTTGTTGCATAAGATGGCTGGCGGGTGTCTGTCTCTCCTATCTTAGTTGAATCGGATTCGACGAAGGCGGTCCTTGTAGAAGGTTAAATAGCAACTTAAATATCACCGTTGTGGCTTTGCGTAGGTAAGAAGCGTTCTTGCTAGATACCCATAGCAGCCACGTAAAACATGCAACAACAATTTAGAGGACGTCTAACTTGTTTTTGCAGGGTATGTATGTGATATGATATGGCCAATGACATGATGAGATATATTTGATGTATGAGATGATCATGTTGTAATAGTTAATATCGACTTGCATGTCGATGTATACGGCAACCGGCAGGAGCCATAGGGTTGTCTTTAATTTTTGTATGACCTGCGTGTCAATCATTAAGCGCTATGCAATGCTTTACTTTATCGCTAAACGGTAGCAATAGTAGTAAGAGCATGGTGGGCGCGCGACAACCCCGATGGCGACACGATGATGGAGATCATGATGATGGGGATCATGGTGTTACGCCGGTGACGATGGAGATCATGCCGGTGCTTTGGAGATGGAGATCAAAAGCACGAGTTGATGGCCATATCATGTCACTTATGATTTGCATGTGATGTTAATCCTTTTATGCATCTTATTTTGCTTAGGACGACGGTAGCATTATAAGATGATCCCTCACTAAAATTTCAAGATAAAATTGTGTTCCCCCCGAGTGTGCGCCGTTGCGAAGGTTCGTCGTTTCGAAGCACCACGTGATGATCGGGTGTGATAGACTCTGCATTCGCATACAACGGGTGCAAGCCAGTTTTGCACATGCAGAACACTCGGGTTAGACTTGACGAGCCTAGCATGTACAGACATGGCCTCGGGACACGGAAGACCGAAAGGTCGAGCATGAGTCATATAGTAGATATGATCAACATGAAGATGTTCACCATTGACACCACCTCATCTCACGTGATGATCGGACTTGGGTTGGTGGATTTGGATCATGTCACGCTCGGATGACCAGAGGGATGTCAATTTGAGTGGGAGTTATAAGTAATTTGATTAGTTAAAACTCACTTATCATGAACAATAGTCTAAGATGTCTTTGCAAATCTTTTGTTGTAGATGGCTCCCGCAGTAGCTCCCCTGAATTTTAATGCGTTCCTAGAGAAAACTAAGCTGAAAGATGATGGGAGCAACTTTGTGGACTGGCTCCGCAATCTGAGGATCATCCTCACAGCTGCCCAAAAGGTTTATGTCCTAAATGCACCGCTAGGTGAACCCCCCGCTCCGGCCTCTGTGGACGTTATGAACGCCTGGCAGTCACGTGCGGATGACTACTCAGTAGTACAGTGTGCCATGTTGTATAGCTTGGAAGGAGGACTTCAAAGGCGTTTTGAACGTCATGGAGCATATGAGATGTTCCAGGAGTTGAAGTTCATCTTTGAGAAGAATGCCAAGATCGAGAGGTATGAGACCTCCGATAAATTCTTTGCTTGCAAGATGGAGGAGAATTCGTCTGTCAGTGAGCACTTACTGAAGATGTCTGGGTACTATACCCGCATAGCTGATCTGGGACTTGTGTTCCCGGAGGAGGCTATCATTGACAGAATTCTCCAGTCACTCCCACCTAGCTACAAGAGCTTCGTGCAGCATTATAACATGCAAGGGATGAACAAAACCATCGCCGAGCTGTTTGCGATGCTGAAAGTCGCTGAGTCAGACATCCAGTTATAATGCTGAAGGAGCATCAAGTGTTGATGGTCAATAAAACTACCAGTTTCAAGAAGAATGGCAAGGGCAAGAAGGGTAACTCTAAGAAGGGTGGCAAGGCAGTTGCTCATCCAATGAAGAAACCCAAGGCTGGGCCCAAGCCAGAGACTGAGTGTTTCTATTGCAAGGGGAACGGCCACTGGAAGCGGAACTGCCCCAAGTATCTGGCAGACAAGAAGGGGGCCAACAACAACAACAAGCAAGGTATATGTGATATACATGTTATTGATGTGTACCTTACCAACTCTCGTTGTAGTGCCTGGGTATTTGATACCGGTTCGGTTGCTCACATTTGCAACTCTAAACAGGAACTACGGAATAGACGGAGGCTGGCGAAGGACGAAGTGACGATGCGCGTGGGGAATGGTTCCAAGGTTGATGTGATCGCCGTCGGCACGCTCGCTCTTCGATTACCATCGGGATTAGTTATGAACCTGAATAATTGTTATTTAGTGCATGCGTTGAGCATGAACATTATATCTGGATCTTGTTTAATGCGAGACGGTTACTCATTTAAATCAGAGAATAAAGGTTGTTCTATTTATATGGGTAATATCTTTTATGGTCATGCACCCGAAGTAGGGGGTTTATTCTTATTGAATCTCGATAGTGATGATACACATGTTCATAACATTGATGCCAAAAGATGTAGAGTTGATAACAATAGTACCACTTTCTTGTGGCACTGCCGTCTGGGTCATATCGGCGTGAAACGCATGAGGAAGCTCCATGCTGATGGACTTTTGGAGTCTCTTGATTTTGAATCACTTGACACATGCGAGCCGTGCCTCATGGGCAAGATGACTAAGACCCCGTTTTCAGGAACAATGGAACGGGCAAGTGACTTATTGGAAATCATACATACTGATGTGTGTGGCCCGATGAGTGTCACGGCACGCGGTGGATATCGTTATTTTCTCACCTTCACTGACAACTTAAGTAGATATGGGTATATTTACTTGATGAAGCATAAGTCTGAAACGTTTGAAAAGTTCAAGCAATTTCAGAGTGAAGTTGAGAATCATCGTAACAAGAAGATCAAGTTCCTACGATCTGATCGAGGGGGAGAGTATCTGAGTTATGAGTTTGGCAATCACTTAAGACAATGTGGAATTGTTTCACAGTTGACGCCACCTGGAACACCACAGCGTAATGGTGTGTCCGAACATCGTAATCGAACCCTATTAGATATGGTGCGTTCTATGATGTCTCTTGCCAATTTGCCACTATCATTTTGGGGATATGCGTTAGAGACGGCTGCATTCACTTTAAATAGGGCTCCATCTAAGTCCGTTGAGACAACACCGTATGAACTGTGGTTTGGTAAGAAACCTAAGTTGTCTTTTCTCAAAGTTTGGGGTTGCGATGCTTATGTCAAAAGGCTTCAGCCAGAAAAGCTCGAACCCAAAGCGGACAAATGTGTCTTCATAGGATACCCAAAAGAGATGGTTGGGTACACCTTCTATCTCAGATCCGAGGGCAAAGTGTTTGTCGCTAAGAACGGGTCCTTTCTCGAGAAAGAGTTTCTCTCGAAAGAATTGAGTGGGAGGAAGGTAGAACTTGATGAGGTTATGGAACCTCTGCTTCAACCAGAGAGTAGCGCAGCACAGAAAGATGTTTTTGTGGAGCTTGCAACGGTTGAAGAGGAAGCCAATGATGATGATCAAGAAGCTTCTGATCAAGTTACTACCGAACCTCGTAGGTCGACAAGGGTACGCACTGCACCTGAGTGGTATGGTAACCCTGTCTTGGAGGTCATGTTGTTGGACAACAGTGAACCTGCGAGCTATGGAGAAGCGATGGTGGGCCCGGATTCCGACAAATGGTTAGAGGCCATGAAATCCGAGATGGGATCCATGTATGAAAACAAAGTATGGACTTTGGAAGTATTACCTGAAGGGCGGAAGGCCATTCAGAATAAATGGATTTTTAAGAGAAAGACGGACGCTGACGGCAATGTCACCGTGTATAAAGCTCGACTTGTGGCAAAGGGTTTTTCACAAGTTCAAGGAGTTGACTACGATGAGACTTTCTCACCCGTAGCGATGCTTAAATCCGTCCGAATCATGTTAGCAATAGCTGCGTATTTCGATTATGAAATTTGGCAGATGGATGTCAAAACAGCGTTCCTTAACGGTTTTCTTAAGGAAGAGTTGTATATGATACAACCGGAAGGTTTTGTCGATCCAGAGAATGCTGACAAAGTTTGCAAACTCCAGCGTTCCATTTATGGGCTGGTGCAAGCATCTCGGAGTTGGAATCTTCGCTTTGATGAGGTGATCAAAGCGTTTGGGTTTGTACAAGTTTACGGAGAAGCTTGTATTTACAAGAAAGTGAGTGGGAGCTCTATAGCGTTTCTGATATTATATGTGGATGACATATTACTAATTGGAAACAATATAGAATTTTTGGATAGCGTGAAGGGGTATTTGAACAAGAGTTTTTCGATGAAGGACCTCGGTGAAGCTGCTTTCATATTGGGCATCAAGATCTATAGAGATAGATCGAGACGCTTGATAGGACTTTCACAAAGTACATACCTTGATAAAGTTTTGAAGAAGTTCAAAATGGATCAATCCAAGAAGGGGTTCTTGCCGGTATTGCAAGGTACGAAGTTGAGTAAGACTCAATGCCCAGTGACTGCGGAAGATAGAGAAAAGATGAGTGTCGTCCCCTATGCTTCAGCCATAGGCTCTATCATGTATGCAATGCTGTGCACAAGACCAGATGTCAGCCTTGCCATAAGTATGGCCGGAAGGTTTCAAAGTAATCCTGGTATGGATCACTGGACAGCGGTCAAGAATATCCTAAAGTTCCTGAAAAGGACTAAGGAGATGTTTCTCGTTTATGGAGGTGATCAAGAGCTCGTCGTAAAGGGTTACGTCGATGCAAGCTTTGACACTGATCCGGATGACTCTAAGTCTCAAACCGGATACGTATATATTCTCAACGGGGGAGCGGTAAGCTGGTGCAGTTCCAAGCAAAGCGTGGTAGCCGATTCTACATGCGAAGCGGAGTACATAGCTGCCTCGGAGGCGGCAAAGGAAGGTGGCTGGATGAAGGAGTTCATGACAGATCTTGGAGTTGTGCCTAGTGCATTGAACCCAATGACTCTGTTTTGTGACAACACTGGTGCCATTGCTCTAGCCAAGGAACCAAGGTTTCACAAGAGGACCAGACACATAAAGCGACGCTTCAATTCCATCCGCGATTCAGTCAAGGAGGAGGACATAAGCATTTGCAAAGTACACACGGATTTGAATGTTGCAGATCCGTTGACTAAGCCTCTTCCACGGGCTAAGCATGATCAACACCAAGACTCTATGGGTGTTAGATTCATTACCTTGTAATGCTAGATTATTGACTCTAGTGCAAGTGGGAGACTGTTGGAAATATGCCCTAGAGGCAATAATAAAAGAGTTATTATTATATTTCCTTGTTCATGATAATCGTTTACTATCCATGCTATAATTGTATTGATTGGAAACTTAAATACATGTGTGGATAAATAGACAAACTTTGTGTCCCTAGTAAGCCTCTTCAGGACTAGCTCGTTGATCAAAGATGACCGCGGTTTCCAGGTCATAGACATGAGTTGTCATTTGATAACGGGATCACATCATTAGGAGAATGATGTGATGGACGAGACCCAAACGTTAAACATAGCTTTTGATCGTATCAGTTATCGCTATAGTTTTCTGCATGTCAAGTATAAGTTCCTATGACCATGAGATCATGTAACTCACTGACACCGTAGGAGTGCCTTGTGTGTGCCAAACGTCGCAACGTAACTGGGTGACTATAAAGGTACTCTACAAGTATCTCCGAAGGTGTCTGTTGAGTTGACATGGATCGAGACTGGGATTTGTCACTCCGTGTGACGGAGAGGTATCTCCGGGCCCACTCGGTAATACGTCATCTCAATGAGCTCAAAGTGACTAAGTAGTTGGTCACGGGATTATGTATTACGGAACGAGTAAAGAGACTTGCCGGTAACGAGATTGAACTAGGTATAGAGATACCGACGATCGAATCTCGGGCAAGTAACATACCGACGAGACAAAGGGAACTGTATACGGGATTGCCTGAATCCTTGACATCGTGGTTCATCCGATGAGATCATCGAGGAACGTGTGGGAACCAATATGGGTATCCAGATCCCGCTATTGGTTATTGACCTGGGAGTGTCTCGGTCATGTCTGCATAGTTTCCGAACCCGCAGGGTCTACACACTTAAGGTTCGGTGACGCTAGGGTTGTTAGTGAGAACAGTGCATGGTAACCGAAGGTTGTTCGGAGTCCCGGATGAGATCCCGGACGTGACGAGGGTCTCCGGAATGGTCTGGGGATGAAGATTGATATATGGGATGAGAGTGAACGGAGTCCGGAATTGTTCCGGGGAACATCGGGAAGGAATCGGAGAACCGAAAGGTGTTTCGGGGGCCACGGTAAATGTTACGGGCCCTATGGGCCATAAGTGGGGAGACGCAACAGCCCACACAGGGGCTGTGCGCCCCCCTAGGCCCCTCCACCTGCGCCTAAGGAGCTGGGCCCCCTAGGGCAGCCGCACCCCCTAGGCTTGGGGGGCAAGGCGCCTGGGGGGGAAATCCTAGCCCTGGCCGGGCGCCCCCTCCCCTCTCTCCCCCTATATAAAGAGAGGCAGAGGGAGGGCAGCAACACAAGTTCGTGCCTCGGCGCTGCCCTCTCTCTCCCACGAATATCTTCGTCTAGTTTGCAGTGCTTGGCGAAGCCCTGCTGGAATTCCTCCACCACCATCTCCACCACGCCGTCGTGCTGCTGGGTTTCTCCGTCAACTTCTCCTTCCCCCTTGCTGGATCAAGAAGGAGGAGACGTCCCCGAGCTGCACGTGTGTTGAACGCGGAGGCACCGTCCGTTCGGTGCTGGGATCTTCGGCGATTTGAATCGCGGCGAGTACGACTCCATCAACCGCGTTCTTGAACGCTTCCGCTTAGCGATCTACAAGGGTATGTGGATCCGACTCTTCCCTCGTAGATGCATCTCCTAGTTTGATCTTGGTGAGCGTAGGAAAATTTTTGTTTCCCATGCAACGTTCCCCAACACTTGCTATGTTGCATCACCCATGTTCCACTCTTACTTGCTTTCTTGGGTTGATGTCATCTATGTTCATGCTTTTCACATGATATATCTTGATCATTGTCACTTGTCTCCAATAGTTGCACCTCTCATATTCACTTGTTGTGAGTGCAACCATGCTATACTTGTTGACCTCGGAGACTTGGACACCTTGCTTGTGATGCATGCTTGCTTGTTTGAGCTTAATGCCTTTGGTTGTTATCGCATCATATGCTTCCATACATTGCCATGTCCCCTTGTCCTTTCTTATGATAAGAATGACGAACATACTTGTTGGGTGACTCACCACATGAATAGGTTTTGCATC
Source organism: Secale cereale (assembly GCA_902687465.1). Lineage (NCBI taxonomy): Eukaryota > Viridiplantae > Streptophyta > Magnoliopsida > Poales > Poaceae > Secale > Secale cereale. The sequence continues at coordinate 355,310,372 of LR738712.1, forward strand.
TTCGCTAACCTCATTTGTTTTCCGAGTGTTTGTCATGTTCTTTCATTTTGAAGGATTCACAAGGCGGTACCATCACGAGGCACCTTGAGCATGTGAAGGCATACACGTTGCGCGACAACAACACCGTTTTCAACATCCTCATCAAGGTGCATTCCTTCCTAGTGAGCCATCCTCACATACGCTTGGATTTCATGGATGCACCACCGGTCTACCACTATTGCCATGACTTTGAGCATGAGTATATCAACACTCCTTTGGCACATTGCACCCAAACCTTCATATTTATTGATTGTGCGCTCACATGCCATGCTCCATGGACATATCATTCCCATAACAAATTTGCATCTTGCGCATGGATTGACTCCCATTATGATTGCCTTGTTGCATCTTGTATTCCCATGTCATCCATGATATATGAGCTTGTGCATTTTCTTAGCAAATTTGTTGTGATCTTTCTTGATGGACTCTTCATACATATTGATCACATCGCCAAGCATCAATTGCATGATCACATACTCACATTGAGCATCATTTACCACGTTCATGCTTTTGATACACAATCCCATTACGACATCATTTTGCACAATGGTAGCATTTGCAACTTCTTGCACAATGAGCTTGATCACATGAATGCATTGTATGCCATGCTCTTTCATTTTGCTACAATTCATGCTCATTGCCACTACCGATTTGTTTGGACGGACTCATGCTTAAATGATGGACACCTTGCGTCCGCTAACCATTGTATCTCCAAGTGTCCCTTGTGTTTGCTCGTTTTGCATGTCTACCATTCCGACGACATCTTGGATTCGTCCACCTCCAAGTTCATCCATGCCTATCGTGAACATGGCAATATGGTTCACGATCCGAGGACGGATCTTTCCCAAGGGGGAGGAGATGATGCGGAGCATCCTTCGGCACAAGCACTCAAGGGACCAATGACTAGAGCACGCGCACGCGCTATCAAGCACGAGGTGAATTCTCTCCTCTTCGAGTTTCGTTTGGATTCGCATGAGGATTGGGTTCTACCTCACAAGGAGATGTTGTGCATCCTCAGTTACCAAGGAGGTGATCCCGTGGACGCAAAGGAGAACCCATTCAGCCCGGATCGCGTAGAAGCAAATGAAGACCTGCTTGACCCGGAACTAGCGGTACTACCGCTCCGCCAAGCGGTACTACCGCACCTGGACAGGCCGGCACCAGCGGTACTACCGCCCCTTAAGCGGTACTACCGCCCTACAAGCGGTACTACCGCTCGAGCTGGCGGTACTACCGCCCTGCCTGCGCGCAGCCCTCGGCCCTTGGCCATGTATCCCTCTCTTCTCGTACCCCTTCGTAGCATAAACTATAAATAGACCTTCCCCACTTCCTTGAAAGGGTTAGCAAAGTATTTGATAGACATTGAGAGCTTTGCTCCTTGTATCCCCTCCTCTAGGAGATCAAGACCTCCCACGGGAGAAGAATCCTTGTGGGATTGCAAGACCTCCCACGGGAGAAGAATCCTTGTGGATTGCAAGACCTCACCTCCTCAAGGAGTGGGATGAACTAGTTACCTTGTATCTTTCCTTTTGTTGTTCTTGAATCATTGTGAACTCTTGCATGTTCTTGGATTTAGCATATGTGTGATTGGATCTAGTCAATTTGAGTGTTTTCCCTCTCTTGTGTTCATCGTGTTCTTGGGGATTCCCCTCCAATTCGTGAAAGATCTCCACTTAGGGTTCCACCCTACAACACCTCTTGAATGCGAATTTGGTAGTAGCCACTTTTAAGATCAATTTTCGAAAAGATGGTGGCACCACACTGTTCATCAAGCATGTCGTCTAAGCATGGGATAGGATAACGGTATCTAGCGGTGATAGCATTTATCGGGTGGCAATCGGAGCACATGCGAAAACTTCCATCTTTCTTAGGCACGAGAATAACCAGAACGGCACAAGGGCTCAAGCTTTCACGTACATGACCTTTGTCGATGAGTTGTTGTACTTGCTGTTGTATCTCCTTGGTTTCCTTGGGGTTGACGCGGTAAGGAGCCTTGTTTGGAAGTGGTGCACCGGGTATGAGGTCGATGCGGTGTTCGATTCCGCGAAGTGGAGGTAGACCCGGAGGTAGTTCATCGGGAAAGACGTCCGAGAATTCCTGCAACAATTGAGACAACACTAAAGGTAGAGGTGGTGAAGTGTTAGTAGGTTTGGCTTCCCCTTTGCATACAAGCACAAGGTGAAAGACACTCGATGGGTTCTCATACACTTCTCTCATCTCGCTTTTGGTGGCAAATAGCACTAGTTGTTTCTTGTCACTCATCGTGGAGTCGCTCATATTTTGCTTGTAGCTCTCACTCTCCTTTAGGTGGCTCACTCTCTCACCATTCTCTCCACGATGGTTGGTAGGTAAGTGTTTGCCGGCGGCTACTTGGCTTGGTGTCATGGGACGTAGCACGAATTCCTTGCTCTTCAGCTTGAAGCTATAGTGGTTGGTCCGTCCGTTGTGTGTGACTCCACGATCATATTGCCATAGTCGTCCAAGTAGAAGGTGGCACACGGACATAGGGACCACATCACACTCAAGTGTGTCCTTGTAGGCACCTATCTTGAAGGAGACTTGCACGGTGTGCTCGATTCGAAGAATTCCTTCATCGTTAAGCCATTGGACCTTGTAGGGATGAGGGTGATTTGACTTCACCAAGTTGAGCTTGTTGCAAAGCTCTTAGCTTGACAAGTTATGACAGCTCCCTCCATCAATGATAACTTTGACGGAGCATCCATTGATGCCGGCCTTGGTATGGAAGATATGATATCATTGGTCATCATCTTGTTGGTGTTGGAGTGTCAAGACCTTGGAGACAACAAGATTGTGACTTGAGTCATTGTCGCAAAACACTTGATGGTCTTCTTCTTCGTTCACTTGGCGATGCATAGCTACATGCTCAAGGGCTTCCATCTCATCGTCGCTCATTGAGTCATAAGATCTGTCATCATTGATGATCATGGTACGAACGGTCTTGCACTCAAATGATTTGTGGCCTCGCCCTTGACACTTGAAACATTTGATGGAACTCGTCTTGGAGTTGTCCTCGGTTAGAGTTGTAGATGATGAAGTTCTTGGCTTGAAGTTGTTTGTAGAAGGTGGACTACTTGATGTAGTCGCATTCTTGTAGCTTGACTTATCGCCGAAGTTTATAGATGGCTTGGTAGAGGTAGGAGGAGCCGAAGTCGTTGAAGCTTGGTTGTAGGAGCCGAAGTTCTTGGAGGTAAAGTTGGAGTACTTGTAGTCCTCTTGGACTTGTCGCTCCGCTTTGGTTGCTTGGTGTACTAGCTCGAGGAGATTGGTGTATGGTTGAAAGTCCGCAATCTTCTTGATAGGATAGTTGAGTCCATTCAAGAATCTCGCCATTGTTTGCACTTCGTCTTCCATGATATTGGCTCTTATCATGGCAATCTCCATCTCCTTGTAGTACTCTTCAACCGACTTGGTACCTTGCTTGAGGAGTTGTAGCTTCTTGAACAAATCACGGTTGTAGTGTGTTGGCACGAAGCGTGCTCTCATGACTTCCTTCATTTGAGCCCAAGTAGTGATAGGAGGTTCGCCTTTTGCCTCTCGTCTGTCTATGATTTGCTCCCACCAAATGAGAACATAGTCTTGGAACTCAAGGGAGGCCATTTTAATCTTCTTCTCTTCATCGAAGTTGTGAAGGCGAAATATCTTGTCAACCTTCAATACCCATGAGAGGTAGTCTTCGGGATCAATGCTTCCGGAAAAGTTTGGCATGGTGAACTTAAGCTTGCCATAGCGATGCTCTTCATTGTTTCCTTGCCTATTGGGAGGGCGTTCTTGATTGGGTCGATTGGCAATTTCATGTTGCTCTTGTCGGAGTAGATGGCCATTGTCATGGTGTACTTGCTGAGCTTGTGGTTCTTGTTGAGGTTGATGCTCTTGTCGCGCTTGAGGAGGAACTTCTTCTTGCATTCGTGCTTGGTGGCGCCTCTCTTGTATCTCATCACGAAGGAAATCCTCTTCTTGACGAGTATGTCGATTGCGAGTTGCCACATTGCGATGTGAATCACGTAATGCTCGTTGCGCCTCAAGAGCTTGAGCTTCTCGGCGTTGTTGTGCTTGACGATTAGCCTCGGCATCTTGTTCTTCTTGGTATTGACGTGGTCGCTCTTGTTGTTGTTGGCGTAGTCGTTGCCGTTTTGCGCTTGCTCAAGTGTAGCTTGGTTTTCACGATGTCGACTCTCTTTCTCTTCAAATAGCTCTTGTGATCTCTTGTCATGAAGTGGATTCCGGTTGTTATGTCGAGCTTGACGTGCGGCTTGACGAAGAGTGTTTGATGTAGGGGTACTTGAGCCATCCGTGGAGTCGGTATGTCGACTTGAGCGGCTTCGTCTTTAAGAAGATGTGGAAGAAGAACGTCGGTTGACTATCAGAGTTCGTAGCTCGTCGAATTGAGTAGACATGTTGGTGTTGATGACGTCGAATTGATCTCGTGTCCTTGCTTCAAATTGGCGCGCGTTGGCGGCGACTTGCGCAATCTACTCTCGCATAGCTTCACTTTCTTGATGGAGAGCTCGTTGGACACCGAAGAGATGTAGTTTGGCGACGTAGTTGTTCGATTCTTGAGGATCCTCGAAGGGCGGGTTCGAAGATGTACTTGGCTTATCCATCATCACAAGCAAGTATGTGAGTGGGAGAAGGTAGAAGACAATACCAATTGTACCTTGACCGAAGTTGAAAGTGGATCAATGATCACTCAATAATGTAACCCGGAAATAGCACTATTGGTACCACTTCTTGTCGATTCTCACACCTACACAAGTAAAGCTTTGAGAGGAGCTTGGTTAGGATGGTGGCACAAATTCAATGCAATCGTCAAAGTGACTCAATGATGTTGAAAATGGTTCACAATTTGCTCATGCGACAAGTAGATCACAAGCAAGAAGTAGCACACGGAACACACGCACGGATAGATAAATGTGGTTGTGCAACCAAGGGTGAGCGAAAATGTGGAAACCACGGAAAATGCTCGTGTTGCACAACACTAGAGAGACGCTGGCTGATTGCTTAATAGGCGGATACACACTTGTGCACAACCTATAAGAGGCAAAACGTAACGACTTTCTATCACAAGTATACTATGAGTGTATGATGTGCCGATGCTTGAGCACAAGATGATGTATTGCTATATCATATGATCTCATTTGATGCAAGGCGTATGATGCTATTTTCCCTTTTGCTTATAAGCTTTGGGTGGCTCTTTAGCTTAAAAGCTTGTGAGCTCTTTCTTTGGGCACTTATGCATGCTTCTCGGATCAAGGTAGCTATTGTGTATACGGGACACTCTTGTGTCACACGGAGATATGATGATGTAGTATGCAATATCTATGACTATCACTAATGTGCACAAGTGTCGTGGCCCAGCAATACTCAAATGGCTAGTCTCAATGGGAAAGCTACGCAAAAATGGTCCATAGGGTGACAATGCAATTGCAAGGTAGAATGAACAGGGTGTCGTCGATGTTACCGTCCTTGCCGAGGGTGAGCGGTGGTGTTGTCGAAGTTTTTCCGTCCCAAGGTAGCCTAAACATCCAAGGAAACGGTGAAACCACAACTCAAGTATCCAAGTAAAAGGGAGACAAAATTTTCAAAATTGTAACAGTTAAGCGATGGTGGTTGCGGAAGTGGTGGTGGTATGCGGAAGGTTTGGTGGGATACCGAACGAAAATGGCTAGGGGAAGTGCAAATGTGGTGTGGATGGTGGAGTTTTGGTTGTGGGGGGCCGGATGTCCGGGCCAGGGGCCGGATGTCCGGGCAAGGCTGGCTGTCCGGGGTGCCAGAGGCCGTGAGGAACTCCTTGCACATGGTGACTTTCGGGGCCAAAATTCGTCGGATTTTGCGGAGGAAATTTTGGGAAAAGGTGGGGAAGCTAGATCCACTCATGGCACAGCAAATCCATGGAACAAATTCAACAAAATCTCACCAAATCAACAGATCACAAAAAACATTTGGGGCTATTTTTGTGGGAAATTTTCGAAATTGGGAGGAACACAACAAAAACAAGCTAGAAAACAAGGTGTGGGGCTCCAAATTCGTGATCAACCTATGCTCATGATACCATAATGATGTAGGGTGAAACCCTAGATGGTCGATCTTTCACGAAAAGGAGGGATCCCAAGGATGAACACGTGAGGCACGAGGGAAAACACAAGAGAAACAAGAAGAAAACACTCAAATCAACAAGTTTAGGTCACAGAAATGCTAGATCCGGGTACACAAAGGGCGATACATGATACACGATCAACTAAGGACGATACAAGTAGCGGTAGTCATCTCCGTGAGGAGGTCTTGATGTTCTTCTCCGTGAAGGAGGTCTTGAATCCAAGGTGGATCTTCTCCGAAGAGGTCGCGGTCTCGTAGGAGAGGAACCACTTAGGTCTAAAATGAGCTATCACAAAGCTAACCCTAAAAGATGGAGGGGAAGGAGTACTTATAGTCTAGGGGATAGAATGGGGATACACGGGTCGAAACCCAAGTGGCTGCGCACAGGCAGGGCCGGACGTCCGGGCGTCGGGCCGGATGTCCGGGCTTTAGCGAGGTGCCGGATGTCCAGGCATTATGCCGGATGTCCGGGCTAGCGGGGCCGCGTCTCGAGTGGCTTCTGTGGAGTGGCGCCGGATTTCTGGGCCCGAGGCCGGATGTCCGGGCCTTGCCTGGCCGGAGGTCCGGGCCCTGTAGCTTCGACTGATGTGCCCTTCTGTGGTCGGTTGCTCAGGGGCCGGATGTCCGGGCTAGGGGGCCGGATGTGCGGGGCATGTAGCCTTCTTCAGCTCTTCTCGATGCAAAGCTTCGTCCGGGCGCTTGGGGATTTGTCCATCTTCACGCGCCTCTCCGATGGGGTCTTCTTCACACCTGAGCACACAAAACACATCCGTCTGAGGTAGTAGCCATGTCTCGCAAGATTCATATGGAAGTTGGACTAGCAGGGATGTCACCCCGGTCTCAAGAGCTCTAGCACGAGCATGTGTCATTTGTCCGTGGGGCACTTGGTGAGGCGATGGAGGGTCCATGGGGATGACCTTGGGATGCTCCGCATCAGACTTAGTGCTCCGTTTGATACAAGACCAAACAGGGATGCATAAGCTCTCCCCTCCTTGGTAAGGGCCGTTGGTGGTCAACAAGAACCTCAATAACGGGTCTTATTATCTCATTGATGTGCGTGAGCACAAGGATTCCTGCCAGTCGGAAAAAGAGACCTGCTTTCCATGGAATATTGCCCATCTTCGGCCTTACTATACTTGAGCAACCAGCTCTTATCTTTGTACATACCTTTGACAGTGTATACATATTTTCATGATCAATATAATAAAGCTGGAATCCCCAAAATACGGGGCCTCTGTCGTTGCGTTGGTGAATATCTGAGCCTTATTGGTTGATCGTAAGATCCCTTGGGGGCTTGCAAACATTGGGTTTTCATACCCTCTTGACCGGCTTGAATGCCACTTTTATAGGTTTTGCCTACCTGTCTGCAACTTGCTACTCCAATGTGACCCGCTGAACTCTTAACAGTCAATCTTCTTTAAGACCTTGAACTTGTAAAGGTTAAACTGACGACTTGTGTCACGTGAGAGCTGACTTACAGTGAGCTAGGTAAAACCACGGCTGTTGCAGCCTTGAAGCAATCATGTGGCCTATGTGCCAAACGACTATTGCGGCCTTGAAACCAAACATGTGGCCTAAGTTCCAAACGGTTGTTGCGGCTTTGAAAGGAATCATGTGGCCTAAGTGCCAAACTGGTGATGCAGCCTTGAAAGCAATCATGTGGCCTAAGTGTCAACGACTATTGCGACATTGAAAGCAAGTATGAGGCTTGAGAGCCAATTTTTTAGGTCATGCCTTGAAAGCTGGCCAAGTGAATATTTAAAATTTTCTTATTTTTAAATATTTTTTTTGTTTTTCTTTGCCTAATTATGAAATCCCCGAGTCGTTTGGCTCCGGGTCATGATGATTATGATTGATCAATCCGGGTTGATATCTATACTGGTTTTTTGACCATAAGTCACCGATATTTTATAACTCATGCTTGAGTATTCCGGGTTATTACCAGCCCTGGTTTTGGATGTTGAGTCACCAGTTTTGCTTTAACTTGAAAAGCTCACAAATGATGATTATTTTGTCATGATAGGTTGTTGATATCAGGATTCTTACCCACCTGGCTCTGGATTTATAAGTCACCAGTATGCAATGGGTCTTATAAATGAACATGGACTTCCGAATATAATAGGAGTTGTGATGTGAATCATATGGTTGATCAACATGCATCATAATATTTATATCAACCAGTTTGGATAAACATGCATGATGGCATGACAAGATGGATCATTGTTTCAAAAGACTACCCTATTACAAGGCCATCAAAATAAGTTCAGAGGATCAATATGTTGAAGTATTTTTTGGACCTGCAGTGTTATAAGACGACCTTAAGAGCCGCCTGACTTGTGACGATCACAGTTAATTTTCTTCTTGGCACCTTGAAGGTGACGACTCATCTTGCGCTGCCTCTTCATCGTTTACCATCTGGAGGTCAGCCGATGTCCAGTCGATGCCGGTTAAGGCCTCAAATATGGATTCATCATTGATAATCGGGGACGGAACAATATCAGGGGCAAAAGTGTGCTTACGAGTTGGAGGAGTGAGATCTACGATGTCATGAGTCAGCACTCTGATCCTAGCATTTTCCAAGTTGTATGTCGGCGGGTACCTGGACAAATCAATATCCTCGGCCAGTTTGCATGCCAAGGGGCGCATCTCCTTTACGCATTTAGCAAAGTCCGCTTGATCAAAATGAGACTCGTCTTCTTTTAAGCCTGGACAGCCGGTAGCCATTTCTTCTGGGTCTAATTCTGCTTGCCATGCCTTAGCACGACTAATTGCAGTAATGGCAGCAGAGCGGGCGGCTGACAGCTTCATTTCTTCCACCTGCTTGGGCATTGTAGACAATTGGTCTAGCATCGCTCTAATGAGAGTCGATGGCGGCTTCCCATTGGAAATAGCCACAAGAGCGCGTTGAGTACCCGTATATAATTTCTCAACCAAGGCATATACGGATTTCATCTTCAAGAGCATATCCTGGCCAAGGTTGGAGCTTCTAGGGCCTGTTGAGCAAACATATATATGAGTCCCGAGGCGAGTCAAAATAAAGTATTGAGAAAGACTACAAGTTAAAGTGCTGCTTACAAAAGATAGCAGTTGTCATCTGTGAAATTCGCGCTTTAAGCGGGACAACTCTACAGTGGTGTTCTTTAAGGAAGATTCATCGGCCTCTGCCCTTTACAATAATGCAGCCCTCTCTTTCTCCCAGGCGTCTCTCTCTATGGACAATCTGGTTTTGAGTTTCTCATTCTCCTCCAGGCTATATTTAAACTTGGACTCCGCCTTGAGAGTTTCACCTTCCTGGTGCTTCAGCATTTTTCTTAGTTCGCCCAGTTGCGAGTCATTGAAGCTTAAAGTGTCCTGCAAGTAAGTATCAACGGTTCTAAATATATGTCGACATGGATATAAGTGAGGGAACAATAAGTATACAAGTCCAAATCACATTGCACGCAATACACTTGGCACTTGGGGGCTAATGTGTGACGAAGCTTTCTTCTTAAATTAAATATAGAAGTCCCGATTCATATTCATAAGATAAGCCGGCCCTTGAGGGGTACGAAGAGCTCTTTTTTGCAGAATTGTATTGCTAAAGACCCGGCTCATCTGTATGAGATAAGACGACTCTTGAGGGCTATGGCTAGAAGCTCTCGTTCAAATATGAAAGAACCGGCTCATCTTTACATGATAAGCCGTCCCTTGAGGGTTTGAAATGCTCTTTACATACAAATACTGACAACATTATTCTTATTGCTTATATAAGCCGGATCTTGAGGGCGGTGACCCGAATTTATTATGTGCCACTAAAAGTCTTAAACATACTCCATATGTTGTTCTTGTGATTAAGACTTGGGGGCTAGATGGATATCTATATATGCAGCAGTAAAAGGAGGGGATGTGTTCGTACCTCATATTTCTGTCGCATCATCTTAACCAAGTCGGCCTCTAGGTCGCGACTTGTATGAAGACGGTTTAGGTAACCAGAATATAGCTTGCTGGCGCTAAGATTGGAGTATTTCTCAAGGTCAAGTTGGGACTTGTTCTTTTCTGATATTTGTGCCTCATCCTTACCAAAATGCTTGGCAAGAACCGTGGAAGCTCCAGGCGGCTTAAAAAGTAAACATATGAAAGTGATTTCTTCAGCATGGCCATTGGCAGGAAATTCATCAGCCGACTTAGCAGAGGAAGGCGGCTTAGGGCTCGGCGGGTTAAGACTAGTCGTCGGGTCATCATTGATATTTGTGGCCGGCTCAACAAGAGCGGGATCAACCTGAGAAGGGGGGTCAGCTTGCTGATGTGTGTGATCTTCTGATTCTTGAATAGGGATGTCAGTGACTTCAAGCGTCGGTGTGTCAGACTCAGCGTCGGTGTGTCAGACTCAGAATTTTCTGGAGCTTTGGAAGGACGGCAACTTTTTGCTTCTTGCCTGTCTTGTCTTTAGCCCTGTGATAGAGGATGACATAAATTGATAAGTATGAAATGGCAAGCAGTTTATTCAAACAAGTGTTAGTACTTACACTGGGTTAAGCACGAAGGCGGGGACCTGTGTTCCGGTTGAGTCGCCACATGAGTCAGATGTATCCTGATATGCCGAGTCAGAAGAGTTAAGAGGTTTCCGTATGAGGCCGGCTAGTGGGAGAGATAAGGAAGGACTATGAGGCACCTCATGACGACATTTACGAGCAGGCGGAGTGTTGGGTAAGCCAGCCATGAGCTCTTCTTGGCTGCTGCTTCGAGTGTTCCGCCTAGACTCGTGTTGCTATTTTTTCAAAAGAAAGTTGGGATCCAAGTGGGCAAGAGGATGGGAAAATCTTGCTTTCCTGACGACCCGCCGTGTTTTCTCTCTTGGCAAGGTTTCTGAGTCGGAGGAGACACGAGTTACATCAACGACGTTAGCTTGGCTCGTCTCCACTTCCTCCTGAGGTGAATCGGCATCAATAAGTTGCATAAAAAGAATATTAAGTGAATCAAGTTCTATCTCTGACTCTTCCAGTTCCAACTACTCTTGCATCGTGGGCTTCTTAGGACGACTCGGGCCACGACCGGTTATTTTGATTCTTGTTGCTGGAGCAGCAGTAGTTTGTATCTTCTTTTTCCAAAAGGGAGAGTCGTCTTGTTTATCCATGAGCAATAAGATTAAAACTAGATAGATTGACAAGCAAGCCATATATATGCAAGAGTACTTACAGCTGGCGGCGAGTTGAGAGTGCAGTAAGGGGCTAGACCCGTCTTACTGCAATTTGCCAATGATTCACCAAGGAGCGACTTGACAGTATCATTGATTTCCTTCTCGGTTAACTAAGTGGGCTTATAGCGTAGTGGGTCTTTTTATCTCCCGTATATTCGCACATTAAGCCGCGGCAGCGGCTTAAAGGCGGAATTCTCCATGAAACCCATCAGCGAATCAGATCAACTCCGGTTAAGCCGTTCGCAATGGAAGCCTCGATCTTCGACAAACTGGAAGCATAAAGACCACGTTCTGCGGCAGTCATTCGACCTGGCAGTGGGCCAATGGTGGGGAGTCGGCATGGACGATAACCCGACTGGGGGTTTTCTCCTACTGGAGAGGTGTCACTAGTACACGACGGTGTTATACAAATGGTTTTTAACCCCTTTCCGCGACGGGATTTGGAATCGTCGCCAAGTGAGTGTGGACGATAGGGGGGGTCCTTCCCACATGACCCAGAAACCGTCTGGGATAGGCCCACCTGGCACACAGGCTGGGGAAAAATGAGCTCGCGTGCGATCGGGCGAGGCATCGAAACCCAATCATTTCTGTTTGTATGTACATCCCACATGGTGAATCCCAGAAAAATATTTCCGTTCGTATGTATATCACACACAGTCAATCCAAGGTATACGTTTTCGTTCTTATGTACATCCCAAACAGTCAATCCAGGGAAAACGTTTCCGTTCATATGTACATCCCACACAGTCAATCCAGGGAAAATGTTTTCGTTCAAATGTACATCCCACACAGTCAAGCCAGGAAAAACATTTTCGTTCGTATGTACATCCCACACAGTCAATCCAGGGAAAACGTTTCCGTTCGTATGTACATCCCACACAAGTTTCTTTATAGGCTCGTGTGTGATATGTGTAACTATCACACACGCTGTGCCTTTTTAACCGTTTGCTTTTATCAACTACATCACACACGATTTGATGAAGAAAACTATGTGGCATTGGGCTATCCATCACAAGCGCTTTTACTGCTAGAACCGTTTGCAAAGTTCCATGACACATTTAGAAGGTTTATTAGTTTACAATTAATAATTCCAGTATTACGCAAATTCACATTTCATATCGAATAGTTGTTTGCCAATTTCATATCAGGCACATAAATATATTTTAACATCATAGTACGATAGCTACCTGAAAATAGCACAGTACAACATATGGCTAGTTCAACTTCATAAGAACAATATTAGAACAATATATTCATTTCCCTAATTGAGATCATCCAGGCTCGTCTTATCCACCTCTGCTTTCAGTCCAGTAAGAACCTGTTTTGCACTGGCCAACTGGGAAAGTGCCTCCTCCTTCGCCAACACTGTCGTGGATTTAGCACGGCAGATGTCCTAGCAAAAGGACTTAGTCGTGAGGCCATCGCTCGGGTTAGCTTAAAGGGGTTAAAGCGGACAAAGGACACAGGGGATTTATACTAGTTCGGCCCCTTCGATGAAGGTAAAAGCCTACGTCTAGTTTGGTGTGGTATTGCTTGTGCTTCGATGACCAGGGAGCGAATCCGCTTTGCCTGTGTCTCGAGCTGTCATTTCTTGTCCTGAACCGTCGCCGGGTCGTCCCTTTATATAGGAGGCGACGCCCGGTTCAGTTTACAGAGTCCTGAGGCCGGCTCATAAACGTGTCCGCCTCGGTCTCTACTCTTTCTATCTTACATCCCAAGTTTACATAGTATGACGGTTTACAAACCATGGGCCTCACCATATGGGCCCCGAGCCTCTTTGGGCTATAATCTCTTACTATACATTTGGCTGGGCTTCTGGCAATATAATCTTGATAATGTAAACCGGACACTCCTGGCCGGTTTATACCTGATAGTAATATCCCTGACATTAGGCCCCAGATTGATTTGAACTTGTTCATGTCAGTCTTCCAAGCCTTGTACGAATTTTCCTTTCTGCAGCTCTCGTATACCTCATAACCGGCCATGACGTCATCTCCTAGAATCGCTTTAAACTATCATGACAACATGTGATGGCCTGGCTTATTAGGGATGATAGACTACTCATATCAATAAGGAATTCCTTCTTTTCCGGGAGCCCATTCGGATAGAACTCCAAAGTTAAGCGTGCTCAGCTTGGAGTAATTTCAGGATGGGTGACCGACTGGGAAGTTGCTCCCGGGTGCGCATGAGTGAGGACAAAGTGCGCAGAAAAGACTAGTATTGATATGTGAGGCCAGTCTAGATCCGCCAGGAGTAACGACCACCGGCGGGTGTGTCTGGGGCGTTACAAGTTGGTATCAGAGCCGACCCTCGCGGTTACACGGATGTTTGCGGACAGTTTGCAGTCATGTTGTGCATGACGTTTGTGACCCGTCGTGGCACACGGCATGGCACATGTGCTGTCCTGGAAGCACAGACGGTTGTGCCAAGAGGGAACGTTCCTGTGGCCCGACGAGGACGTCGGTTCCTCTGAGTGAGGGTGTATGTGATGGCCTGGCTTATTAGGGATGATAGACTACTCATATCAATAAGGAATTCCTTCTTTTCCGGGAGCCCATTCGGATAGAACTCCAAAGTTAAGCGTGCTCAGCTTGGAGTAATTTCAGGATGGGTGACCGACTGGGAAGTTGCTCCCGGATGCGCACGAGTGAGGACAAAGTGCGCAGAAAAGACTAGTATTGATATGTGAGGCCAGTCTAGATCCCGCCAGGAGTAACGACCACCGGCGGGTGTGTCTGGGGCGTTACACAACATCTGCGCATTTAACGCCCACACCTGTTTCTTACCTTTGTTTATTACCGCTCCGAAGATCGAGGCGACAGCTCAATCCATATCTGATTTTCGGTCTCCTCGATTCCCGTGCCTGCCGTCTTATCTTTTCGGCCTATAAATAAGGCCGAGGGCCATCTCTTTTACCCCCTCTGCTTCGTCTTCCTCTGTCTCCAGCGCTCAAACCTCCGCCGCCGTCCTTCGAGCTCATCGCCGTCAGCAAGGTCGTCCGCTGCATCAACCTAAGCGCGTCCAGATACTCGTCGCTGTCCTTCCGCTTCCTCGGGTACGTTACTTCTTCTTCCCATAAATCTTAGCTCTAGGGTTTCTCTATAGCTCGCCGCGAACCCTTGTTCTTCGTAGTTCATCATGGTAGGTCGTTCTTTTAGCTGTAGATGTAAATCTTTTGGGTCATCACTCGTGCACATGACTCTGCTCCACCGTTATAACCTTAGTTCCTCCAATACTGCTAGCTAGGATTGGATCTATAGAAAACTTCACCGCCTTCGACGGATATGACTTAATTATCTTGATTTTTTCCTGCGCCGTAGATCCATATTTTACCTCTGCTTCATGTGAAAGTTGTTTGTCACACTTTAGATCTGAAACTTATCTGCTTATGTCACCGGTTTAATTGTAACCTGCGCCTCACATGCCTGCACTGACAGTTTAGATTTAGGCATGCATCCTGTAATTGGCGGTTTAACTTTCTCCTTCTATATTCATAAACCGGTAGCTGTCTCGTTCATGCTTGCTCCGGATTAGTAGGTACCATTAGGTCCTTGCTTAAACTGTCAATTAGGTCAATACCTTCATAGAACACGCCGGTTTATATCCAATAGATTTGTAAACCGGGTCTTGTATTGTATTTTTTCAGCATTCTCTCATCGAAAAAGATGGCTAAACAGTTTGTTGCTTGCAATTGGGTCCCATCCCGGATTACCGAGGATGACTTAGTAAAGGCGGCCTCAATTGGCATTCTGGGCCCTAAAGAGGTTCTGCACTGGCGGGCCCCTGGAAAGGAGTGTCCTCCTAAACCTAAGGAGGGAGAAATCCTCATTTTCTTTGATCATCTGGCCCGGGGCTTTAGCCCACCCGGTTCAAAGTTCCTCCGCGACGTTTTAGCCGATTTCCAACTCCATCCACAAGACATAGGTCCCAATTCTATATCCAACATCTGCAACTTCCATGTCTTCTCAGAGGCATATCTGCAAGAGGAGCCGTCTCTGGAGCTGTTCCGGGATTTCTTTCATCTGAATCGCCGGACTGAATTCTCCGATGGGCCCCATACTGAACTCGGCGGTGTGAGCATCCAGAAGAGGAAGGATGTCAGCTTTCCTCACGCCACTCTTCACAGCCACCCCAAAGAATGGAACCAGACTTGGTTCTATTGCAAGGATACTTCACCCGAGGGAGAAAATCCGCTGCCGGGTTACCGCGCTTACCGCCTGACGCCGGATCATCCTTTCCCGCAGCGTTTGAGCGCCCAAGACCGGGCTCGATATGCCCCCCAACTTTCCAAGCTCAGGGCTTTCGTAGCTAACGGTTTAACCGGGGTTGACTTTGTCCGCTGCTGGCTCTCTTGGAGCATTCTCCCATTAAGCCGGCGCTCAAGCTTAATGTGTGAATATACTAGCAATCCGGAAGATCCTCAGCGTCACACAAAAATAGTGCTTCCTGCCAATGAAGTTACTGAATCTGCAAAAAAGATGTTGAACATCCCCCTGGAGGAGTGCAGCCGGACCGGTTTAGCTCCTTTCTGCGCAAACAACATGTGACACCCCGAGACCGGTGCGCCAGGTGTAAGTCAGTTATTCGTCGTCGTTGCCATGTCATCGTCTTGCGTTTTGCATCTTTACCTTGTCATCATGTGTGTTGCATCATCATGTTTCCAAAACTTGCCTCCGTCCGAGTCCCCTCGTCCTCTCCGTTGTCCGTTCTGAGCCCAGACACACTTGCACGTGCTCGCGACACCTCCGAATATTTATTTTATGAGTGGCCGGAAAACGTTCTCGGAATGGGTTGAAACTTGGCGTGTGGTCTTATTATAGCATAGGTAGACCGCCTGTCAAGTTTCGTCGCGTTCGGAGCTCGTTTGGTAGCCCAACGGTTAACCGTGTTAACCGCCGGAGGCCTTTTGTCTTTTGGCCCAGCACCCCTTTCTCACAGCCCACCAAGCCCATTCTAACCCCTCCATGCTCTAGGCCATTCGATCACGATCGCGTGGCCATGAACGGCTCCTCATTTGGACACTCCTAGCTCCCTATGCCTATATAAACGTCCTCCTCCCCAAAATTCGCGGTGCAAACCTAGTCCTCTTCCTCCTCGCGCCGCCGGACATGTCCATCCGCGCCGGACATGTCCAGTCGGCCACCTCACCCCGGCCAATCACAGGGCGCCACCTTAGCGTATCCAGCCCCCGCAGCCAATGGGCATCCGCCACCTCACCTCCTCTCTCCTCCCCGCCGCCACGGGCCCGCGCCGCCCAGATCCGGCCCGCCGGGCCCGGATCCCGCCGCCCCAGCCTCCCTGGCCCCCGAGCGCTAGGCTCCTCGGGCCGAGCCCCGGCTCCCTCCGACCGCCGGCGACGAGCGCCCGTCGCTGGGTCCCGACCGCCGGTCCCCGCTGCTCGCCGGAGCACCCCGCGCCTCCGCCGCTAGGAGCTCCGCCGAGCTCCCTCCGCCCACCTCCTCCCGGCCTCTCGCTTCTCTCGCTGCAGGAGCACCGCAGCCATGGTGCCTCCCCTGCCACCTTGCAACGCCGGCCATGTGGGGCCCGAGCCCCTCGCCCGTCGCCGGATCCGGGACCCCCGTCCCCGGATCTGCCCGTTCATGACCGTTGACGCCCGCCTCGGACCCCCCTCGCCGGAGCCTGCTCGCCGCCGCCGCTCCTTCGTCGTCCTACGCGCGGGCGCAGCACGCCGGCCTCCCCAGCGACGCCAGCCTCATGGGCCCCGCAAGCCCAGGTGCAGAGCCGGCCCACCTCGCTCTTCCCCGCGTGGGCCACGACCCCGTGCTGGGTCGGCCCCAGCTCCAGCAGCGACCGGCCAAGGCCCAGGCCGGCCTGCCTCCTCCTCTGTCTACGTGGCCCGTTTGGCCCATTTGGTGAGAACCCGCGAAACCCCGCCTTGGCATCTTTTAGTTATCCAGCACCCATGCATTTTTTTCTAAGTCTGGGAAGTCCCTGAGTATGTAAATCTGATGCATACTTTGAGATGTTGTAACTTTGTGTGTACTTATCCAACTTGAGTGAATGATATGTCAAAATAATCGTGGTGATATGCTCTACAGTTTGTTCAATTGTGCGATGCTTATTTGAGTTCATCTAGATGCTCTAATCTCTGTTGCAAGAGTGCTACTTGTTATAAACTGTTGTTACATGTTATTTTGATGCCATGTTTGAGATGTGATAACTTGGTGCATGTTTATCCAAATGAAGCTTATGATATGTCAAAATGTTCATTGTGAAGTGTACTACATGATGGTTGCTGTAGCATGCTTGTTTGAGTTCATATTGCCATGTTAATCTCTGTTGCAAAAGTGCATTTGGCTGTTAAGTGCTGAAACTTGTTATGAGATGCTGATTTCACTTGATCATTGCTATTGATGTGTTTGTCTTCATACCACATGTCTTTATGTTTTGGAAGCATGATAATATGGTCTTTGATATGGTGCAATCATCTTTCCATGATATGCCTTGAGGTGACTTAAACATGCCTGTAAACATGCCATGTTGTTATTGTTGTTTTATACTTAGTGAAAAAACTGCTAAATCTGGAATCTGTTATAACCTGATGCTATGTTTGCTTGATGCCCTAGTCAAATCCATGCTAGTTTTGGTGATGAGGACATGACTACCTTGAATACGACCAAAAATATAGCATACATGTATATTTGCGAGGTGATTTCTAATGCAAATTATGCAACACTTTATTTATGTCATCCAGGACAAAAATACTTCACAGACTTTTGTTCCATGTCTAATTCCAGGTGTATAGGACATTTGTACAATCCACATATGAAGATAAGGGAAAAAGAGAAGTTTAGATGCTGTTCAAAAAGTTCTCTCACGTCACTTTTGGGCCAAGAGAAGATAGAGTCCAAGTCTCTCACGTTCTGCATCCAGATTCGGACTGCACAGACATACCTGACTCAAAACGGCAAGAACTCCTTCATACGGACTCCGAATTGGGTGATTTTTTTTGTTGTAAACTAGATTTCGTACACTTTCCAACCCAATTGGAATCACCTTCAAATTCGTCCGGAGCGTTGAGATACCGACAAAACAATCTGACGTTGCAGCAGAATCCGAGTCAAACTACAAGTCCAAAGGTGTTACATCACCTCCACTTGGGCCCATGAGCCTTGTGCGAACTAGGGTTAGTTTTAAGCTGCCTTGGGATGTCCTTCCACCTCCTTGGCCGCCACCCTTTGCTCCTATATAAGTAGATCCATCTAGTAGCTTTTTCTTTGGGTTTTGTTTAGATTAAAGTTCGCCATAGCTGCAACTTCGCGTACTTTGTTTGTGTTCAACGACCAGACCAAGACCGCTTACGGATCCCCACCTTTATCAGTACTTCATCTATATTTGCAATATTCAGATTGCTTTATCATATTCTTGCTTGTTCTTCGATTGCATGCAGGAATAGACCTTCGTAGTCAGGCTGATCGTGCTTCTGGCAGTGTCAGTAACCCCTGGAGATTGGTTTAGTGATTGCTAAGGCGCAACGTCGTGCACATTTGTAGTCGGATCGTCAAAGTCGTCTCCACCAGATCAATAGTTATCATCTCATCGAAAGATCGGGCCCCTCGCATCTATCAAGTGGTATCAGTTTTCAGGTTGCTCGGTGAGAATTTCCAGTTATTCCTAGATTAGATTTATTTTCTTACCTATTGTCCAAGGAAAAGCCACAAAAAAGTTAGATCTATTCTGATAGAGGCGAGGGGTCCCGATCTTTCGATGAGATGATAACTATCGATTTGGTGGAGACGACTTTGACGATCCGACTACAAACATGCACGACGTTGCGCCTTAGCAATCGCTAAACCAATCTTCAGCGGTTACTGACAATGCCAGAAGCACGATCAGCCTGACCACGAAGGTCTATTCCTGCATGCAATCGAAGAACAAGCAAGAATATGATAAAGCAATCTGAATATTGCAAATATAAATGATGTATTGTTAAAGGTGGGGATCCGTAAGCGGTCTTGGTCTGGTCGTTGGACACAAACGAAGTACACGAAGTTGCAATGGCTAACTTTTGACTAAACAAATCCCCCCGAAAAAGCTACTAGATGGATCTACTTATATAGGAGCAAGGGGTGGCGGCCAAGGAGGTGGAAGGACGTCCCAAGGCAGCCTAAAACTAACCCTAGGTCGTACAAGGCTCATGGGCCCAAGTGGAGGTGATGTAACACCTTTGGACTTATAGTTTGACTCGGATTCTGCTGCAGCGTCAGATTGTTTCGTCGGTATCTCATCGCTCCGGACGAATTTGAAGGTGAATCCAATTGGGTTGGAAAGTGTATGAAATCTAGTTTCCAACAAAAAAAGAATCACCCAATTCGGAGTCCGTATGAAGGAGTTCTTGCCGTTATGAATCAGGTATGTCTGTGCAGTCCGAATCTGGATGCAGAACGTGAGAGACTTGGACTCTATCTTCTCTTGGCCCAAAAGTGACGTGAGAGAACTTTTTAAACAGCACCTAAACTTCTCTTTTTCCCTTATCTTCATATGTGGATTGTACAAATGTCGCATACACCTCACAAATATACATGTATGCAATATTTTTGGTCGTATCCAAGGTAGTCATGTCCTCATCATCCTCCCTTTTTTGAAAATAAAGCCGTCCTCGGCGTTGCTTAATCTGAAATGTGGGTAAGAAAATAGACAAGGTGTACATGTTGTATATGTATATGTCATCCATTTTTACTTCCCTTAATTTTCGCACATATGACACATGTATAGATGAGTAACTTTCGTAGTTCATAAAATATAATGCCAAAATATTATCACAAGAAGTAGAAGGCATGAAAATATTGCAACTCAATTTGCACATATAAGTGAAGCTCTTAATCGTTACAAAAGATTGGCAATGCTCAACATTAAACCATCCCAACCTTGATGAACCATCACCAAGATTAGAGGTCATATCAAAATGATTAAACATTGGCACAACTATTTTCACACGTATTTGATCCAAATCTGATTTATTCCCTGATTCAAATGGTTCTTTCGCATCAATAGTTAATTCAATTGGTTCACTCACAATTGTTTGATCGCATGGCAAAGTCAAATCACGAACACATTCCTCTAAAATAGTTGGTGTGATCAAAGTAGTGGATAGCTCATCGCATGGTTCATTTAAATTGACAAGGCATTCACCATACTCATGTGGAGGTGGAAGATCGGTACCTTTGTCATTACCTCTTATGATCAACTCAGATGATGTAGGCACTGTCGGAGGTGATGTGTCACATGGTGGAGGTGATGTAGTCCTCACAACAATGGATGTGTCTGTCATAGTACGCCTAGCAGTGGAAGGAACAACCGTATCATTTCTTGGAATGTGCACCTGGCGCTTATTCTCCTTACGGACAATACGTTGTTTTATTTCCTGTTCAGCACTACAAGCAAGACGAAACAAATGGTCCATAGGATAAAACTCTTCCTGAATTAGTAACTCCTGAATATCATAATTTAATCCTGCCCAAAATCTATCCATAAAATCGTCTTCACTTTCTTGTAAAGAGGAATGCAACAAGGTAGTTTGTAAATCATCATAATATTTCGTTACGGTGTCACTACCTTGTTTTAAATGTTGCAACTTTGTAAGCATGTCACGAGTATAATAAGCAGGGACGAATGTATGTCGCATGGCAACTTTCAAATCAATCCAAGTAGTAGGTATATAATTAGGGTGTAACAGACAATATTCACTCCACCAAACTAAAGCATAACCAGTGAAAGAACCAACCGCAACCTTAACTTTTTTATGTTCATCAAAACTATGGGAAGCAAATAGATTATTTATGTCAAACTCCCATTCAATATATAAAGCAGGTCTAAAACGGCCATTAAACGGTGGTATAGAAACATTAACCTGATCATGTGCATTTGGATGTTTGTGCACTTCTCGTGATGGTTGTGGTATGTCCTTAGGTGGTGGCACATCTCCTGCGATCGACAAAGCCCATGAGTTGACTCTGGATCCTGTCATGATTAGTAGAAAAAAAATTGAGAATAATGTTCCTATGAACTACTTGGATGTGGTGGTAAAGCACTCACAGTAAAGCAAATATCAATATCTTATAAGTTCTTACCATGCAGCAACTGGTGATAGGCAACCAGCGGTGTCAAATAACAACAAAGATTGAGTAAAGCGATTGCCAGGTGAACGTACGTAACACGGTGTAGAAATATATGGAGCTGGGTTGGCTTTATATGGTAGCAAAAGATTAGCAATAATCAATTCAGAGATGCAATGTTGAATAAACGCTCAACGACGGTACTGTGCTGGTCCTATGCTAGAGCGGACTAGAGACGTGAGCCTAGAACACTAATGAGGTCACGGTGTAGCACAACTATCATCAATAAAGGATACGAAGTAGCTCTGGACAGCACGATATAAGTGAAGATCACAACGGCAGTAAAGATAATGATAAAACAACTACCAAGCAGAATATACAACAACACTCTCTCCAACTTTATTTTCCTTCTTTTTATTTTTCTTTTTTTTCCCCCACTTTTTTTTCTTTCTCTCCTTTTTTTTAACTTTTTTTCTGTGTCTTTTTTTTCTTAATCCCTCTTTCCAAGATAAACTAGATAAGATGCAGATTGGATCAAGCAATGATGCGAACGACTTCAACTATGATTGTGACAATGAACGATGGGTAGCACGTGGTGGAAATTGATGGATGAGGTGGTGGACAGCGGAAGGGATAACGATGGAGCGGTGAAGTGACTAATGTGAACAGAACTCAAAACTCTAACGAACTAGACACTAAGACCAGCAACTCGACACGCCGATGCAACCGATAATTCAATAATGCAAACAATGAAAAGAAAATTGCAAAGGCTCAGACTGGCTAGGACAAAGGATGAATAGATCTAACTTTTTTTTGTGGCTTTTCCTTGGACAATAGGTAAGAAAATAAATCTAATCTAGGAATAACTGGAAATTCTCACCGAGCAACCTGAAAACTGATACCACTTGATAGAGGCGAGGGGTCCCGATCTTTCGATGAGATGATAACTATCGATTTGGTGGAGACGACTTTGACGATCCGACTACAAACGTGCACGACGTTGCGCCTTAGCAATCGCTAAACCAATCTTCAGCGGTTACTGACAATGCCAGAAGCACGATCAGCCTGACCACGAAGGTCTATTCCTGCATGCAATCGAAGAACAAGCAAGAATATGATAAAGCAATCTGAATATTGCAAATATAAATGATGTATTGTTAAAGGTGGGGATCCATAAGCGGTCTTGGTCTGGTCGTTGGACACAAACGAAGTACACGAAGTTGCAATGGCTAACTTTTGACTAAACAAATCCCCCCGAAAAAGCTACTAGATGGATCTACTTATATAGGAGCAAGGGGTGGCGGCCAAGGAGGTGGAAGGACGTCCCAAGGCAGCCTAAAACTAACCCTAGGTCGTACAAGGCTCATGGGCCCAAGTGGAGGTGATGTAACACCTTTGGACTTGTAGTTTGACTCGGATTCTGCTGCAGCGTCAGATTGTTTCGTCGGTATCTCAACCCTCCGGACGAATTTGAAGGTGGATCCAATTGGGTTGGAAAGTGTATGAAATCTAGTTTCCAACAAAAAAAGAATCACCCAATTCGGAGTCCGTATGAAGGAGTTCTTGCCGTTTTGAATCAAGTATGTCTGTGCAGTCCGAATCTGGATGCAGAACGTGAGAGACTTGGACTCTATCTTCTCTTGGCCCAAAAGTGACGTGAGAGAACTTTTTAAACAGCACCTAAACTTCTCTTTTTCCCTTATCTTCATATGTGGATTGTATAAATGTCCCATACACCTCACAAATATACATGTATGCAATATTTTTGGTCGTATCCAAGGTAGTCATGTCCTCATCATATTCATCCTTTGTCCTAGCCAGTCTGAGCCTTTGAAATTTTCTTTTCATTGTTTGCATTATTGAATTATCGGTTGCATCGCCGTGTCGAGTTGCTGGTCTTAGTGTCTAATTCGTTAGAGTTTCGAGTTCTGTTCACATTAGTCACGTCGCCGCTGCATCGTTATCCCTTCCGCTGTCCACCACCTCATCCATCAATTTCCACCTCGTGCAACCCATCGTTCATTGTCACAATCATAGTTGAAGTCATTCGCATCTTTGCTTGATCCAATCTGCATCTTATCTAGTTTGTCTTGGAAAGAGGGAGAAAGAAAAAAAAGACAGAGAAAGAAAAAGTAAAAAAAAAGAGGAGAGAAAGAAAAAGAAAAAAAAAGTGTGAGAAAAAAAGAAAACGAAAAAGAAGGAAAAGAAAGTTGGAGAGAGTGTTGTTGTATATTCTGCTTGGCAGTTGTTTTCATCATTATCTTTACTGCCGTCGTCATCTTCACTTATATCTTGCTGTCCAGAGCTAATTCGTATCCTTTATTGATGCTAGTTGTGCTACACCGTGACATCATTAGTGTTCTAGGCTCGCGTCTCTAGTCCGGTCTAGCCTAGGACCAGCACAGTACCGTCGTTGAGCGTTTATTCAACATTGCATCTCTGAATAGATTATTGCTAGTCTTTTGCTACCATATATAGCCAACCCAGCTCCACATATTTCTACACCGTGCATATTTACGTTCACCTGGCAATCGCTTTACTCAATCTTTGGAGTTATTTGACACCGCTGGTTGCCTATTACCACCTGCTGCATGGTAAGAACTTGTAAGATCTTGATATTTGCTTTACTGTGAGCGCTTTACCACCACATCCTAGTAGTTCATAGGAACATTATTCTCGAATTTTGTTTCTTGTTTCTACTAATCATGACAGGTACCGGAGACAGAAGTTCTTGGACGACGGATACATATTCACCATCACGAGACGTGGGACAACACACACAAGCACATAGTCACGTTATTTCTTTACCGTCATTTGAGGGTAGATTTAATCCTGGTATTTATCTAGCTTGGGAGCTTGAAGTAGAAAAAGTTTTTAGTCACCATCATTTTTCTGAACTTGAGAGAGTACGAGCTGTCACTAGAGTATTTACTGGTTTTGCTTCTGTTTGGTGGAGTGTGCATTGTAAGAAAAATACTGATAACCAACCCACAACTTGGAAAAATTTGAAGGCTGTAATGAGAAAACATTTTTTTCCTCCTTACTATCGCCGTGAATTGCTTCGCAAATTGGAACAATTAAAACAAGGTAGTAACACTGTTCATGCTTACTACCAAGAGTTCAAATCTTATATGCATCATTGTGACATAGAAGAATCTGAGGATGATACAATGAATAGATTTTTTGGTGGTTTAAACCATGATATTCGCGCAAGATTTCAGTATATTCCTCGTTGCATTACTGGTATGTATGTTCGTGCTTGTACCTTTGAGAGACAAATACAGGAGGATGCATTGTGTGACTACAACAACTACTATTCCAGTTCATGCTCACCACCACTGGTTGGTTCCTCCACCATTACACCTACTAGAGCAGCCACACCTCTGATTGTGAGCGTGACATCATCTAAAGTGTATGATACATTGTCATCGTCCGTACCTACATCAGCTACGTGTTTGCAACAAGGTAATAGTAAAATCAATGATGATATAACTTCACATGAGGATGATGCATATCTAGTTAACAGTAAAATCAATGATGATATAACTTCACATGAGGATGATGCATATCTAGTTAACTTGAATACTTCATGTATTGAATTACCTGTTGATTTGAGCACACCACCTAGTTTAGATAATCATGTTACTGTCATGAATGCGCCATGTGATCAAACAACTGAAATACCAACAATTTTGAGTGCACCCATTGAATTAACTGTTGATGCAAAAGAATCATGTGAATCGGAGAATAAATCAGATTTGGATAAAATACATTTGAAAATAATTGTGCCAATGTTTAATCATTTTGATATGACCTCTAATCTTGGCGACGATTCTATGTTAAATGACTTATTGCATGTTTGCTTATTTAAGCATGTTGTAGCCTATGAATTTCATGCAAGTAAGGTTTATTCACCAATGTTGGGATGGTTTAATGATGAACATTGTCAATATTTTGATATGAAGAAGAGCTTCACTTATTTGTCCAAACTGAGTTGCAATATTTTCGTGCCTTATACTTCTTGTGATGATATTTTGGCTTTATATTTTATGAACTACGGAAATTACTCATCTATACATGTGTCATATGTGC
This sequence comes from Secale cereale, assembly GCA_902687465.1. Classification (NCBI taxonomy): domain Eukaryota; kingdom Viridiplantae; phylum Streptophyta; class Magnoliopsida; order Poales; family Poaceae; genus Secale; species Secale cereale. The sequence goes on from LR738712.1 coordinate 355,335,869, forward strand.
GAAAATTAAGGGAAGTAAAAATGGATGACATATACATATACAACATGTACACCTTGTCTATTTTCTTACCCACATTTCAGATTAAGCAACGCCGAGGACGGCTTTATTTTTAAGAAAAGGAGGATGATGAGGACATAACTACCTTGAATACGACCAAAATATAGCATACATGTATATTTGTGAGGTGATTTCTAATGCAAACTATGCAACACTTTATTTATGTCATCCAGGACAAAAATACTTCACACACTTTTGTACCATGTCTAATTCCAGGTATATGGGACATTTATACAATCCACATACGAAGATAAGGGAAAAAGAGAAGTTTAGGTACTGTTCAAAAAGTTCTCTCACATCACTTTTGGGCCAAGAGAAGATAGAGTCCAAGTCTCTCACGTTCTGCATCCAGATTCGGACTGCACAGACATACCTGACTCAAAACGGCAAGAACTCCTTCATACGGACTCCGAATTGGGTGATTCTTTTTTTGTTGATTTCGTACACTTTCCAACCCAATTGGAATCACCTTCAAATTCATCAGGAGCGTTGAGATACCGACAAAACAATCTGACGCTGCAGCAGAATCCGACTCAAACTACAAGTCCAAAGGTGTTACATCACCTTCACTTGGGCCCATGAGCCTTGTACGACCTAGGGTTAGTTTTAGGCTGCCTTGGGATGTCCTTCCACCTCCTTGGCCGCCACCCCTTGCTCCTATATAAGTAGATCCATCTAGTAGTTTTTTCTTTGGGATTTGTTTAGTCAAAAGTTAGCCATTGCAACTTCGTGTACTTCGTTTGTGTCCAACGACCAGACCAAGACCGCTTACGGATCCCCACCTTTATCAATACTTCATCTATATTTGCAATATTCAGATTGCTTTATCATATTCTTGCTTGTTCTTCGATTGCATGCAGGAATAGACCTTCGTGGTCAGGCTGATCGTGCTTCTGGCAGTGTCAGTAACCCCTGGAGATTGGTTTAGCGATTGCTAAGGCGCAACGTCGTGCACGTTTGTAGTCGGATCGTCAAAGTCGTCTCCACCAAATCGATAGTTCTCATCTCATCGAAAGATCGGGCCCCTCGCCTCTATCATTTGGAGTGGCCAATGATCATGTCTTGTTGTCCATGTTATTGTCTATCCATTCATGCCCTTACTTGCTCATATGGCCTGTTGTAGCTTATTTATTTCTTGCTCTCAAGTTGCTATAAATTATACCTGTCAGGATTTTATCAGCATGTTCAATTTGGTGGAGCTTGTTGTTATTGATCCATGCCTCCTATGGAGATGCTCCAATGGAGTTGTTTGATGTATGATATGTCTACTACATGTCCATGCTCTTTATATACTTAGTGGAGTTGATATGCTTGTTGTTTTGTGCCTCCGAAGGCAGCATCATGATGATGTTTTTGCCTTCCCAGATTTTGACTAAGTTTGGAATATTTTATTGCAACTTCCCGTGCTTGGTCAACTATGTTCCAGCATGCTTCTTGTTATCATGTTTGGGTGCTGTAGCTTATATTTACCTTGCTCCAAAGTTGCTATGTGGCTGTTAACTTCAGCTTGTTGTTATATCTTGTTTCATGTGTATCTTTTAGCCCGTTGCTCCGTTTTGAGTGTGCCCTATATGAAACTTGTGTGATTTTGCATGTAGAACCATAATATCATGTTGTTTTCATGTTCGGAGTATGTTTGCTTGATGTTTGGGTGCATCTTGCACCGTTGCCATGCTTGTCTTGCTTTGCTCATATCTTCTAGGCCGTAGCTCCGAATTTAACAAACTTTATATGAAACTTGACTAGAATTTCGTGTAGATCATCATGGTGCATGTTAACCTGCTGTTTAACAACTTTAACTTAAGCTTTTTTCAGATCTGTACTAATTTCAAACTATGCATAGGAGGACTTACCGGATTTGTTATATGTAGTTTCCGGCCTCATTTAAACTTGTTGACTTGTGTTGTTTTCGAGTGCTTCCTACCTTGCCATGTTTTGCATCATATATAGACTTGACTTGCATCATACTTGGTTGAGCATATTGTCGTGTTCTTGTGTTGTGTGTTTACCGTATTGCTTGCTTCTTCTCGTTAGTGCTTGTTCCGTTGCGATCATGAGGATCCGTTCGTCTACACGTGGTTCGTCTTCAAGGCTTCTTCTTCGTCTTCTTCATGGATCCGTTCTTCTTCCTTGCGGGATCTCAGGCAAGATGACCATCACCTTGGATACCTTTACTATCATTGCCATGCTTAGTTGTCTCGATGCTAGCGTTATATGTGGCGCTACCCATCATTATTGTCAGCCTCTCCGTGTTGCCATGAAACCTCTAACCTTGACACCTTCCTAGCAAACCATTGTTTGGCTATGCTACCCACTTGCTCAGCCCCTCTTATAGCGTTGTTAGTTGCAGGTGAAGATGAAGATTGTTCCATGTTGGAACTTGTTGTTGGAATATCACAATATCTATTATTATTATTAACACACCTATATACTGGGCATGGGTGGAAGGCTTGGCCTTTTGCTCGGTGTTTTGTTCCGCTCATGCCACTTTAGGAGCCGATAAACCGGCATTATGTTCCTTGATTTTGCGTTCCTTACATGGTTGGGTATATGGGGACCCCTTGACACTTCGTCTTTGAATAAAACTCCTCCAGCAAGGCCCAACATTGGTTTTAATTTGCCTCATAATAACAACTTAATTAATTAATTAAAATTGCATAGGGGGTCGCGTCCCCGGGGATTCTTTCTACATAGCAGGGGGGCCAGTGCTGATGGTGTTGGTCCCAAACGGGGAGACTGCGGGGCCGCACGGGGAAACTCGAGGTATCTGGTATAACCCGTAGGATCACCTATCCGGACGTGGCCTGAGAGGAGTTACGCGCGGCTACTATCAGGGTGTCGGCACGCCGGGAGGTCTTGCTGGACTTGTTTTACCATTGTGGAAATGTCTTGTGCACCGGGATACCGAGCCTGATCGGATTTCCCTAAGATAAGGGGTAATAATTATTATTACTTCAGCTGATCGTGAGAGCTTGTGATGGGATAAGTTGGGACACCCCTGCAGGGTTATGTTCTTTCGGAAGCCGTGCCCGTGGTTATGTGGCAGATTGGAATTTGTTAAAGTCCGGTTATAGAAAACTTGACAGAGGATCCGAAGTAAAACACACAACTGTGTGAGTAACCGTGACTGTCTCTTTTCACTTCGAGAAGAGAACACGGCGGGGTTATGTTTGACTCGTAGGTAGTTCAGGATCTTTAGCGATCACTACTATTTTGCGACCGTTATGCGTAGATGCTCATCTTATTCTTGTACTCGTAAGTTAGCCACCACATTTTGCTTAGCCGCTGCTGCAACTTCACCACTTTACCTCTTCCTACCCTTTAAGCTTTGATAGTCCGGTTACCCATGGTTATGGGATTGCTGAGTCCTCGTGGCTCACAGATACTACAACAATAGTTGCAGGTGCAGGTTTCCGATGTCTTGACGTGAGAGCGATGATCGTTGTGTTGGAGTTCTTTCTTCTTCTTCTTCTTCTTCTTCAGTCTTGGGTTAGGTTCCGGGTCGGCGGCCTGGGATAGCAGATGGATGTCTTTCTGTTTTCCATGTTTGCATCCGTAGTCGGATGCCTTGTATTGATGTTGTTGTATTCATGTGACTTATATGTATTGTTGTATCCCCCATGTATGTATGTAATGGTATGATGTAATGATATCCATCTTGCTAAGCGCCCGAAATGCGGTTGTGCCCCAATCACGTAAGTGTCACGTGATCGGGATAGAATCGCATCTTGGACCTGACACAACAAACCACCGTTGGTAAGACTCTTCTGTCCCTTTCTTTTCGCTTTAACCCGTCCATATCGCTTGTCTTCAATATGTTCTTATTCCTTTACACAGGCCAATGATCCCTTTTGGAAGAGGAAAGCTCAAGATAAATCGGCGAAGCCAACCTGATAGAGGCAAAGGTGTCCCGTCTTTCGATGAGATGGTGGCTATCGTTTTGGAGGAAGTCGACTTTGACGATCCGACTACGAACGTGCGAGGACGTCGCGCCTTAGCAATCGCTAAACCAACTCCGAGAGGTTGTTGACCACGCCGGAGCACGATCAACCTGACCACGAAGGTCTGTTTCCTGCAGGCAAACGAAGAACAGGCAAGAAACTAAGATTGCAATCTGGATATTGCGAATATAAGAGGAAAGCTTTATTGATCAAGGTGGGGTTCTGTGACGCCTTGGTCTGGTCGTTGAACACAAACGAAGTACGCGAAGTTGCAGCTATGGCAAACTTTTAATCTAAACCAAACCCAAAGTCTAAACGACACCCTAAGGGCTGTATATATGGGGGAAAGAGGGGGGAATTTCGTGGCCCTTGGTGGAGGGGTCCGAAACCAACCCTAACTCTTGTTTCCCCACACATACGGACTCTAAAAACAGCCTATACTCAAGTATTTCAAAATTACATGGGCCTGGCCCAATAATAAGGTGACGCAGCACCTATAATAGCCTCTGTACGAAATTTATGAAGTGGCATCTTGTATATTTCGTCCAAGGCTTCTCGCACTCATTATGGTGGCTTCAAAGTCCTGAAATCATCAATTGAAACTTCATTCTTGTTCCCCTTGCGCATGCCATCATCTCCATGCTTGATCTTGCTCCAATGTTCATCCTTCTTGTCCAAGCTAGGCCCTTCATTTGTAAGCAAGACAAATGTATCCAATTTAGGCAGCATCATATTCTCATGAACATTAGATTCATTACCAAGAAACGAAAGTACCTGGTAATTTAATTGGCGTGCGCGAGCTCTAGTAATTGGTCCTGTATATGTGTCAGTTGGAGCTGTGGGTGTAACCTTGTTAATGATGTCCTCATCATCCTCCCCTTCTTGAATTGAAGTCGTCCTCGACGGAAGCTCATCTTCCTCACCCAAGTAAGGCTTCAAATCTGCAATGTTAAATGTGGGACTAACCCCAAAATCTGCAGGCAGCTCAAGTTTATATGCATTATCATTTATTTTCTCTAACACCTTGAAAGGACCATCAGCACGTGGCATTAGCTTTGACTTGCGCAAAATAGGAAACCTATCCTTACGCAAATGTAACCAAACAAGATCTCCAGGTGCAAAGACAACACGTTTTCTACCCTTATCTCCAACAAGTTTATATTTAGCATTCATGCGCTCAATATTTTCCTTAGTTAACTCATGCATTTTTAAGATCAATTCAGCACGTTGTTTAGCATCAAAATTAACCTTCTCCGAAGATGGAAGAGGCAACAAATCAATAGGTGCACGAGGTAGAAAACCATAGACAATTTCAAAAGGGCACATCTTAGTAGTAGAATGCAATGAACGATTATAAGCAAATTCAATATGAGGCAAGCATTCTTCCCACATTTTCTTATTATTCTTCAAAACAGCCCTAAGCATAGTAGACAAAGTTCTGTTGACTACTTCAGTTTGTCCATCAGTTTGGGGGTGACAAGTAGTACTAAAAAGCAGTTTAGTCCCCAACTTAGCCCATAAGCATCTCCAAAAGTGGCTAAGAAATTTAGTATCACGATCTGAAACAATAGTATTTGGCACACCATGCAAGCGAATAATTTCACGAAAGAACAAATCAGCAACATTAGCAGCATCATCGCTTTTATGACATGGTATAAAGTGTGCCATCTTCGAGAACCTATCCACGACAACAAATATGCTATCCCTCCCCTTCTTTGTTCGAGGTAAACCCAAAACAAAGTCCATAGATATATCTTCCCAAGGAACACTAGGGACAGGCAAAGGCATATATAAACCATGAGGATTGAGTCGTGACTTAGCTTTTTGACATGTAGTGCAGCGAGCAACAAAACGCTCAACATCCCGTCGCATCTTTGGCCAAAAGAAATGTGGAACAAGTTCGTCGTTAGTGATGGATTTGTGTTTCGAGCTAACAAGCGAACAAGCAAGAAACTAAGATTGCAATCTGGATATTGCGAATATAAGAGGAAAGCTTTATTGATCAAGGTGGGGTTCTGTGACGCCTTGGTCTGGTCGTTGAACACAAACGAAGTACGCGAAGTTGCAGCTATGGCGAACTTTTAATCTAAACAAAACCCAAAGTCTAAACGACGCCCTAAGGGCTGTATATATGAGGGAAAGAGGGGGGGAATTTCGTGGCCCTTGGTGGAGGGGTCCGAAACCAACCCTAACTCTTGTTTCCCCACACATACGGACTCTAAAAACAGCCTATACTCAAGTATTTCGAAATTACATGGGCCTGGCCCAATAATAAGGTGACGCAGCACCTAAAATAGCCTCTGGACGAAATTTATGAAGTGGCATCTTGTATATTTCGTCCAAGGCTTCTCGCACTCATTATGGTGGCTTCAAAGTCCTGAAATCATCCATTTTAACTCCATTCTTGTCCCCCTTGCGCATGCCATCATCTCCATGCTTGATCTTGCTCCAATGTTCATCCTTCTTGTCCAAGCTAGGCCCTTCATTTGTAAGCAAGACAAATGTATCCAATTTAGGCAGCATCATATTCTCATGAACATTAGATTCATTACCAAGAAACGAAAGTACCTGGTAATTTAATTGGCGTGCGCGAGCTCTAGTAATTGGTCCTGTATATGTGTCAGTTGGAGCTGTGGGTGTAACCTTGTTATTGATGTCCTCATCATCCTCCCCTTCTTGAATTGAAGTCGTCCTCGACGGAAGCTCATCTTCCTCACCCAAGTAAGGCTTCAAATCTGCAATGTTAAATGTGGGACTAACCCCAAAATCTGCAGGCAGCTCAAGTTTATATGCATTATCATTTATTTTCTCTAACACCTTGAAAGGACCATCAGCACGTGGCATTAGCTTTGACTTGCGCAAATTAGGAAACCTATCCTTACGCAAATGTAACCAAACAAGATCTCCAGGTGCAAAGACAACACGTTTTCTACCCTTATCTCCAACAATTTTATATTTAGCATTCATGCGCTCAATATTTTCCTTAGTTAACTCATGCATTTTTAAGATCAATTCAGCACGTTGTTTAGCATCAAAATTAACCTTCTCCGAAGATGGAAGAGGCAACAAATCAATAGGTGCACGAGGTAGGAAACCATAGACAATTTCAAAAGGGCACATCTTAGTAGTAGAATGCAATGAACGATTATAAGCAAATTCAATATGAGGCAAGCATTCTTCCCACATTTTCTTATTATTCTTCAAAACAGCCCTAAGCATAGTAGACAAAGTTCTGTTGACTACTTCAGTTTGTCCATCAGTTTGGGGGTGACAAGTAGTACTAAAAAGCAGTTTAGTCCCCAACTTAGCCCGTAAACATCTCCAAAAATGGCTAAGAAATTTAGTATCACGATCTGAAACAATAGTATTTGGCACACCATGCAAGCGAATAATTTCACGAAAGAACAAATCAGCAACATTAGGAGCATCATCGCTTTTATGACATGGTATAAAGTGTGCCATTTTCGAGAACCTATCCACGACAACAAATATGCTATCCCTCCCCTTCTTTGTTCGAGGTAAACCCAAAACAAAGTCCAAAGATATATCTTCCCAAGGAACACTAGGGACAGGCAAAGGCATATATAAACCATGAGGATTGAGTCGTGACTTAGCTTTTTGACATGTAGTGCAGCGAGCAACAAAACGCTCAACATCCCGTCGGATCTTTGGCCAAAAGAAATGTGTAGCAAGTACGTCCTCCGTCTTCTTCACGCCAAAGTGTCCCATTAATCCTCCTCCATGCGTCTCCTGCAACAACAACAGACGAACAGAGCTAGCTGGAATGCATAGCTTGTTAGCTCGAAACACAAATCCATGACTAACGACGAACTTGTTCCATGTTCTCCCTTCTTTACAATTCTGTAATACATCTTTAAATTCAGCATCATGCACATATTGATCTTTGATGGTCTCCAAACCAAATATTTTAAAGTCAAGTTGTGAAAGCATAGTATAACGACGAGACAATGCATCAGCAATAACATTTTCTTTTCCCTTCTTGTGTTTAATAACATAAGGGAAAGTCTCTATGAATTCAACCCATTTAGCATGTCTACCGTTCAGTTTTGCTTGACTTTTAATGTGCTTTAAAGATTCATGATCAGAATGTATAACAAATTCTTTGGGCCATAAATAATGTTGCCATGTCTCCAAAGTCCGAACAAGAGCATATAATTCCTTATCATAAGTAGAATAATTCAGACTAGGCCCACTCAATTTTTCAGAAAAATATGCAACAGGTTTACCATCTTGTAATAACACACCTCCTAACCCAATTCCACTAGCATCACATTCAAGCTCAAAAGTCTTATTAAAATCAGGAAGTTGGAGTAAAGGAGCATGTGTCAACTTATCTTTCAATACCGTGAATGCTTCTTCCTGTGCAGTACCCCAAACAAAAGGCACATCCTTCTTTGTAAGCTCATTGAGAGGTGCCGCAATGGTGCTGAAATCTCTCACAAAACGCCGATAGAATCCAGCGAGGCCAAGGAAACTCCTCACGTGTGTGACCGTTTTGGGCTGCGGCCAACTCTCAATAGCTTCAATCTTGGCTTTATCAACCTCAATTCCCTGTGGAGTAACAACATAGCCAAGAAAAGAGACTCGGTCGGTGCAAAAGGTGCAGTTTCCAAGGTTACCAAATAGACGTGCATCACGTAGAGCAATAAAAACAGCACGTAAATGTTCCAAATGTTCCTCCAAAGATCTGCTAAAAATCAATATATCATCAAAGTATACTACCACAAATCGTCCAATGAAAGCACTTAAAACTTCATTCATTAATCTCATGAAAGTACTAGGTGCATTAGTTAACCAAAAGGCATGACTAACCACTCATATAATCCAAACTTAGTTTTAAATGCTGTTTTCCATTCATCTCCCAATTTCATACGAATTTGATGGTATCCACTACGCAAATCAACTTTGGAGAATATTGTAGAGCCACTCAATTCATCAAGCATATCATCTAGCCTAGGAGTAGGATGACGATAACGAATAGTAATATTATTAATGGCTCTACAATCAACACACATACGCGATGTACCATCCTTTTCCGGCACTAGAATAATAGGAACAGCACAAGGACTAAGGGATTCGCGTATATAACCTTTGTCGAGTAGCTCCTGTACTTGACGCATAATCTCCTTCGTTTCTTCTGGATTGGTACGGTATGGTGCGCGGTTGGGTAGCGATGCACCGGGAATTAAGTCAATCTGATGCTCAATCCCTCGAATAGGTGGTAATCCCGGTGGCACGTCTTGTGGAAAGACGTCGGCGAACTCCTGTAAAATGTTAGTGACAGCAGGAGGCAAAGAGGAAGGAACGTCCTCGAATGAAAATAATGCCTCTTTGCATACAACAGCATAGCAAACAGATTTGCTAAAATCTAGCTCATCAATATCAGATTTGGTGGCAAATAAACATGCACTTTTCAATTTAATTTCAGAAGCAACAGTAGATGGTTTATTATTAGGCTTCATTTGTTGCTCAAATTCTTTTGCCACAATCTGATTTTCACTCTTATTTTTCTCCTGTTTTGCTTTATTAGCTTTATTAATATCATCTTTCAAAATGGAATCAGGATTCATAGGAAGTAAAGTAATATTTTTATCCTTATGAACAAGAGTATACTGATTGTTTCTACCATGGTGTGCAGAATTTTTATCAAATTGCCATGGTCTACCAAGTAATAAGGAACATGCTTGCATAGGTACCACATCACAATCAACATAATCAACATATGTAGAGATACTAAAATGCACACGAACAGTACGTGTTACCTTAACCTTGCCGCTATTGTTGAACCATTGGATGTAGTAAGGATGTGGATGTGGTCTTGTGGTGAGAGATAGCTTCTCCACCATCTCCATGCTAGCCAAGTTGTTGCAACTCCCTCCATCTATGATCACGCGAACAGAACGTTCCTTCACAACTCCCTTTGTATGGAACAAATTATGCCTCTGATTTTGCTCAGCTTGTGTAACCTGCACACTCAAAACACGTTGAGCAACTAAACATTCATACTTGTCAGCATCTTCAGGAGCCATGTATTGCGTCTCATGATCAGAATCGTCTCCACCGTGTTCTTCACGTGTAATAAAAGCCAAAGTCTCCTCATCATAGTCACTAGCGGATTCATATCCACCATCCTCAGTAGCAATCATCACACGCTGAGATTTGCAATCTCTCGCAAAATGTCCTCTTCCCTTACAACGACGATAAATAATATCACTGGTGTGCCCTGTTGATGCCATGGAAGAAGAATAACTCTGTGCAGGCCCAATAGGTGTGCTCTTGGCAGATAATGGTGGTTGTGCCTGCTTCCTTGTATCACGGCTGGAGGTAACAGCTGATGGAGGTGTCGGTGCAGTAGAATGTGTGGAAGTAGAGGATGCACGCGGTGTCCATGATGAAGGTCGACCTGCAGAAAAGTTAGTCCGCGCCAATGCCTGTCGATCCTGCACTTCACGTTCAGCTTTACAAGCAAGATGAAATAAACGAGTGATTAGTATAATCCTTATACTCTAGAATGGTCTGAATCTCTCTATTTAATCCACCCATAAAACGTGCAAGCATAGCTTCATTCTCCTCAACAATACCACATCTAATCAGGCCAGTTTGTAATTGCTGATAATATTCTTCTACAGAATTTTTTCCTTGTCTTAGGCGCTGCAGTTTTTGAAGTAATTCACGTTGATAATATGGTGGAACACAACGAGTACGCATAGCAGTTTTCAAAGCAGTCCAAGTAGCTGGAGTAGGATATAATCTACGATGTTCAGACCACCAAACACATGCAAAACTAGTGAAAGCACAAACAGGAGCAGGAACACGTCTCTCCTCGGGATAGTTTAAACATGTAAAACATTGTTCAGTTTGTAATTCCCAAGTAAGATATATATCAGGAACATATCTACCCTCAAATGGTGGAATATTCAATTTCAGTTTAGGAAGATGGTCATGTACCTCAGGTGGTGGTGCAGCCCTACCGTTGCGACGATATGCATGAGGACGACCTGGTGGTGGTGGTGCTGGTTGTTGCACGTAGTTCTGATTTTGGTCAACCTCATCCTCGTAATGGTCCTCCACCTCTGCAGGAGTAGCAAGAGCTACAGAAACATCAACAGCAGCACCAGAAGCTTGACCAGTCTCAAGGGGAACGCGCTGTGCTCGTCCCACTTGATTCGGAAGGCAACGTTGTTGTTGTTGTTGTTGTTGTTGTTGTAGAGGTGGGACAGCTGCGGCAACCGGTGGTGGTGGAAAACGCGAAAGCAATTCAGCAAACTTGTTATCCAGCTTTGTTTCAAACGTCTTCTCCATGCCATCTATCTTCTCCATGGCCTCGTCCAATGTGTTTAGCGCATCTTGCACCTGTACACTCATCATTTCCTGAAACTTATCATGAAGCTCCTTGTTCGTCAAGTTCTCCCAGTCAGTCTCGTCGACTTGTGATCCTGGCATGGTTAGCAGCAATAGAAACACACAAGAATATGATCCTACAGACTACTAACAAGTTGTGGTGGTGGCGGGTGTCACAAATCCGTCAAGCAAATCTCAAATTCTTACCAGTTCTTACCCAGTAGCAGGTGGTGATCGGCAACCGTGGTAGTTAAAACTCTCAAAGCTTGGATAAAGCGATTACCAGGGAGAGTCAAACGCACGAGGTAGATGTATGTGGAGCTGGGAAGGCTTATAAGATGGTAGCAAAAGTGGTCAGCAATAATCAATTCGGAGATGCAAAGGTGAATAAACGCTCAACGACGGTACTGTGCTGGTCCTAGGCTAGACCGTACTAGAGACGCGAGCCTAGAACACTAACGAAATCACGGCGCTGCACGTAATCAAGGGGAAAGCGCACTCTGAAAAAAAAATTCGCCTCTTTTTTTTTATCGCGCTGTTTTTTTTTGCGTCGAAAATCACTGTAATGGCGAGTGTCTCAAAACACTTCCCAAGTCAAACTAAGATGATAGGCACGAAATTTTTTTGACGAATTTTTTTTCGGAATCAGGGCAGCGACGACGAAAAAGTGCGGGAAAAAATCAGTATGGTGGCACGTGTCTCAAAAGACTCAGAAAAGCTAAAAAATAGGATAGGGAAAAAATATTTTCACCTGTCGAAATTTTGGTTTTTTCCGAGACCTACTCAGGCAAGGAAACAACGAAACCGAAACTAGATGGATCTCGAAAGCCAATCTAGAACGAAAAGAACTCGGATTGGTGGTGGATATGTGGTGGTAGAATATGGCAGCGGTGGTGGTATTTGGCAGTGGTGGTGGTATATGGATACAGATTGGTGGTGGTATATGGATACGGATCGGTGGTGGTATGTGGCAGTAGCGATGAAGATGTTGTGGCGGCGGCGTGACAACTTATGACCAGAACTCGAAACTCTAAAAGACTAGACGCTAAGACCAGCAACTTGACACGACGATGCAACCGCAAATTCAACTAAGCAAACATGGAAAAGATTATGCAATGGCTCAGACTGGTTCGGATATGATGAACTAACCCTAATTTTTTTTTGGCTTTTTCGTGAACTGTAGGTATGAAGAACAGACTCGATCTAATCTACGAAAAACTGTAAAATCTCACCGAGCAACCTGGAAATCTGATACCACTTGATAGAGGCAAAGGTGTCCCGTCTTTTGATGAGATGGTGGCTATCGTTTTGGAGGAAGTCGACTTTGACAATCCGACTACGAACGTGCGAGGACGTCGCGCCTTAGCAATCGCTAAACCAACTCCGAGAGGTTGTTGACCACGCCGGAGCACGATCAACATGACCACGAAGGTCTGTTTCCTGCAGGCAAACGAAGAACAGGCAAGAAACTAAGATTGCAATCTGGATATTGCGAATATAAGAGGAAAGCTTTATTGATCAAGGTGGGGTTCTGTGACGCCTTGGTCTGGTCGTTGAACACAAACGAAGTACGCGAAGTTGCAGCTATGGCGAACTTTTAATCTAAACAAAACCCAAAGTCTAAACGACGCCCTAAGGGCTGTATATATGGGGGAAAGAGGGGGGAATTTCGTGGCCCTTGGTGGAGGGGTCCGAAACCAACCGTAACTCTTGTTTCCCCACACATACGGACTCTAAAAACAGCCTATACTCAAGTATTTCGAAATTACATGGGCCTGGCCCAATAATAAGGTGACGCAGCACCTATAATAGCCTCTGGACGAAATTTATGAAGTGGCATCTTGTATATTTCGTCCAAGGCTTCTCGCACTCATTATGGTGGCTTCAAAGTCCTGAAATCATCAATTGAAACTCCATTCTTGTTCCCCATGCGCATGCCATCATCTCCATGCTTGATCTTGCTCCAATGTTCATCCTTCTTGTCCAATCTAGGCCCTTCATTTGTAAGCAAGACAAATGTATCCAATTTAGGCAGCATCATATTCTCATGAACATTAGATTCATTACCAAGAAACGAAAGTACCTGGTAATTTAATTGGCGTGCGCGTGCTCTATTAATTGGTCCTGTATATGTGTCAGTTGGAGCTGTGGGTGTAACCTTGTTAGTGATGTCCTCATCACAACCCCCAAGAAGAGCTTAGCCGTAAAGAAACAGAAGAAGGAACCTGCCGCCGCTTCCGGTTCAAACCCCGAAGAAGATGATCCGGCTTCTGAGGTACTGCTTGACTCTTATGTCCTTTGAATTCTCTTTGTCTACATTTATGTCAATAATGTCTTTTCCTAGGATCCGGCAGAGGGATGTAAAGCGGATGAAGTTGAGGTAATTTCTCTCTCTTCTGATTCAGAACCGTTGCCACCCAAGATTCATCGGGTAGCCTGGAAATATCCCTTTTCTCACCCTTATGCTCAACTGGATCCTGACTTTTTTTTTTGAAGAAACATCAACATCAGGCTCGCCGGACCACACGCCACAGTGGTCACGTGGTTGAATCATCCGGATTACCCCACACGCCAGCTCGCAGACGCCGCTCAGAGGTTTTGCTTACTCCAACCCTTCTTCATCCAAAAGCAGGTCTTATCCGCAAACCTCTTAAACCGTCTGATCCCGACTATCAGGAAGCTCCTCTGTCTTCTTCCGGCGAGTCAACTGCTACTCAAATCCCGGTACTTAATAGCGTTCCCGGGTAAGTCATCTTTCCAAATGTCTGGTTTACCTTTCCATTTTGACTTTCTGAATTTCATTGCTCTTTTAATCTTATCAGCATGCCTAAGCCTAGCAAAAAGGCGCAGTTAAATAAACCGGCAGCCGGGAACACTTCTGAACCGGCGGAGGACGTTGAAACCGCCAATCCTCTGGAAGAGAATACTGAAGTTCTGCTCACTGATCCTTCCCCAATGGACGAAGAAGATCTTGCTGCTCCAGGGGGTGACACTATGGAGAACACAACTGAACCGGCCAGCCCTGCCCGGGTTAGTCCTCCTCGGGCTAGTCCGGCTGTTGTGAGTCCGGCGCAGACCAATCCTGCTGTCATCGATGATCCGCCCAGGCCAACTGCTGCCTCAACAGAAGATGTTGAAATTACTGGGATAGGTTTCTTTGCTCCCACGGAGCCTGTTGTCTTGGCTAGACACACTGCCAAGGAGGAAACGTTTCAGCAAGACAAAGGCAAATGGAACACAGACTTGTCAAGTTACACTCAGCTTAGTGCCCAGGAGCTCCACTCTGGGTATCTGATGATGTAGGGTGGAACCCTAATCAGCGGATCTTTCACATTTTGGAGAGTGTCCCACGATAAACACGGAGAACACAAGGAGGAAAATGGGGAAAACACGAGAGGAAACACTCAAATCAACACGAAGATAATCACACAAGCGCTAGATCCACGATACATAGTGCGATACATGATCCATAGTCAACGACGGTGGTACAAGGGTAGTCTTCTCCGTGAGGAGGTCTTGATTATCCCGTAGGATCTTCCCCGATGTGGAGGCCTTGAATCCGTAGTGGATCTTCTCCGTAGAGGCGCACGGTCTCGTGGGAGAGAATCCACACAAGTCTGAGAAATGAGCTATCCAACAGCTAACCCTAAACGGAAAGGGGAAATGAGTATATATAGTGTACGGAGCGAATGGATACACGGGCCTCGGCCCAAGTGCTGCGTGCAGGCAATTCAGGGGCCGGACGTCCGGGCGTCGGGCCGGATGTCCGGGGCTTCGCGGGGCGCCGGATGTCCGGGGCGAGGGTCCGGATGTCCGGGCTGGAGCGGTCGAGCCTCGGGTGCTCTCTGGACAGAGGCGCCGGATTTCCGGGCCCGAGGCCGGATGTCCGGGCCGTGCTTGGCCGGATGTCTGGGCCCTGGCCGGATGTCCGGGCCCTGTAGCTTCTGCTGCAGGTGGCTTTCTGGAGTTGATCTTCCAGGGGCTGGATGTCCGGGCCAGGGGGCCGGATGTCCGGGGCCTGGAGCTTCCTTCTGCCCTTCTTGATGCATCACCTCGTCCGTGAACTTGGGGACTTGTCCATCTTCACGCCCTTCTCCAAAGTGGTCTTCTTCACACCTGAGCACACAAAGCACATCCGTTTGAGGTAGCAACCATGTCTCGCAAGATTCGTATGGAAGTAGGGCTAGGAGTGACGTCACCTCGGTCTCGAGAGCTCTAGCACGAGCACGTGTCATTGGTCCTTGAGGCACTTGAGGAGGTGAAGGAGGGTCCATGGGGATGACCTTGGGATGCTCCGCATCATCTCCCCTCCCTTGGGAAAGATCCGACCTTGGATCGAAATCTTCATCACCATGGAAAGGAGAGAGATCCTTGACGTTGAAGGTGTCGCTCACGGAGTACTTGTCTCGCGGGATGTCGATCTTGTAGGCGTTGTCGTTGTAGCGAGCTAGCACCTTGAATGGTCCGTCGGCGCGAGGTAGAAGTTTGGACTTGCGCTCGTGTGGGAAGCGGTCCTTGCGAAGATGAAGCCAAACAAGATCTCCCGGTTGGAACACCATTGGTGCCTTGTTGACGTTGAGCTTGGTGGCGAGACATTGGACTTGTCGCTCGATCATGGCCCTTGTATCTTCGTGCACCTTCTTGAGATAGCTCGCACGTGCACTTGCGTCCATGTTGATGCGCTCTTGTAGTGGTAGAGGTAGAATGTCCAAAGGTGACAATGGGTTGAAGCCGTAGACAACCTCGAATGGCGACTTGCCGGTGGTCGAATGTCTTGCGCGGTTGTAGGTGTATGCGATGGGCAAGCAATGCTCCCATTCCCGGATGTTCCTCTTGATCAACACACGAAGAAGAGTGGAAAGCGTGCGGTTTGTCACCTCCGTCTGGCCGTCCGTTTGTGGATGGTACGCCGAAGAAAAGAGTAGCTTGATTCCGAGCTTGGCACATAGTGTTTTCCAAAAGTAACTCAAGAACTTGACGTCCCGGTCCGACACGATCGTTTTGGGCATGCCATGAAGACGAAGTATCTCCCTACAAAAGAGAGTGGCAACATGTGAAGCATCGTCGATCTTGTTACAAGGAATGAAATGAGCCATTTTGGAGAATCTATCTACCACCACAAGCACAGAATCTTTGCCATTTTGAGTCCTAGGCAAGCCAAGTATGAAATCCATGCTTATGTCTTCCCATGGATGATATGGAATAGGAAGAGGCATGTAAAGACCATGAGATTGAGCTTTGGACTTAGCTTTGCGGCATGTCGAACATCGGTTGGTGAGGCGTGAGACGTCACGAAGCATCTTGGGCCAAAAATAGTTCTTAGAGAGGGTAGCAAACGTCTTGTCGCGTCCAAAGTGTCCCATGAGTCCTCCTCCATGAGATTCATGACCTTTGTCGATGAGTTTTTGCACTTGCCGTTGTATCTCCTTTGTTTCCTCGGGGTTGACGCGGTAGGGAGCCTTGTTTGGAAGTGGAGCACCGGGTACGAGGTCGATGCGGTGTTCTATCCCGCGAAGTGGAGGTAGACCCGGTGGTAGCTCGCCGGGAAAGACGTCCGAGAATTCCTGCAACAATTGAGACAACACAAAAGGTGGAGGTGGTGAAGTGTTAGTAGGTTTGGCTTCCCCTTTGCATAAAAGCACAAGGTGGAAGACGCTCGATGGGTTCTCACACACTTCTCTCATCTCACGTTTGGTGGCAAATAGGACTAGTTGCTTCTTGTCGCTCATCGTGGAGGCGCTCATATTTGGCTTGTGGCTCTCGCTCTCTTTTTGGTGGCTCGCTCTCTCACCATTCTCTCCACGATGGTTGGTAGGTAAAAGCTTGTCGGCGGCTACTTGACTTGGAGTCATTGATAGAGGCGAGGGGCCCGATCTTTCGATGAGATGATAACTATCGATTTGGTGGAGACGACTTTGACGATCCGACTACAAACGTGCACAACGTTGCACCTTAGCAATCGCTAAACCAATCTCCAGGGGTTACTGATAATGCCAGAAGCACGATCAGCCTGACCACGAAGGTCTATTCCTGCATGCAATCGAAGAACAAGCAAGAATATGATAAAGCAATCTGAATATTGCAAATATAAATGATGTATTGATAAAGGTGGGGATCCGTAAGCGGTCTTGGTCTGGTCGTTGGACACAAACGAAGTACACGAAGTTGCAATGGCTAACTTTTGACTAAACATTTCCCTCCGAAAAAGCTACTAGATGGATCTACTTATATATGAGCAAGGGGTGGCGGCCGAGGAGGTGGAAGGACGTCCCAAGGCAGCATAATACTAACCCTAGGTCGTACAAGGCTCTTGGGCCCAAGTAGAGGTGATGTAACACCTTTGGACTTGTAGTTTGACTCGGATTCTGCTGCAGCGTCAGATTGTTTTGTCGGTATCTCAACGCTCCAGACGAATTTGAAGGTGATTCCAATTGGGTTGGAAAGTGTATGAAATCTAGTTTCCAACAAAAAAAGAATCACCCAATTCGGAATCCGTATGAAGGAGTTCTTGCCGTTTTGAGTCAGGTATGTCTGTGCGGTCCGAATCTGGATGCAGAACGTGAGAGACTTGGACTCTATCTTCTCTTGGCCCAAAAGTGACGTGAGAGAACTTTTTGAACAGCCCCTAAACTTCTCTTTTTCCCTTATCTTCATATGTGAATTGTACAAATGTCCCATGCACCTGGAATTAGAAATGGCACAAAAGCCTGTGAAGTATTTTTGTTCTGTATAACATAAATAAATTGTTGCATAGTTTGCATTAGAAATCACCTCACAAATATACATGTATGCAATATTTTTGGTCGTATCCAAGGTAGTCATGTCCTCATCATCCTCCCTTTTTTGAAAATAAAGCCGTCCTCGGCGTTGCTTAATCTGAAATGTGGGTAAGAAAATAGACAAGGTGTACATGTTGTATATGTATATGTCATCCATTTTTACTTCCCTTAATTTTCGCACATATGACACATGTATAGATGAGTAACTTTCGTAGGTCATAAAATATAATGCCAAAATATTATCACAAGAAGTAGAAGGCATGAAAATATTGCAACTCAATTTGCACATATAAGTGAAGCTCTTAATCGTTACAAAAGATTAGCAATGCTCATCATTAAACCATCCCAACCTTGATGAACCATCACCAAGATTAGAGGTCATATCAAAATGGTTAAACATTGGCACAACTATTTTCACACGTATTTGATCCAAATCTGATTTATTCCCTGATTCAAATGGTTCTTTCGCATCAATAGTTAATTCAATTGGTTCACTCACAATTGTTTGATCACATGGCAAAGTCAAATCACGAACATATTCCTCTAAAATAGTTGGTGTGATCAAAGTAGTGGATAGCTCATCGCATGGTTCATTTAAATTGACAAGGCATTCACCATACTCATGTGGAGGTGGAAAATCGGTACCTTTGTCATTACCTCTTATGATCAACTCAGATGATGTAGGCACTGTCGGAGGTGATGTGTCACATGGTGGAGGTGATGTAGTCCTCACAACAATGGATGTGTCTGTCATAGTACGCCTAGTAGTGGAAGGAACAACCGTATCATTTCTTGGAATGTGCACCTGGCGCTTATTCTCCTTACGGACAATACATTGTTTTATTTCCTGTTCAGCACTACAAGCAAGACGAAACAAATGGTCCATAGGATAACACTCTTCATGAATTAGTAACTCCTGAATATCACGATTTAATCCTGCCCAAAATCTATCCATAAAATCGTCTTCACTTTCTTGTAAAGAGGAATGCAACAAGGTAGTTTGTAAATCATCATAATATTTCGTTACGGTGTCACTACCTTGTTTTAAATGTTGCAACTTTGTAAGCATGTCACGAGTATAATAAGCAGGGATGAATGTATGTCGCATGGCAACTTTCAAATCAATCCAAGTAGTAGGTATATAATTAGGGTGTAACCGACAATATTCACTCCACCAAACTAAAGCATAACCAGTGAAAGAACCAACCGCAACCTTAACTTTTTTACGTTCATCAAAACTATGGGAAGCAAATATATTATTTATGTCAAACTCCCATTCAATATATAAAGCAGGTCTAAAACGGCCATTAAACGGTGGTATAGAAACATTAACCTGATCATGTGCATTTGGATGTTTGTGCACCTCTCGTGATGGTTGTGGTATGTCCTTAGGTGGTGGCACATCTCCCGCGATCGACAAAGCCCATGAGTTGACTCTGGATCCTGTCATGATTAGTAGAAAAAAGAAACAAAATCCAAAAATAATGTTCCTATGAACTACTGGGAAGTGATGGTCAAGCGCTCATAGTAAAGCAAATATCAATATCTTACAAGTTCTTACCATGCAGCAGGTGGTGATAGGCAACCAGCGGTGTCAAATAACTCCAAAGATTGAGTAAAGCGATTGCCAGGTGAACGTAAATATGCACGGTGTAGAAATATGTGGAGCTGGGTTGGCTATATATGGTAGCAAAAGATTGGCAATAATCAATTCAGAGATGCAATGTTGAATAAACACTCAACGACGGTACTGTGCTGGTCCTATGCTAGAGCGGACTAGAGACGCGAGCCTAGAACACTAATGAGGTCACGGTGTAGCACAACTATCATCAATAAAGGATACGAAGTAGCTCTGGACAGCACGATATAAGTGAAGATCACAACGGCAGTAAAGATAACGATGAAAACAACTACCAAGCAGAATATACAACAACACTCTCTCCAACTTTATTTTCCTTCTTTTTATTTTCTTTTTTTTTCTCCCACTTTTTTTTTCTTTCTCTCCTCTTTTTTTTACTTTTTTTTCTCTGTCTTTTTTTTTCTTAATCCCTCTTTCCAAGACAAACTAGATAAGATGCAGATTGGATCAAGCAATGATGCGAACGACTTCAACTATGATTGTGACAATGAACGACGGGTAGCACGAGGTGGAAATTGATGGATGAGGTGGTGGACAGCGGAAAGGATAACGATGGAGCGGTGACGTGACTAATGTGAACAGAACTCGAAACTCTAATGAACTAGACACTAAGACCAGCAACTCGACACGCCGATGCAACCGATAATTCAATAATGCAAACAATGAAAAGAAAATTGCAAAGGCTCAGACTGGCTAGGACAAAGGATGAATAGATCTAACTTTTTTTTGTGGCTTTTCCTTGGACAATAGGTAAGAAAATAAATCTAATCTAGGAATAACTGGAAATTCTCACCGAGCAACCTGAAAACTGATACCACTTGATAGAGGCGAGGGGCCCGATCTTTCGATGAGATGATAACTATCGATTTGGTGGAGACGACTTTGATGATCCGACTACAAACGTGCACAACGTTGCGCCTTAGCAATCGCTAAACCAATCTCTAGGGGTTACTGATAATGCCAGAAGCACGATCAGCCTGACCACGAAGGTCTATTCCTGCATGCAAACGAAGAACAAGCAAGAATATGATAAAGCAATCTGAATATTGCAAATATAAATGATGTATTGATAAAGGTGGGGATCCGTAAGCGGTCTTGGTCTGGTCGTTGGACACAAACGAAGTACACGAAGTTGCAATGGCTAATTTTTGACTAAACAAATCTCTCCGAAAAAGCTACTAGATGGATCTACTTATATAGGAGCAAGGGGTGGCGGCCAAGGAGGTGGAAGGACGTCCCAAGGCAGCCTAATACTAACCCTAGGTCGTACAAGGCTCTTGGGCCCAAGTAGAGGTGATGTAACACCTTTGGACTTGTAGTTTGACTCGGATT
The DNA here is from genome assembly GCA_902687465.1 of Secale cereale. Classification (NCBI taxonomy): domain Eukaryota; kingdom Viridiplantae; phylum Streptophyta; class Magnoliopsida; order Poales; family Poaceae; genus Secale; species Secale cereale. The sequence continues at coordinate 355,356,979 of LR738712.1, forward strand.
CTGCTGCAGTGTCAGATTGTTTTGTCGGTATCTCAACGCTCCAGACGAATTTGAAGGTGATTCCAATTGGGTTGGAAAGTGTATGAGATCTAGTTTCCAACAAAAAAAGAATCACCCAATTCGGAGTCCGTATGAAGGAGTTCTTGCCGTTTTGAGTCAGGTATGTCTGTGCGGTCCGAATCTGGATGCAGAACGTGAGAGACTTGGACTCTATCTTCTCTTGGCCCAAAAGTGACGTGAGAGAACTTTTTGAACAGCCCCTAAACTTCTCTTTTTCCCTTATCTTCATATGTGAATTGTACAAATGTCCCATGCACCTGGAATTAGACATGGCACAAAAGCCTGTGAAGTATTTTTGTTCTGGATAACATAAATAAATTGTTGCATAGTTTGCATTAGAAATCACCTCACAAATATACATGTATGCAATATTTTTGGTCGTATCCAAGGTAGTCATGTCCTCATCAGTCATTGGTCGGAGCACGAATTCCTTGCCCTTCATCTCGAAATGATAGTGATTTGTCCGTCCATTGTGTGTGACTCCACGATCATATTGCCATGGACGTCCAAGAATAAGGTGGCACACGGACATGGGTATCACATCACATTCGAGAGTGTCCTCGTAGGCGCCAATCTTGAAAGAGATTTGCACGGTGTGCTCGACTCGAAGAATTCCGGCGTCGTTGAGCCACTGGACCTTGTAGGGGTGAGGATGCTTCGTCTTGACCAAATGAAGCTTGTCGCATAGCTCTTCGCTTGCCAAGTTGTGACAACTTCCTCCATCGATGATAACCTTGACGGAGCGTCCATTGATGCCGGCCTTTGTATGGAAAATGTGACATCGTTGGTCGTCATCTTGTTGGTGTTGGAGTGTCAAGACTTTGGAGACAACAAGGTTGGGGCTTGAGTCATTGTCGCAAAACACTTGATGGTCTTCTTCTTCATTCACTTGGCGATGCATAGCGACATGCTCAAGTGCTTCCATCTCATTATCGCTCATGGAGTCATAAGATCCGTCGTCGTTGATGATCATGGTGCGAACGGTCTTGCACTCAAATGACTTGTGGCCTCGTCCTTGACACTTGAAACATTTGATGGAGCTCGTCTTGTTATTGTCTTCGGTAGGAGTTGTAGTTGAGGAAGCTCTTGGCTTGAAGTTGTTGGTAGAAGGTGGACGACTTGATGTAGTCGCATTCTTGTAGTTTGACTTGTCACCAAAGTTTGTAGATGGCTTGGTAGAGGTAGGAGGAGTAGCCGAAGTCGTTGAAGCTTGGTTGTAGGAGCCAAAGTTCTTGGAGTTGAACTTGGAGTACTTGTAGTCCTCTTGAACTTGTCGCTCCGCTTTGGTTGCTTGATGCACTAGCTCGAGGAGATTGCTGTATGGTTGGAAGTCCGCAATCTTCTTGATGGGATAGTTGAGTCCATTCAAGAATCTCGCCATTGTTTGCTCTTCATCTTCCGTGATGTTTGCTCTTATCATAGCAATCTCCATCTCCTTGTAGTACTCTTCAACGGACTTGGTTCCTTGTTTGAGGTGTTGTAGCTTCTTGAACAAGTCGCGGTTGTAGTGTGTAGGCACAAATCTTGCTCTCATGACTTCCTTCATTTGAGCCCAAGTGGTGATAGGAGGTTCGCCTTTTGCTTCTCTTCTCTCTATAATTTGCTCCCACCAAATGAGAACATAGTCTTGGAACTCAAGGGATGCCATTGCGATCTTCTTCTCTTCATCGAAGTTGTGAAGGCGAAAGATCTTGTCAACCTTCAATGCCCATGAGAGATAGTCTTCGGGATCAATGCTTCCGGAGAACTTTGGCATGGTGAACTTGTTTGCCATATCTTGTTGCTCTTGTGGATGTAAATGTTCTTGTTGGGGTTGTTGCTCTTGCCGCGCTTGAGGAGGAGCTTCTTCTTGCATTCTTGGTTGATGTCGCCTCTCATGTATCTCATCGCGAAGGAAATCCTCTTCTTGACGAGTGTGTCGAGTGCGGGCTGCCACATTGCGATGTGCATCTTGTAAAACACGGTGCGCCTCCATAGCTTGAGCTTCTCGACGTTGTTGTGCTTGGCGGTTAGCCTCGGCGTATTGTTCTTCTTGATATTGACGTGCTCGCTCTTGTTGTTGTTGGCGTAGTCGTTGCCGTTCTTGTGCTTGCTCAAGTGTAGCTTGGTTTTGACGACGTCGGCTTTCTTGCTCGTCGAATAGCTCTTGTGAACTCTTGTCATGTAGAGGATGCCGGTGGTCATGTCGAGGTTGACATGCGGCTTGACGAAGAGTGTTGGACGTAGGTGTACTTGAGTCTTGCGTGGAGTCGGAGTGTCGACTTGAGCGGCTTCGTCTTTGAGAAGATGTTGAGGAAGAACGTCGGTTGATTATCAATGTCCGGAGCTCGTTGTATTGGGTAGTCATGTTGGTGTTGATGGTGTCGAATTGTTCTTTTGTCCTTGCTTCAAATTGGCGCGCGTCCTCGGCGACTTGACCAATGTATTCACGCATAGCTTCACTCTCTTGATGTAGAGCTCGTTGGACACCGAAGAGATGTAGTTTCGTGACGTAGTTGTTCGCTTCTTGAGGATCGTCGAAGATCGGGTTGGAAGATGTACTTGGCCTATCCATCATCACAAGCAAGTATGTGAGTGGGAGAAAGGAGAAGACAATATCAATGTACCTTAACCAAGGTTGAAAATGGATCAATGATCACTCGATAATGTAACCCGGAAATAGCACTATTGGTATCACTTCGTGTCGATTCTCACACCTACACAAGTAAAGCTTTGAGAGGAGCTTGGTTAGGATGTGGCACAAATTCAATGCAATCGTCAAAATGACTCAATGATGTTGAAAATGGTTCACAATTTGCTCATGCAACAAGTAGATCACTAGCAAAGGTAGCACACGGAACACATGCACGGATAGATAAATGTGGTTGTGCAACCAAGGGTGAGCGAAAATGTGGAAAACCACGGAAAATGCTCGTGTTGCACAACACTAGAGAGACGCTAACCGATTGCTTAATAGGCGGATACGCACTTGTGCACGACCTATAAGAGGCAAAACGTAACGACTATCTATCACAAGTATGCTATGAGTGTATGATGTGCCGATGCTTGAGCACAAGATGAAGTTGCTATGATGTATGATGTCTTTGGATGCAAGGCGTATGATTCTATTGTCTTTTGCTTTGGTTGGCTCGTTTGCTTAGAAGCTTGTGAGCTCTTTCTTTGGGTACTTATGCATGCTTCGCGGATCGAGGTAGCTATTGTGTATGCGGGACACTCTTGTGTCACACGGAGATATGCAAGATACCAAGATGATGTGGTGTTACTCACAATGATGTAGTATGCAATATCTATGACTATCACTAATGTGCACAAGTGTCGTGGCCCGGCAATACTCAAATGGCTAGTCTCAATGGTAAAGCTACGCAAAGATGGTTCATAGGGTGACAATGCAATTGCAAGGTAGAATGAGCGAAGTGTCGTCGATGTTACCGTCCTTGCCGAAGTTGAGCGGTGGTGTTGTCGAAGTCTTGCCGTTCCAAGGTAGCCTAAACATCCAAGGAAACGGTGAAACCACAACTCAAGTATCCAAGGCAAATGGAGACAAACTTTTCAAACTCGGAGCGGGTAAGCGATGGTGGTTGCGGAAGTGGTGGTGGTATGCGGAAGGATGGGTGGGTTACCGAACGAAAATGGCGGTGGAGGAGTGCAAGGTGGGGTTTGGTGGTGGAAAAGTAGCTGCGGGAGGCCGGATGTCCGGGCCAGGGGCCGGATGTCCGGGCCAGGCCGGATGTCCGGGGCACGTGCCGGATGTCCGGGGTGCCCGAGGCCAGGAAGAACTCCTTGCAATCGGTGGTTTTGGGGCCAAAATTCGGCGGATTTTGCGGATAAAAATTGGGGAAAGGTGGAGGAAAAGCTAGATCCACACGTGGCACAGCAAATCCATGGAACAAATTCAACAAAATCTTGTCAAATCAACAGATCACAAAAAAATTTTGGGGCTCTTTTTGTGGGGAATTTTTCGAAATTGGGAAGAACACAACAAAAACAAGTTAGAAGACAGGGTGTGGGGCTCCAAAATCGTGATCAACCTTGCTCTTGATACCAAGATGATGTAAGGTGGAACCCTAATCAGCGGATCTTTCACGTTTTGGAGAGTGTCCCACGATGAACACGGAGAACACAAGGAGGAAAATGGGGAAAACACGAGAGGAAACACTCAAATCAACACGAAGATAATCACACAAGCGCTAGATCCACGATACATAGTGCGATACATGATCCATAGTCAACGACGGTGGTACAAGGGTAGTCTTCTCCGTGAGGAGGTCTTGATTATCCCGTAGGATCTTCCCCGATGTGGAGGCCTTGAATCCGTAGTGGATCTTCTCCGTAGAGGCGCACGGTCTCGTGGGAGAGAATCCACACAAGTCTGAGAAATGAGCTATCCAACAGCTAACCCTAAACGGAAAGGGGAAAGGAGTATATATAGTGTACGGAGCGAATGGATACACGGGCCTCGGCCCAAGTGCTGCGTGCAGGCAATTCAGGGGCCGGACGTCCGGTCGTCGGGCCGGATGTCCGGGGCTTCGCGGGGCGCCGGATGTCCGGGGCGAGGGTCCGGATGTCCGGGCTGGAGCGGTCGAGCCTCGGGTGCTCTCTGGACAGAGGCGCCGGATTTCCGGGCCCGAGGCCGGATGTCCGGGCCGTGCTTGGCCGGATGTCCGGGCCCTGTAGCTTCTGCTGCAGGTGGCTTTCTGGAGTTGATCTTCCAGGGGCCGGATGTCCGGGCCAGGGGGCCGGATGTCCGGGGCCTGGAGCTTCCTTCTGCCCTTCTTGATGCATCACCTCGTCCGTGAACTTGTGGACTTGTCCATCTTCACGCCCTTCTCCAAAGTGGTCTTCTTCACACCTGAGGACACAAAGCACATCCGTTTGAGGTAGCAACCATGTCTCGCAAGATTCGTATGGAAGTAGGGCTAGGAGTGACGTCACCTCGGTCTCGAGAGCTCTAGCACGAGCACGTGTCATTGGTCCTTGAGGCACTTGAGGAGGTGAAGGAGGGTCCATGGGGATGACCTTGGGATGCTCCGCATCATCTGAACCGGCTCTTCACCAGCCGCGACCATGAGGCCGGTTTGGTCAACATGATGAAGGAAATATATGAGGTAACTTCTTTCCCTCTGCCTTTCGTTTCTGCTTGTATCTTGCAATTATACCCTTAGGCCATAGTAGCCCCCAAGTGCCGGTTTACTTCATTGTAGGTGAACCGAGACTTCTCTTATGTCTGAGAATGAACTTACATTAGCCCCCAAGTGCCAAGGGCATAACTTGTTATGTGCTTGGGACTTGTCTGAAAAAGTTGCTTTCTTTCACTTCAATTGTACATTAGCCCCCAAGTGTCGAGTGCATAACTTGTTATGTGCTTGAGACTTTTGATTGAACTGTTCTTCTAACACTTTATTTTTCCCGTAGGTTGACTTGAACCGGAGAGCTTCGGAGGCAACTGAACTCCAGAATAACTTGGCCTTCCAGGAAACTGCTTCAACTAAAGCCAAGGAGGAACTTGCCCTTGCTTTAGCTAGTATGGAGAAACTCAAGAAGGATTTTGAAGTGGAGAGGTCCACGTGGGAGGTGCAAAGGGCTACTTTAGAAAAGAGAGCAAAGGATCCTGAGGCTGCTTTTAACCCGGTGACGCAGGAGTTATCCGGGTTAAAGCAGCATATAGGCGATATGAGATCTGCTATCTTCAGTGAGTACCTGTGATGCGGAGCATCCTACGGCTATCTCCATGTACACCGTCATAGCTCCTCAAGCCCCAAGTGAACCTACCGGACTGAAGGTGAACTCGCTCCTCTTCGAGAGTTACATGAAGCCGGGGAGCACCACCAAGTCCACATGGAGACGTATGAGAAGAAGGAGGAAAGGAGCGACACAAGCGAAGAAGGGCATGTCTAGTCCGAAACGAGCGGTACTACCGCCTACAAGCGGTACTACCGCCTACAAGCGGTACTACCGCTCCCATGCGGCACTACCGCCTACAGGCGGTACTACCGCTCCCAAGCGGTACTACCGCCCGAGGTCCGGTACTACCGCCCTACCTGTGCGCAGCCACGGGCCTTTGGCCTTGTATCCCTCTCCACTTACCCCTTCATGGCTTAGACTATAAATAGACCACCCCCACCTTCTTTCTAAAGTTTAGCAAAGTATTTTGATAGACATTGAGAGCTTTGCTCCTTGTATCCCCTCCTCTAGGAGATCAAGACCTCCCAAGGGAGATGAATCCTTGTGGATTGCAAGACCTCCCAAGGGAGAAGAATCCTTGTGCATTGCATGACCTCACCTCCTCTAGGAGTGGGATGAACTAGTTACCTTGTATCTTTCCTTTTGTTGTTCTTGAATCATTGTGAACTCTTGCATGTTCTTGGATCTACCATATGTGTGATTGGATCTAGTCAATTTGAGTGTTTTCCCTCTCTTGTGTTCATCTTGTTCTTGGGGATTCCCCTCCAATTCGTGAAAGATCTCCACCTACGGTTCCACCCTACAACATCATGGTATCTAGAGCTATGGTTTCTCACGAAATTGGAGCCCCCCTTCTTGTTTTCTAGCCTAATTTTGTTGTGTTCTTGCCCAATTTAGAAAATCCCCACCAAAAATAGCCCCAATTTTTTGTGATTTGTTGGTTTGATGCGGTTTTGTTGGATTTGATCCATGGATTTGCTTGCTTTCAAGTGGTTCTAGCATTTCCCCACGTTTCACCACTTTCCATCCACGAAATCCATCCAATTTCGCCCCCGAAATCATCCATTTCCGCCCCAAATTTGCCCCGATCCCAATCTGCGAATTTTTCCCGACACCAGCGGTACTACCGCCCATCCAAGCGGTACTACCGCACTCCAAGCGGTACTAATTTTTTACTTCCGTCCACCCAAAGCGGTACTACCGCCCCGCACATTTTCAGCCTTCCGAGTTTCACCGTTTTGACCATAACTAATTCATCCGGAGTCCGATTTTGACGTTCTTGAGCTCGTTTTGAAGCTCTTGACATCCCCCATACCACAAAAATACTACCATCATCATTTGACTCCATAAAATTTTGTCAAATTTGCCATGTTTGCCTAGGCCCTCCAACATATCATTCGCATAGCCACCATACCTTTCTGCAACCTAACCATTTTGTTTCCCTTAGCACTTGTGATTGCTTGATTAGTGATTTGAGTCTCCTAAGGTGTTTAGGCTACTTAGGGACAATTGCTTCTTCATCAACTACCACCACCACTTCCGCATACCCATTGCCCACTATACATTTTCCGCCAACCCAACTTAACCCATTTTTGTTGAGCTTGTTTGAGTTGTGGCTTGTGTCTCCTAAGGTGTTTCGGCTACTTAGGGACCGTGACTTCAACTCCGACAATGTGTATAGCCCATCATACACAACCACCACCACTTGTCCGCTACCACCATTTGACATTTGGCCTTTGAGATTTTGAGTTGTGGTTTTTCCGCTTCCTAAGGTGTTTCGGCTAATTAGGAACGGGTCACCAAGGACAACACCGCCTCTCATCATCATGATCGGACGGTAACCTCGACGACACCATTGTATATACCCCTTGCAATTGCATTGTTAACCCCTAGCCCATTTTGCGTCACTTGCCCATCGAGACTAGCCATTTGAGTATTGCCGGCAACGTTACTTGTGCACAATAGCGGTCATCGATATACACCATCCATTGCATATATACCATATCATATTGGTGTCATCTTGCTATCATAGTACCATCCCTTGTGTCACAAGATTGTTCCCGCATATACACAATTGCTATCTTGGTTTGTGCATAGTGGCCATATAAAAAAAAGAAGAATAAGGTTTTAAGCAAAAAGAGAAAGACAAAGAAGGTTGTAAGCAAGAGCCATAGCATCGCATCATATCATATCATACTTGATCATCTTGGATCATCTTGTGCTAAAAGCACTGGAACATCATACACATAGCATACTTGGGATAGAAAGTTCATACATTTTGCATCTTATAGGTTGTGCACAAGTGTCGTATCCGCCTATTGAGAAATCGTGCTAGGGTCTCTCTTGAGTTGTGCAACACGAGCGTTTTCCATGGACTCCACATTTTGTGCCCATTCCTTGGTTGCACGACCCCATTTATCTATCCGTGTGTGTGTTTCCGTGTGCCACATTTTGCTATTGGTCTACTTGTTTCACTTGCGAATTTGTGAATCTCTTTCAACATTATTGACTCTTTCTAACATTTTGCATCAAATTTTTGTGCCACTATCCTCACCGAGCTCCACCATAAGCCTTACTTGTGTAGGTGTGAGAATTGACAAGATCCGGTACCAATTGTGCTATTTCCTTGATACATTATTGAGTGATCATTGATCCATCTTCAACATTGGAAAGGTACATTTGGTCTAGTTCTTTCCTTTCTCCGACTCACATTTGCTCGAGTCTTGTGATGTATAGGCAAGGCATTCCATCTCCGGCAAGATCACATCGGCATCGACACCATCAACGACAAGAACGTGAAGGTCACGAGCTCAACATCAACAACCGCTCAACGACTTCACCATCTACCTTGGCATCTTTGCCAAGTGACTTCAAGGCATCTTCGCCTTTGGACTTGCGGCATCTTCGCCGACTCGCACCTCAAGACAAGCTTCCCAAGCTCAAGTCCGCGACTTCCACGAGCTACTACGACCTCGACAACGACCACGAGATTCCTTTCTATGCGACTCAAGACCCCGAGGAGTATCTCGAGTGGGAGCGCTTGATGGACGACTACCTCACGCTACTTCAAGTTCCTCCCGAAGATCAAGTGAAATGCGCCACAAGAAACTTCCACGACCGCGGGTCGACATGGTGGCTTCACACACCTTCGGAGAGCTACGACATGAGTTGGCCCAAGACGAAGAGAGCTATGCGGCGAGAGTTCGTGCCTCCTACTTACACAGAACATCTTCTACGCCAATTGGAGAACACCATACAAGGATCCAAGTCCATCGACAAGTACTTCAACGAGATGAAGAATGCCTTGCGACGAGCCGGCGTGGACGACCCCATTTTGATGAAGTTTTACTTCATGGTGGGATTGGACAACGACATCTCCAAGACTATCTTCCTCGAGAACTACAAGTCCCTCGACGACAACTACATTGGTGCTCTCAAGGCGGAACAAGAACTCATGAAGGCCAAGACTTCTCCACCGCAAGCACACTTCTCGAAGACCAAACCCCAAGATGGCGAGCATGAGGCTAGTACCACCGCGATGTCCAAGTCCAACGAGCTCCAAGATGACGCTCCCAACTTCGACTCCACCGCCATACCTCTTTTTGGCATTGATGATGCCGAGTCTACTTCGACTCTTTTTCAAGACGGTGCGGCGACGACTACGACTATGGAGCCATTCGAGGACCAAGCTTTGGAGGCGAGCGACAAGGTGGCGAGCGAGGATGATGCTTCCATCTTTGGAGGCGAGAGTGATGATGTGCCATCTTCGGCCTTCATCCACGACGACGACTACGAGATGGTTGAGCATGGGATTTTCCCTTCGACCACGGCGACGTATGTTGACTTGAGTGACTTTTGCCACCATATTGAGAGCGAGAGTGACTTCACCACTAGCCCCATATATGATGAGTTGCCACAATTCCCATGTGAGGAGAGTTACCATCACCACCACTTGAGTGATTTGAGTGACTCCACCATATGTGACATTGAGTGCACCTACCTTGAGGGAGTGAGTGAGCCACCACCACATAGAGAGAGTGAGGAAGTTGATAGGGCACGTGAGGCCATTCTCATTTCTAACAACTTGACCTCTACCTCTATTGTGTCTTCTCATTTGGTGCTAGGTCCCATATATGATGATGCGCCGATCCGTGACGACTTCGTCCTTCCTATGGACAAGACGATGGCCATGGTGGAATATGATGCACCCCCCACATGGTTCCATCAAGATGATGATAATAACCACCATTTGGTCTTTCCCACCTCACCTACACCACATGAGTGGAATGAGAAAGGTAAACAAGGTGAAGGTGATGCTCTCGTCCCACTAGTGGACTATGTCGACATTGATTGCTTGCATGATGTTGATCCACCTATTGCCATACTTCGTGATAGTATGATTTCCCCATGCGATGATTTACCCATTTATGATGAGTTTGATGATTGCCATGTGGAGTCTATTAGTTGTGATGCCATGTTGCATAGGATCTCTTGTGATAATTCTTTAGGTCACATCATGTTTGATAATCCGCTTGACTTGTCATATGCTATGCATGAGATCACTCGTATGTCATATTTGCAATCTCATCGTAGTAACTATGCACATGCCATTAAAATAAACCCAATGTGCACATATGGCATAGATGACAAGCCTATGGTTATTGGCATTTGTTTTTCTTACGATGATATTGACATGCTTCCTTTGCATCATATCCATCATATGCCATGCCATGACAACCTAGCTTTGGACATGCATTGTTTTGGATGTTGTTCCACTTCTCCATATGATGTTTCCACTATTGCTAATGAGGAGACCCCCAAAGTTTCCTCATACATGTTCGGAGATTTTGATTCATCCTATCCATTGCATGATCTCGCTACTTGTGTGCACCATATGCTCCCCATGAATGAAAATGACATTGATGTGCCATATACTTGCATTCTCAATTTCTGTCATCATCGTGTTATACACAATAACGATTCATTCATGATGGATGACATGTTCTTATACCATGCATCATATTTCTTTGAGCAATGCTTATCTTGTGCTAACTCACACATACACATACACATCATGATGGATGATGTGTACATTTACCACACACACACTTTCTTTGGTTTGTGTCTCTTTTGTGTAGGTACCCACAAATACTTGTCAACGTCACAATCTCATGAGTTAACGAAACGAGCTCTAGAGAGCAACGACTACTTGGGATCCCGTGGACTATCCTTTCCGCCATTCTCTTCGCGCAACCTCTACGCGCATCTCTTTTACTTAGCTCTGACATGACTATGGGCTATTTACCACTTGTCATCTTATGCCCATTCTATCGTGTTCACTTTGCATGTTATGCCTCATGCTATGAATTTGCCATGCAATTGTGACCCTTGCTTGCCTTTACACATGATTCACCATTATGCTACTTCTATGTGTATTTGCATGCTTGGTGGAGATACTTGTTGCTATTGCCATGTTTACATTGTGCCCCATGCTATTGATGAGACTTTTTTCATACCTTGCTTTCATGATTGTTGATACGGTGTATCCTAGGGCCATCACCATGGACCCTCCTTCACCCCCTCAAGTGCCTCAAGGACCGATGACACGTGCTCGTGCTAGAGCTTTCGAGACCGAGGTGACGTCACTCCTAGCCCTACTTCCTTATGAATCTTGCGAGACATGGTTGCTACCTCAAACGGATGTGCTTTGTGTGCTCAGGTGTGAAGGAGACCACATCGGAGAAGAGCTTGAAGATGGACAAGTCCCCAAGGTCATGGACGAGCTGATGCAACAAGAGGACCAGAAAGCAGCTCCAGGCCCCGGACATCCGGCCCCCTGGCCCGGACATCCGGCCCCTGGACGATCAGCTACAGAAGGCCAGCAGCAGCCGAAGCTACAGGGCCCGGACATCCGGCCAGGCACGGCCCGGACATCCGGCCTCGGGCCCGGAAATCCGGCGCCTCTGTCCAGAGAGCACCCGAGGCGCGCCCACTCCAGCCCGGACATCCGGCCCATGGCCCCGGACATCCGGCGTCCCGCGAAGCCCCGGACATCCGGCTCGACGCCCGGACGTCCGGCCCCTGATGTGCCTGCGCGCATCACTTGGGCCGAGGCCCGTGTATCCCCTTCGCCCGTAGACTATATATACTCCCCTCCTCATTCCGTTTAGGGTTAGCTGTGGTTTAGCTCATTTGATACTTGTGTGGATTTCTCCCACGAGACGGTGCGCCTCTACGGAGAAGATCCACCTCTGGATTCAAGACCCCTAACGGGAAGATCCCACGGGATTCCAAGACCTCCTCACGGAGAAGACTATCTTTGTATCACCGGTGTTGACTTTGGATCATGTACCTCGACCTTGTATCGCGAATCTAGTGCTTGTGTGATTATCTTCGTGTTGATTGAGTGTTTTCCTCTTGTGTTTTCCCCATCTTTCCCTTGTGTTTCCCCGTGTTCATCGTGTGCCAACCTCCAAACGTGAAAGATCCGCTGATTAGGGTTCCACCCTGTATCATATGGTATCAAGATCAAGGTTGATCACGATTTTGGAGCCCCACACCCCGTCTTCTAGCTTGTTTTTGTCGTGTTCTTCCCAATTTCGAAAAATTCCCCACAAAAAGAGCCCCAAAAATTTTCTGTGATCTGTTGATTTGGCAAGATTTTGTTGAATTTGTTCCATGGATTTGCTGTGCCACGTGTGGATCTAGCTTTTCCTCCACTTTTCCCCAAATTTCATCCGCAAAATCGGCTGAATTTTTGCCCCAAAACCACCGTTTGCAACGTGTTCTTCCTGGCTCGGGCACCCCGGACATCCGGCTCGTGCCCCGGACATCCGGCCTTTGGCCCGGACATCCGGCCTCCCGCAGCCACAAAACCACCACCACACCCCTTTTTCGTTCGGTGATCCACCCACTCTTCCGCAAACCACCACCGATCTTCCGCAACAACCACCATCGCTTCACCGCTTCGAGTTTGGAATATTTGCCTCCATTTGCCTTGGATACTTGAGTTGTGGTTTTCACCGTTTCCTTGGATGTTTAGGCTACCTTGGAACGGCAAGACTTCGACAACACCACCGCTCAACTTCGGCAAGGACGGTAACATCGACGACACTTCGCTCACTCTATCTTGCAATTGCATTGTCACCCTATGAACCATCTTTGCGTAGCTTTCCCATTGAGACTAGCCATTTGAGTATTGCCGGGCCACGACACTTGTGCACATTAGTGATAGTCATAGATATTGCATACCACATCATTGTGAGTAACATCACATCATCTTGGTATCTTGCATATCCCCGTGTGCCACAAGAGTGCTCCGCATACACAATAGCTACCTCGATCCGAGAAGAATGCATATGTGCCCAAAGAAAGAGCTCAAAAGCTTTTAAGCAAAAGAGCCAATCCAAGCAAAGAAACAATAGCATCATACGCCTTGCATCCAAAGAGATCATACATAGCAACATCATCTTGTGCTCAAGCATCGGCACATCATACACTCATAGCATACTTGTGATAGATAGTCGTTACGTTTTGCCTCTTATAGGTCGTGCACAAGTGCGTATCCGCCTATTAAGCAATCGGTTAGCGTCTCTCTAGCGTTGTGCAACACGAGCATTTTCCGTGGTTTACCACATTTTTCGCTCATCCTTGGTTGCACAGCCACATTTGTCTATCCATGCGTGTGTTCCGTGTGCTACTCTTTGCTAGTGATCTACTTGTTGCATGAGCAAATTGTGAACCATTTTCAACATTTTTGAGTCACTTTGACAATTGCATTGAATTTGTGCCACATCCTAACCGAGCTCCTCTCAAAGCTTTACTTGTGTAGGTGTGAGAATCGACACGAAGTGATACCAATAGTGCTATTTCCGGGTTACATTGTTGAGTGATCATTGATCCATTTTCAACCTCGGTTAAGGTACATTGATATTGTCTTCTCCTTTCTCCACTCACATACTTGCTTGTGATGATGGATAGGCCAAGTTCATCTACCAACCCGATCTTCGACGATCCTCAAGAAGCGAACAACTACGTCACCAAACTACATCTATTCGGTGTCCAACGAGCTCTACATCAAGAGAGTGAAGCTATGCGAGAGTACATTGGCCAAGTCGCCGAGGACGCGCGCCAATTCCAACAAAGTACCAAGGAGCAATTCGACCTCATCAACACCAACATGTCTACTCAATACAATGAGCTCCGGACATTGATCATCAACCGACGTTCTTCTTCAACATCATCTCATCGACGAAGCCGCTCAAGTCAACATACCGACTCAACGCACGACTCAAGTACACCTACGTCAAACACTCTTCGCCAAGCCGCACATCAAGCTCGACATGACCGCCGACAACCTCTACATGACAAGAGTTCTCAAGAGCTATTCGACGAGCAAGAAGGTCGACGTCGTCAAAACCAAGCTACACTTGAGCAAGCACAAGAATGGCAACGACTACGCCAACAACAAGAAGAGCGAGCTCGTCAATATCAAGAAGAACAAGATGCCGAGGCTAACCGCCAAACACAACAACGTCGAGAAGCTCAAGCTATGGAGGCGCAACGTGCTCTCCAAGATGCACATCGCAATGTGGCAGCCCGCACTCGATACAATCGTCAAGAAGAGGATTCCCTTCGCGATGAGATGCAAGAAAGGCGCCATCAAGCAAGAATGCAAGAAGAAGCTCCTCCTCAAGCGCGACATGAGCAACAATACCAACAAGAATATCAACAAGAGCAACAAGATATGGCCAACCGCCAAAATCGAGATCGCCCTCCCAATAGGCAAGGCAACAATGACGAGCATCGTTATGGCAAGCTCAAGTTCACCATGCCTAAGTTTTCCGGAAGCATTGATCCCGAAGACTACCTCTCATGGGCATTGAAAGTTGACAAGATCTTTCGCCTTCACAACTTCGATGAAGAGAAGAAGATCGCAATGGCATCACTTGAGTTCCAAGACTATGTTCTCATTTGGTGGGAGCAAATCATAGAGAGAAGAGAAGCCAAAGGCGAACCTCCTATCACCACTTGGGCTCAAATGAAGGAAGTGATGAGAGCACGCTTCGTGCCTACACACTACAACCGCGACTTGTTCAAGAAGCTACAACTCCTCAAGCAAGGAACCAAGTCCGTTGAAGAGTACTACAAGGAGATGGAGATTGCCATGATAAGAGCCAACATCACGGAAGATGAAGAGCAAACTATGGCGAGATTTTTGAATGGACTCAACTATCCCATCAAGAAGATTGCGGACTTCCAACCATACAACAATCTCCTCGAGCTAGTACACCAAGCAACCAAAGCGGAGCGACAAGTTCAAGAGGACTACAAGTACTCCAAGTTCAATTCCAAGAACTTCGGCTCCTACATCCAAGCTTCAACGACTTCGGCTACTCCTCCTACCTCTACCAAGCCTTCTACAAACTTCGGTGACAAGTCAAGCTACAAGAATGCGACTACATCGAGTCGTCCTCCTTCTACCAACAACTTCAAGCCAAGAGCTTCCTCAACTACAACTCCTACCGAAGACAATAACAAGACGAGCTCCATCAAATGTTTCAAGTGCCAAGGACGAGGCCACAAGTCATTTGAGTGCAAGACCGTTCGCACCATGATCATCAATGACGACGGATCTTATGACTCCATGAGCGATGATGAGATGGAAGCACTTGAGCATGTCGCTATGCATCGCCAAGTCAATGAAGAAGAAGACAATCAAGTGTTTTGCGACAATGACTCAAGCCCCAACCTAGTTGTCTCCAAAGTCTTGACACTCCAACATCAACAAGATGACGACCAACGATGCCATATTTTCCATACGAAGGCCGGCATCAATGGACGCTCCGTCAAGGTTATCATCGATGGCGGAAGTTGCCACAACTTGGCAAGTGAAGAGCTATGCGACAAGCTTCATTTGGTCAAGACGAAGCATCCTCACCCCTACAAGGTCCAATGGCTCAACGACGCCGGAATTCTTCGAGTCGAGCACACCGTGCAAGTCTCTTTCAAGATTGGCGCTTACGAGGACACTCTTGAGTGTGATGTGATACCTATGTCCGTGTGCCACCTTATTCTTGGACGACCATGGCAATATGATCGTGGAGTCACACACAATGGACGGACGAATCACTATCACTTCAAGATGAAGGGCAAGGAATTCGTGCTACGACCAATGACTCCAAGTCAAGTAGCCGCCGACAAGCTTTTACCTACCACCCATCGTGGAGAGAATGGTGAGAGAGCGAGCCACCAAAAAGAGAGCGAGAGCCACAAGCCAAATATGAGCGACTCCACGATGAACGACAAGAAGCAACTCGTGCTATTTGCTACCAAACGTGAGATGAGAGAAGTGTGTGAGAACCCATCGAGCGTCTTCCACCTTGTGCTTTTATGCAAAGGGGAAGCCAAACCTCCTAACACTTCACCACCTCCACCTTTTGTGTTGTCTAAATTGTTGCAGGAATTCTCGGACGTCTTTCCGGATGAGCTACCACCGGGTCTACCTCCACTTCGAGGGATAGAACACCGCATCGACCTCGTACCCGGTGCTCCACTTCCAAACAAAGCTCCTTACCGCGTCAACCCCGAGGAAACGAAGGAGATACAACGGCAAGTGCAAAATCTCATCGACAAGGGTCATGTACGTGAAAGTTTAAGCCCTTGTGCCGTTCCCGTTATTCTCGTGCCTAAGAAAGACGGAACTTTTCGCATGTGTTCCGATTGCCGCCCGATAAATGCTATCACCGTTAGATATCGTCACCCTATTCCTCGCTTAGATGACATGCTTGATGAACTTTGTGGTGCCACCATCTTTTCAAAAATTGATCTTAAAAGTGGTTACTACCAAATTCGCATTCAAGAGGGTGATGAGTGGAAAACTGCTTTCAAAACCAAGTTTGGGTTATATGAGTGGCTTGTCATGCCAATGGGCTTATCGGAAGCACCCGGCACTTTTGTGCGTCTTATGCACTTTGTTCTTAGACCCTACATAGGTGTCTTTGTCGTGGTTTATTTTGATGACATTCTCGTGTTTAGCAAGTCGCTTGAAGAACATGTTGACCATGTCCAACTAGTTTTGCAAGCACTTCGCAAACAACAATTGTATGCTAATATGGAAAAATGCACTTTTGGCGTTGACAAGGTTGTCTTTCTAGGATTTGTCGTGTCTTCTCAAGGTGTTCACGTTGATGAAACTAAAATTGAAGCAATTAAAACTTGGACTCAACCTAAGAATCTCATGCAAGTGCGTAGTTTCCTTGGTTTAGCCGGTTTCTATAGACGCTTTGTGAAGGACTTTAGCACCATTTCTATGCCTCTACACGCTTTGAGCAAGAAGAACGCACCCTTCATTTGGGGTCCTTCGCAAGACACCGCGTTCAATGAGCTTAAGAGCTTGCTCACACACGCACCACTTCTAGCCTTACCCAACTTTGACAAACCTTTTGAGATTCATTGTGATGCTAGTGGTACCGGCATAGGTGGCGTGCTAATGCAAGAAAAGCGCCCAATTGCGTACTTTAGCGAGAAGCTATCGGGAGCGCAACTTAACTATCCTATCTATGATAAAGAGCTTTATGCCTTGGTGAGAGTTCTACGTGTTTGGGAACACTATCTTAGACCTCATGAATTCATTCTTCATACGGACCATGAGACACTCAAGTATCTCAAAGGTCAAACCAAGTTGAACAAGCGTCATGCTAAATGGAGTGAGTTCATTGATTCTTTTCCCTATGTCATCAAATACATCAAGGGCAAAGAAAATGTTGTGGCGGACGCGCTTTCCCGCAAATGCATGCTTGTTACACAACTTGAGTTGAATGTGATCGGCTTTGAGCATATTAAAGATTTATATGAGCATGATCCTTTCTTTGCAAATGCCTATGCGAAATGCTTGACTCACACTTCTTGGGAGCATTACTACATCAAAGATGGATATCTTATGAGAGCTAACAAACTTTGCATTCCCAGTCTTCGCTTCGTTTGCTACTTTTGCAGGAATCGCATGGAGGAGGACTCATGGGACACTTTGGACGAGACAAGACGTTTGCTACACTCTCTAAGAACTATTTTTGGCCCAAGATGCTTCGTGACGTCTCACGCTTCACCAACCGATGTTCTACATGCCGCAAAGCTAAGTCCAAAGCTCAATCTTATGGTCTTTATATGCCTCTTCCTATTCCATACCACCCATGGGAAGACATAAGCATGGATTTCATCCTTGGCTTGCCTAGAACTCAAAATGGAAAAGATTCCGTGCTTGTAGTGGTAGATAGATTCTCCAAAATGGCTCATTTCATTCCTTGTAACAAGATCGACGATGCTTCACATGCTGCCACTCTCTTTTGCAGGGAGATACTTCGTCTACACGGCGTGCCCAAAACGATCGTCTCAGACCGGGACGTCAAGTTCTTGAGTTACTTTTGGAAAACACTATGTGCCAAGCTCGGAATCAAGCTTCTCTTTTCTTCGGCGTACCATCCACAAACGGACGGCCAGACGAAGGTGACGAACCGCACGCTCTCCACTCTTCTTCGTGTGTTGATCAAGAGGAACATCCGGGAATGGGAGCATTGCTTGCCAATCCCCGAGTTCGCCTACAACCGCGCAAGACACTCCACAACAGGCAAGTCCCCCTTCGAGATCGTCTACGGCTTCAACCCGTTGTCGCCTTTGGACATCCTACCTCTTCCTCTCCAAGAGCGCACGAACATGGACGCAAGTGCAAGGGCAACTTATCTCAAGAAGGTGCACGAAGACACAAGGGCGATGATCGAGCGACAAGTCCACCGTCGCGCCACCAAGTTCAACGTCAACAAGGCACCGATGGTGTTCAACCCGGGAGATCTTGTTTGGCTTCACCTTCGCAAGGAACGCTTCCCACACGAGCGCAAGTCCAAGCTTCTACCTCGCGCCGACGGACCCTTCAAGGTGCTAGCACGCTACAACGACAACGCCTACAAGATCGACATCCCACGCCACAAGTACTCCGTGAGCGATACTTTCAACATCAAGGACCTCTCTCCTTTCCATGGTGATGAAGATTTCGATCCGAGGTCGGATCTTTCCCAAGGGAGGGGAGATGATACGGTGTATCCTAGGGCCATCACCATGGACCCTCCTTCACCCCCTCAAGTGCCTCAAGGACCGATGACACGTGCTCGTGCTAGAGCTTTCGAGACCGAGGTGACGTCACTCCTAGCCCTACTTCCTTATGAATCTTGCGAGACATGGTTGCTACCTCAAACGGGTGTGCTTTGTGTGCTCAGGTGTGAAGGAGACCACATCGGAGAAGAGCTTGAAGATGGACAAGTCCCCAAGGTCATGGACGAGCTGATGCAACAAGAGGACCAGAAAGCAGCTCCAGGCCCCGGACATCCGGCCCCCTGGCCCGGACATCCGGCCCCTGGACGATCAGCTACAGAAGGCCAGCAGTAGCCGAAGCTACAGGGCCCGGACATCCGGCCAGGGCCCGGACATCCGGCCAGGCACGGCCCGGACATCCGGCCTCGGGCCCGGAAATCCGGCGCCTCTGTCCAGAGAGCACCCGAGGCGCGCCCACTCCAGCCCGGACATCCGGCCCATGGCCCCGGACATCCGGCGTCCCGCGAAGCCCCGGACATCCGGCTCGACGCCCGGACGTCCGGCCCCTAATATGCCTGCGCGCATCACTTGGGCCGAGGCCCGTGTATCCCCTTCGCCCGTAGACTATATATACTCCCCTCCTCATTCCGTTTAGGGTTAGCTGTGGTTTAGCTCATTTGATACTTGTGTGGATTTCTCCCATGAGACGGTGCGCCTCTACGGAGAAGATCCACCTCTGGATTCAAGACCCCTAACGGGAAGATCCCACGGGATTCCAAGACCTCCTCACGGAGAAGACTATCTTTGTATCACCGGTGTTGACTTTGGATCATGTACCTCGACCTTGTATCGCGAATCTAGTGCTTGTGTGATTATCTTCGTGTTGATTGAGTGTTTTCCTCTTGTGTTTTCCCCATCTTTCCCTTGTGTTTCCCCGTGTTCATCGTGTGCCAACCTCCAAACGTGAAAGATCCGCTGATTAGGGTTCCACCCTGTATCAATTGTGCTATGCCATGTGCATTATTCATGCCCACTATTTATCCACATGCCATGATTGCCACGATTATCTCTAGTAGATTGCATCTTCGCACTACTAGCTTACACTACTTGATTGCCATGATTGCTTGCTTTGTTGCATCACCCATGTTCCACTCTTACTTGCTTTCTTGGGTTGATGTCATATATGTTCATGCATTTCACATGATATATCTTGATCATTGTCTCTTGTCTCCAATAGTTGCATCTCTCATATTCACTTGTTGTGAGTGCAACCATGCTATACTTGTTGATCTCGGAGACTCGGACACCTTACTTGTGATGCATGCTTGCTTGTTTGAGCATAATGCCTTTGGTTGTTATCGCATCATATGCTTCCATACATTGCCATGTCCCCTTGTCCTTTCTTATGATAAGAATGACGAACATACTTGTTGGGTGACTCACCACACGAATAGGTTTTGCATCTTCGCTAACCTCATTTGTTTTTCCGAGTGTTTGTCATGTTCTTTCATTTTGAAGGATTCACAAGGCGGTACCATCACGAGGCATCTTGGGCATGTGAAGGCACACACGTTGCGCGACGACAACACCGTTTTCGACATTCTCATCAAGGTGCATTCCTTCCTAGTGAGCCATCCTCACATACGCTTGGATTTCATGGATGCACCACCGGTCGACCACTATTGCCATGACTTTGAGCATGGGTATATCAACACTCCTTTGGCACATTGCACCCAAACCTTCATATTTGTTGATTATGCGCCCACATGCCATGCTCCATGGACATATCATACCCATAACAAATTTGCATCTTGCGCATGGATTGACTCCCATTATGATTGCCTTGTTGCATCTTGTATTCCCATGTCATCCATGATATATGAGCTTGTGCATTTTCTTAGCAAATTTTTTGTGATCCTTCTTGATGGACTCTTCATACATATTGATCACATTGCCAAGCATCAATTGCATGATCACATACTCACATTGAGCATCATTTACCATGTTCATGCTTTTGATACACAATCCCATTACGACATCATTTTGCACAATGGTAGCATTTGCAACTTCTTGCACAATGAGCTTGATCACATGAATGCATTGTATGCCATGCTCCTTCATTTTGCTACAATTCATGCTCACTGCCACTACCGATTTCTTTGGACAGACTCATGCTTAAATGATGAACACCTTGCGTTCGCTAACCATTGTATTTCCAAGTGTCCCTTGTGTTTGCTCTTTTTGCATGTCTACCATTCCGACGACATCTTGGAGTCGTCCAACTCCAAGTTCATCCATGCCTACCGTGTACATGACGATATGGTTCACGATCCGAGGACGGATCTTTCCCAAGGGGGAGGAGATGATGCGGAGCATCCTACGACTATCTCCATGTACACCGTCATAGCTCCTCAAGCCCCAAGTGAACCTACCGGACTTAAGGTGAACTCGCTCCTCTTCGAGAGTTACGTGAAGCCGGGGAGCACCACCAAGTCCACATGGAGACGTACGAGAAGAAGGAGGAAAGGAGCGACACAAGCGAAGAAGGGCATGTCCAGTCCGGAACGAGTGGTACTACCGCCTACAAGCGGTACTACCGCTCCCATGCGGCACTACCGCCTACAGGCGGTACTACCGCTCCCAAGCGGTACTACCGCCCGAGGTCTGGTACTACCGCCCTACCTGTGCGTAGCCACGGGCCTTTGGCCTTGTACCCCTCTCCACTTACCCCTTCATGGCTTAGACTATAAATAGACCACCCCCACCTTCTTTCTAAAGTTTAGCAAAGTATTTTGATAGACACTGAGAGCTTTGCTCCTTGTATCCCCTCCTCTAGGAGATCAAGACCTCCCAAGGGAGAAGAATCCTTGTGGATTGCAAGACCTCCCAAGGGAGAAGAATCCTTGTGGATTGCAAGACCTCACCTCCTCTAGGAGTGGGATGAACTAGTTACCTTGTATCTTTCCTTTTGTTGTTCTTGAATCATTGTGAACTCTTGCATGTTCTTGGATCTAGCATATGTGTGATTGGATCTAGTCAATTTGAGTGTTTTCCCTCTCTTGTGTTCATCTTGTTCTTGGGGATTCCCCTCCAATTCATGAAAGATCTCCACCTAGGGTTCCACCCTACAACAACCTGTCTTCATATGTTTGTATCCATGCAATCTTATACTGCTCCGGTTTAACTCACCAATTGTATACAGGGAGGCGCGTAACTCATCTTGGAGATGATGTACGGAGGAAACTGAAAGCTGCTTATACCTTGGTAGAACAACTCTACTCCGGTGCTCAGAGAGCCATCAGCGCTATGTCGCACAATAAACCGGCGCCGACCACTATCCAATGTACTCTGGAGAAGTTATCTATCTTGCCTGCTCGACTTGTTGAAGTGAAGAAATCTGCTGCAAGAGCTGGCTCTCTCATGGCATTAACCCGGGCCAAGGCGTGGGTTCTCGATTTTGATCTGGCGGAGGCCATGAATGGTTATCCCAGCATGAAATAAGACGGGTCAGCCTTCTCTTCTGAAGATCTTCGCTCTTTAACCAAAGACATGCGCCCTCTTGCCAGTAAGCTTGCTGATGAAGCGGACTTAGCAAAGTATCATCCGGGTTATGATCTAGAGAATGCGCGGGTGGAGCGGCCGGTTTATGACACCAAAAATCTGATCCCACCCGTTCGTAAGCATACCTTCGCTCCTGACATTGATCCGTCAGACCTCATAAATGATGAAGTATATTTCCGCGCCCTTTCCAAGATTGACTGGAGCAGTCCTGATTTCCAGCAGCTGTCAGAAGCCGACGAAGATCCGGAGCAAGCTAACCCTCAGTCTTCACAGCGAGCTGAAGAAGAATCCTAAATCGGATCCGGTTTAATCTTTATATGCTGAATACTTTGCAAGAAACTGATATTCTTTTGGGCCTGCAAGTGCCTTGTAATAGAATAGTTGAGATACTGCCTTTGTCCCACTGTTATGGTATTACTTTGATTGGCAATCCCCAATTTATCTCCTGTTTGCAATGCTTTAACAGTTTATATGAACTGTGTCTGCATGAATAATGCTAAAAGATGTCCTGTGATTAAGTGTGTCTGTAGACCTTAACCCGGTAGGAATAATCCAAGGCGCGGGTGCTGATGACTCCCTTGGCTCTCTTGTCGGCTTAGCATGAAGGTCGATCCGGGTTACGATAAACGTCGATTTAACTAGTGCTGGTGTTCATGACCCAGACTTTTAGTTCTGTAGACATATGGACCACCTTGTAGTTGTCCGGTCTTGAATCAATGGACTTGGTTAAAAACCAATGACCTTGAAGATAAAGATTTGAGAAAACATAAAAAATGAAAAATAAATTTTTTGGGCAAATAAGACCATGTAGTCGAGGCTTTTTACGAGCTGCCAGGCTCCAAATTCGAGGCTTTTTATGAGCTGCCAGGCTACTGTCATTAACCATTTTAGCAAAGCCTGTCAAGATGATCCGCAATCCTTAACCAAATCATCAATATCAACAGCTACCCAATGTTTCAAAATCTCATAAAGATTTCGGCTTGGGTAATCACTTGATGATCGTCAATTTAACGTGACCAACTTCAGGGTCCCGAAGGATTGACTTGTGATACGTTCGACGGGTCATACCAGGTTTACCTGGACGGCGTGATTTACTTGATGCTGGCAGGTTAATCCGGGGTTTTAGGTGTATGCACCGGGCTTCCAAGCCATGTTCACTACAAGGGTATTCAACTCGCTGAGACCCCCAGGTAGTGTGTGAGCCGTTGCTCGTCGGGGCATATGTTTGAGTTGTGCTAGGCATCAAACCCTCTGTTACCCCTCATCATCATGTGGAAATTGCCGAAGCAACCAGAGCAGTGCTCTTATGATGGGCTTCATACCGCCGCCGGCTCAAGAGACCATGGGAAACTTCCTTGCCCGCGGAAGCCCCCATGTGATTCTTGTTTGTATAGAGAAGATGGCTGATTCCTTGATTTGTCAAGGGCGTCGGTTTAAGAGGCCATGGAAGGCTTCTTTGGAAGCCCCCATGTGATACTCCTTTGTGTAAAAGACACGGCTGATTCCTTGATTCTATCAAGGGCGCCGGTTTAAGAGGCCATGGAAAACTTCCTTCGAAGCCCCCATGTGATACTCTTTTGTGAAAAAAGATGGTTGATTCCCCGGTGTACCGGGGGCGCCGGTTTATTTTATTAATCATAATATATACATTGTACATAAAGTGGAGCCAATGGCTTAAGTATAGTAAGGTCGAAGAAGAGCGATGTTCCACGGCCGCTTGGTCTCCTCCTCTGTCGTACGTGAGTCCTTATGTTCTTGAACGTCTACAAGGTAGTATGATCTGTTGTGCAGGTTTTTGCTGACCACAAAGGGTCCTTCCCAGGGTGGGGATAGCTTGTGCATATTTGTCTGGTCCTGGATGAACCGGAGCACCAGATCTACTTCCTGAAACGTCCTGGTCTTGACCAGGCGGCTATGGTACCGGCGCAGATCTTGCTGATAAATCGCTGATCGCGTTGCTGCCGTGTCCCGTTCCTCGTCCAGCCGGTCCAAGCCGTCTTGTCTTGCTTATTCATTATCCGCTTCAACATAAGCCACCACCCGCGGTGAGTCGTGCCGGATATCACTAGGGAGGACCGCTTCTGCTCCATATACCATGAAGAAAGGTGTGTACCCTTTGGATCTGTTAGGCGTAGTGTTGATGCTCCATAAGACATAATGCAATTCTTCCACCCAACAACCTGGTGTTCTTTGCAAAGGCACCATAAGACGATGCTTGATACCCCTCAAGATCTCTTGGTTGGCCTTTTCAGCTTGGCCATTGGACTGAGGGTGAGCTACTGATGATACATCAAGGCGAATATGCTCTCTTTGACAGAACTCCTCCATAGCCCCCTTGGATAGGTTGGTGCCATTATCAGTTATAATGCTGTGTGGAAAGCCAAACCGGAAAATCACCTTTTTGATGAACTGAACAGCTGTTGCTGCATCACACTTACTGACAGGCTCCGCTTCAACCCACTTTGTGAATTTGCCCACTGCTACCAATAGGTGGGTTTTCTTATCTTGGGATCTCTTAAAGGGTCCAACCATATCAAGCCCCCAAGTCGCAAACCGCCAAGTAATTGGGATCATCCTCAGCTCATGTGCCGGTATATGAGCACGCCATGAGAATTTCTGGCAAGCATCACATTTTCTGACCAAGTCCTCTACGTCGGCGTGAGCCGTCAACCAGTAGAACCCATGACGAAAGGCTTTAGCCACCAAGGATTTTGAACCGGCATGATGACCGCAATCCCCTTCATGAATTTCCCGAAGAATATCACAGCCTTCCTCTGATGATACACACCGCTGAAACGCTCCAGAAACGCTGCGGTGATGAAGCTCTCCATTGACGATAGTCATAGATTTTGATAGAGGCAAAGGTGTCCCGTCTTTCGATGAGATGGTGGCTATCGTTTGGATGAAGCCGACTTTGACGATCCGACTACGAACGTGCGTGGACGTCGCGCCTTAGCAATCGCTAAACCAACTCCGAGAGGTTATTGACCACGCCGGAGCACGATCAACCTGACCACGAAGGTCTATTTCCTGCAAGCAAACGAAGAACAAGCAAGAAACTAAGATTGCAATCTGGATATTGCGAATATAAGAGGAAAACTTTATTGATCAAGGTGGGGTTCTGTGACGCCTTGGTCTGGTCGTTGAACACAAACGAAGTACGCGAAGTTGCAGCTATGGCGAACTTTTAATCTAAACAAAACCCAAAGTCTAAACGACGCCCTAAGGGCTGTATATATGAGGGAAAGAGGGGGGAATTTCGTGGCCCTTGGTGCAGGGGTCCGAAACCAACCCTAACTCTTGTTTCCCCACACATACGGACTCTAAAAACAGCCTATACTCAAGTATTTCGAAATTACATGGGCCTGGCCCAATAATAAGGTGACGCAGCACCTATAATAGCCTCTGGACGAAATTTATGAAGTGGCATCTTGTATATTTCGTCCAAGGCTTCTCGCACTCATTATGGTGGCTTCAAAGTCCTGAAATCATCAATTGAAACGCCATTCTTATTCCCCTTGCGCATGCCATCATCTCCATGCTTGATCTTGCTCCAATGTTCATCCTTCTTGTCCAAGCTAGGTCCTTCATTTGTAAGCAAGACAAATGTATCCAATTTAGGCAGCATCATATTCTCATGAACATTAGATTCATTACCAAGAAACGAAAGTACCTGGTAATTTAATTGGCGTGCGCGAGCTCTAGTAATTGGTCCTGTATATGTGTCAGTTGGAGCTGTGGGTGTAACCTTGTTAGTGATGTCCTCATCATTGCATTAGAAATCACCTTACAAATATACATGTATGCAATATTTTTGGTCGTATCCAAGGTAGTCATGTCCTCATCAGGTTTACGCTGGGAGCCCAGCCGGCTTAACGCGTCAGCTGCTTCATTTTTCCTCCGGTCTATATGATCCACCTGGTATCCCTTGTAGTATCCAGCGACTTTGTCCACCTCTCGTCGATATGCTGCCATGAGCGGATCCTTGGACTCCCATTTGCCAGATACTTGTTGTGCCACCAGGTCTGAATCAGCAAAGCACTTAACCCGGCTTAAGTTCATCTCCTTGGCCATCCGTAGACCGTGGAGGAGAGCTTCATACTCAGCAGCATTGTTAGTGCAAGGGAACATTAGACGGAGGACGTAGCAGAACTTATCACCTCGTGGTGAAGTTAACACGACTCTAGCCCCCGAGCCCTCCAACTGCCTTGAACCGTCAAAGTGAATAGTCCAGTACGTATGATCCGGCTTCTCATAAGGTGCTTGTAACTCCGTCTAGTCATTGATGAAATCCACCAATGCTTGGGATTTTATAGCAGTACGGGGCACATACTTTAATCCGTGCGGGCTAAGCTCAATAGCCCACTTTGCAACCCTACCAGTGGCTTCTCTGTTCTGGATTATATCCCCTAACGGAGCTGAACTGACAACGGTAATTGGGTGGCCCTGAAAAATAATGCTTTAGCTTCCGGTTTGCCATGAACACCCCATACACCAGTTTCTGCCAATGTGGATATCTCTGTTTTGACTCAATGAGCACCTCACTGATGTAGTAAGCCGGCCGTTGAACCGGATATTCTTTGCCTGCTTCCTTGCGCTCTACCACAATGGCCACGCTTACTGCACGGGCATTGGCGTCCACGTATAGTAGCAGCGGCTCATTGTCAACCGGGGCAACAAGGACTGGTGGTTCTGCCAATTGCCTCTTCAAATCTTCGAACGCAGCATCCGTGGCATCGCTCTAGACAAACCGGTCCGTCTTTTTCATCATCTGATAGAGCGGGATTGCCTTCTCCCCCAAACGGCTGATAAACCGGCTCACTGCTGCAATACGGCCCACCACGCGTTGGACATCATTCATACACGCCGGATTAGCCAAGGACGTGATCGCCTTGATGATGTAGGGTGGAACCCTAATCAGCGGATCTTTCACGTTTGGAGAGTATCCCACGATGAACACGGGGAACACAAGGCAGAAACGAGGGAAAACACGAGAGGAAAACACTCAAATCAACACAAAGATGGTCACACAGGTGCTAGATCCACGATACATATAGAGATACAGGGTCCATAGTCAACGATGGTGGTACAAGGATAGTCTTCTCCGTGAGGAGATCTTGGTTATCCCGTAGGATCTTCCCCGATGTGGAGGTCTTGAATCCGTGGTGGATCTTCTCCGAAGAGGCGCGCGGTCTCGTGGGAGAGAATCCACACAAAGGTCTGAAATGAGCTATCCAACAGCTGCCCCCAAAGGAGGGAAGTCAACAGGTATATATTACACGAGTGGTCGCCATCGGGGCGGACGTCCGCTGGTTACCGGACGTCCGGAGGTTCCGGAGGGACCGCACGTCCGGTAATCCTCGGATTTCCGCTATTTAGCTTCTGTAGTCGTTGTCACGGACGTCCGGTGGCTTCCGGTCGTCCGGTCGTCTGGGAGTGGCCGGACGTCCGGTGTCTTCCGGTCGTCCGGTGCCTGGAAGTCGCCGGTCGTCCGGTGCAGGCCGGACGTCCGGTGCCTGTACCAGCTTCAGCCTTCCTTCTTCTTGTCTCGTGTACTCGTCGGGCCTGTCGTCTTGACCATTGTGCAGAGCTGTCCCGTGGCCTTCGTCCAAGTACCTGAGTATGCACAGAATCCCTGATGACGGTAGAAGCCATGTCTCAAGTGAATCCGAAAGATGTAGGGAGAGGAGCGATGTCACCTCGGTCTCGAGAGCTCTTGCACGGGCTCGAGTCATTGGTCCTTTGAGCACTTGGTGAGGCGATGGAGGGTCCATGGGGATGACCTTAGGATGCTCCGCATCATCTCCCCTCCCTTGGGAAAGATCCGACCTCGGATCGAAATCTTCATCACCATGGAAAGGAGATAGGTCCTTGACGTTGAAAGTATCGCTCACGGAGTACTTGTCTCGTGGGATGTCGATCTTGTAGGCGTTGTCGTTGTAGCGAGCTAGCACCTTGAAGGGTCCGTCGGCGCGAGGTAGAAGTTTGGACTTGCGCTCGTGTGGGAAGCGGTCCTTGCGAAGATGAAGCCAAACAAGATCTCCCGGTTGGAACACCATTGGTGCCTTGTTGACGTAGAGCTTGGTGGCGAGACGTTGGACTTGTCGCTCGATCATTGCCCTTGTATCTTCGTGCACCTTCTTGAGATAGCTTGCTCGTGCACTTGCGTCCATGTTGATGCGCTCTTGCAGAGGTAGAGGTAGAATGTCCAATGGGGACAACGGATTGAAGCCGTAGACAACCTCGAAGGGCGACTTGCCGGTGGTCGAATGTCTTGCGCGGTTGTAGGCGTACTCGGCGATGGGCAAGCATTTCTCCCATTCCCGGATGTTCCTCTTGATCAACACACAAAGAAGAGTGGAAAGCGTGCGGTTCGTCACCTCCGTCTGGCCGTCCGTTTGTGGATGGTACGCCGAAGAAAAGAGTAGCTTGATTCCGAGCTTGGCACATAGTCTTTTCTAAAAGTAACTCAAGAACTTGACGTCCCGGTCCGACACGATCATTTTGGGCACGCCATGAAGACGAAGTATCTCCCTACAAAAGAGAGTTGCAACATGTGAAGCATCGTCGATCTTGTTACAAGGAATGAAATGAGCCATTTTAGAGAATCTATCTACCACGACAAGCACGGAATCTTTGCCATTTTGAGTCCTAGGCAAGCCAAGTATGAAATCCATGCTTATGTCTTCCCATGGATGATATGGAATAGGAAGAGGCATGTAAAGACCATGAGATTGAGCTTTGGACTTAGCTTTGCGGCATGTAGAACATCGGTTGGTGATGCGTGAGACGTCACGAAGCATCTTGGGCCAAAAATAGTTCTTAGAGAGGGTAGCAAACGTCTTGTCGCGTCCAAAGTGTCCCATGAGTCCTCCTCCATGAGATTCCTGCAAGAGGAGCAAACGAAGCGAAGACTCGGGAATGCAAAGTTTGTTAGCTCTCATAAGATATCCATCCTTGATATAGTAATGTTCCCAAGAAGTGTGAGTCAAGCACTTAGCATAAGCATTAGCAAAGAAAGGATCATGCTCATATAAATCTTTAATATGCTCAAAGCCAATCACATTCAACTCAAGTTGTGTTACAAGCATGCATTTGCGGGAAAGCGCGTCCGCCACAACATTTTCTTTGCCCTTGATGTATTTGATGACATAGGGAAAAGACTCAATGAACTCACTCCATTCAGCATGACGCTTGTTCAACTTAGTTTGACCTTTGAGATACTTGAGTGTCTCATGGTCCGTATGAAGAATGAATTCATGAGGTCTAAGATAGTGTTCCCAAACATGTAGAACTCTCACCAAGGCATAAAGCTCTTTATCATAGACGGGATAGTTAAGTTGCGCTCCCGATAGCTTCTCGCTAAAGTACGCAATTGGGCGCTTTTCTTGCATTAGCACGCCACCTATGCCGGTACCACTAGCATCACAATGAATCTCAAACGGTTTGTCAAAGTTTGGTAAGGCTAGAAGTGGTGCGTGCGTGAGCAAGCTTTTAAGCTCATTGAACGCGGTGTCTTGCGGAGGACCCCAAATGAAGGGTGTGTTCTTCTTGCTCAAAGCGTGTAGAGGCATAGCAATGGTGCTAAAGTCCTTCACAAAACGTCGATAGAAACCGGCTAGACCAAGGAAACTACGCACTTGCATGAGATTCTTTGGTTTTGGCCAAGTTTTAATTGCTTCAATTTTAGTTTCATCAACGTGAACACCTTGAGAAGACACGACAAATCCTAGAAAGACAACCTTGTCAACGCCAAAAGTGCATTTTTCCATATTAGCATATAATTGTTGGTTGCGAAGTGCTTGCAAAACCAGATGGACATGGTCAACATGTTCCTCAAGGGACTTGCTAAATACTAGAATGTCATCAAAGTAAACCACTACAAAGACACCTATATAAGGTCGGAGAACAAAGTGCATAAGACGCACGAATGTGCCGGGTGCTTCCGATAAGCCCATCGGCATGACCAGCCACTCATAGAGGCCAAACTTGGTTTTGAAAGTTGTTTTCCATTCATCACCCTCTTGAATGCGAATTTGGTAGTAGCCACTTTTAAGATCAATTTTGGAGAAAATTGTGGCACCACATAATTCATCAAGCATGTCATCTAGGCGAGGAATAGGGTGACGGTATCTAACGGTGATAGCATTTATCGGACGACAATCGGAACACATGCGAAAACTTCCGTCTTTCTTAGGCACGAGAATAACCGGAACGACACAAGGGCTTAAGCTTTCACGTACATGACCCTTGTCGATGAGTTTTTGCACTTGTCGTTGTATCTCCTTTGTTTCCTCGGGGTTGACGCGGTAGGGAGCCTTGTTTGGAAGTGGTGCACCGGGTAT
The DNA here is from genome assembly GCA_902687465.1 of Secale cereale. NCBI lineage: Eukaryota > Viridiplantae > Streptophyta > Magnoliopsida > Poales > Poaceae > Secale > Secale cereale. The sequence continues at coordinate 355,387,710 of LR738712.1, forward strand.
GAGGTCGATGCGGTGTTCGATTCCGCGAAGTGGAGGTAGACCCGGAGGTAGTTCGTCGGGAAAGACGTCCGAGAATTCCTGCAACAATTGAGACAACACAAAAGGTGGAGGTGGTGAAGTGTTAGTAGGTTTGGCTTCCCCTTTGCATAAAAGCACAAGGTGGAAGACACTCGATGGGTTCTCACACACTTCTCTCATCTCATGTTTGGTGGCAAATAGGACTAGTTGCTTCTTGTCGCTCATCGTGGAGTCGCTCATATTTGGCTTGTGGCTCTCACTCTCTTTTTGGTGGCTCGCTCTCTCACCATTCTCTCCACGATGGTTGGTAGGTAAAAGCTTGTCGGCGGCTACTTGACTTGGAGACATTGGTCGAAGCACGAATTCCTTGCCCTTCATCTTGAAATGATAGTGATTTGTCCGTCCATTGTGTGTGACTCCACGATCATATTGCCATGGACGTCCAAGAATAAGGTGGCACACGGACATGGGTATCACATCACATTCAAGAGTGTCCTCGTAGGCGCCAATCTTTAAAGAGACTTGCACGGTGTGCTCGACTCGAAGAATTCCGGCGTCGTTGAGCCACTGGACCTTGTAGGGGTGAGGATGCTTCGTCTTGACCAAATGAAGCTTGTCGCATAGCTCTTCGCTTGCCAAGTTGTGACAACTTCCTCCATCGATGATAACCTTGACGGAGCGTCCATTGATGCCGGCCTTTGTATGGAAAATGTGACATCGTTGGTCGTCATCTTGTTGGTGTTGGCGTGTCAAAACTTTGGAGACAACAAGATTGGGACTTGAGTCATTGTCACAAAACACTTGACGGTCTTCTTCTTCATTCACTTGGCGATGCATAGCGACATGCTCAAGTGCTTCCATCTCATCATCGCTCATGGAGTCATAAGATCCGTCATCGTTGATGATCATGGTGCGAACGGTCTTGCACTCAAATGACTTGTGGCCTCGTCCTTGGCACTTGAAGCATTTCATGGAGCTCGTCTTGTTGTTGTCTTCGGTTTGAGTTGTAGTTGAGGAAGCTCTTGGCTTGAAGTTGTTGGTAGAAGGTGGACGACTTGATGTAGTCGCATTCTTGTAGCTTGGCTTGTCACCGAAGTTTGTAGATGGCTTGGTAGAGGTAGGAGGAGTAGCCGAAGTCGGTGAAGCTTGGTTGTAGGAGCCGAAGTTCTTGGAGTTGAACTTGGAGTACTTGTAGTCCTCTTGAACTTGTCGCTCCGCTTTGGTTGCTTGATGTACTAGCTCGAGGAGATTGTTGTATGGTTGGAAGTCCGCAATCTTCTTGATGGGATAGTTGAGTCCATTCAAAAATCTCGCCATTGTTTGCTCGTCATCTTCCGTGATGTTTGCTCGTATCATAGCAATCTCCATCTCCTTGTAGTACTCTTCAACGGACTTGGTACCTTGCTTGAGGAGTTGTAGCTTCTTGAACAAGTCTCGGTTGTAGTGGGTAGGCACAAATCTTGCTCTCATGACTTCCTTCATTTGAGCCCAAGTGGTGATAGGAGGTTCGCCTTTTGATTCTCTTCTCTCTATAACTTGCTCCCACCAAATGAGAACATAGTCTTGGAACTCAAGGGATGCCATTGCGATCTTCTTCTCTTCATCGAAGTTGTGAAGGCGAAAGATCTTGTCAACTTTCAATGCCCATGAGAGATAGTCTTCGGGATCAATGCTTCCGGAGAACTTTGGCATGGTGAACTTGAGCTTGCCATAGCGATGCTCATCGTTGTTTCCTTGCCTATTGGGAGGGCGATCTCGATTTTGGCGGTTTGCCATATCTTGTTGCTCTTGGTGATGTAGATATTCTTGTTGGGGTTGTTGCTCTTGCCGCGCTTGAGGAGGAGCTTCTTCTTGCATTCGTGCTTGATGGCGCCTCTCTTGCATCTCATCACGAAGGAAATCCTCTTCTTGACGAGTGTCTCGAGTGCGGGCTGCCACATTGCGATGCACATCTTGTAGTGCTCGTTGCGCCTCCATAGCTTGAGCTTCTCTACGTTGTTGTGCTTGGCGGTTAGCCTCGACATCTTGTTCTTCTTGATATTGACGTGCTCTCTCTTGTTGTTGTTGGCGTAATCGTTGCCGTTCTTGTGCTTGCTCAAGTGTAGCTTGGTTTTGACGACGTCGACTTTCGTGGTCGTCGAATAGCTCGTGTGAAGTCTTGTCATGTAGAAGCTGCCGGTGGTCATGACGAGCTTGACGAAGAGTGTTGGACGTAGGTGTACTTGAGTCTTGCATGGAGTCGGAGTGTCGACTTGAGCGGCTTCGTCTTTGAGATGATGTTGAGGAAGAACGTCGGTTGATTATCAATGTCCGGAGCTCGTTGTATTGGGTAGTCATGTTGGTGTTGATGGTGTCGAATTGTTATTTTGTCCTTGCTTCAAATTGGCGAGCGTCCTCGGCGACTTGGCCAATGTACTCACGCATAGCTTCACTCTCTTGATGTAGAGCTCGTTGGACACCGAAAAGATGTAGTTTGGTGACGTAGTTGTTCGCTTCTTGAGGATCGTCAAAGATCGGGTTGGAAGATGTACTTGGCCTATCCATCATCGCAAGCAAGTATGTGAGTGGGAGAAAGGAGAAGACAATATCAATGTACCTTAACCAAGGTTGAAGATGGATCAATGATCACTCAATAATGTAACCCGGAAATAGCACTATTGGTATCACTTCGTGTCGATTCTCACACCTACACAAGTAAAGCTTTGAGAGGAGCTTGGTTAGGATGTGGCACAAATTCAATGCAATCGTCAAAGTGACTCAAAGATGTTGAAAATGGTTCACAATTTGCTCATGCAACAAGTAGATCACTAGCAAAGTAGCACGCGGAACACACGCACGGATAGATAAATGTGGTTGTGCAACCAAGGGTGAGCGAAAATGTGGAAACCACGGAAAATGCTCGTGTTGCACAACACTAGAGAGACGCTAACCGATTGCTTAATAGGCGGATACGCACTTGTGCACGACCTATAAGAGGCAAAACGTAACGACTATCTATCACAAGTATGCTATGAGTGTATGATGTGCCGATGCTTGAGCACAAGATGATGTTGCTATAATGTATGATCTCCTTTGATGCAAAGCGTATGATGCTATTGTGTTTTTGCTTTGGTGGCTCTTTTGCTTAAAAGCTTGTGAGCTCTTTCTTTGGGCACATATGCATGCTTCTCGGATCAAGGTAGCTATTGTGTATGCGGAGCACTCTTGTGGCACACGTAGATATGATGACACCAAGATGAATGTAGTATGCAATATCTATGACTATCACTAATGTGCACAAGTGTCGTGGCCCGGCAATACTCAAATGGCTAGTCTCAATGGGAAAGCTACGCAAAGATGGTTCATAGGGTGACAATGCAATTGCAAGGTAGGATGAGCGAAGTGTCTTCGATGTTACCGTCCTTGCCGAAGTTGAGCGGTGGTGTTGTCGAAGTCTTGCCGTTCCAGGGTAGCCTAAACATCCAAGGAAACGGTGAAACCACAACTCAAATATCCAAGGCAAAGGTAAACACACTTTTCAAACTCGGAGCGGGTAAGCGATGGTGGTTGCGGAAGATGGGATGAAAGGTAGGTGGTAGCGGAAGGTGGTACGGAACTGAACAAAGTCAGCCTCGTCAGTGTTTGTCGGACGTCCGGAAGTTCCGGAAATCCGGTAATAGTTTCTGTAAGCGGGGTGCCGGTCATCCGGTGTTTAGCGGACGTCCGGTGTCTTGAAAGGTGCCGGACGTCCGGTAAACGTCGGTCGTCCGATAGGTCTGGGACTGGGGTTGGAGGATCCGTGGACAGATTGGTCGAACGTGGTCGAATTTGCGGGGGAAAATCGGTGAAAAGGTGGGGAAATGCTAGATCGACACATGGCACAGCAAATCCATGGAACAAAATCTTGCCAAATCAACAGATCACAAAAAAAAATTTGGGGCTATTTTTGTGGGGAATTTTCTAAATTGGGAAGAACACAACAAAACAAGCTAGAAAACAGGGTGTGGGGCTCCAAAATCGTGAGCAACCTTGCTCTTGATACCAAGATGATGTAGGGTGGAACCCTAATCAGCGGATCTTTCACGATTGGAGAGTATCCCACGATGAACACGGAGAACACAAGGCGGACACGAGGGAAAACACGAGAGGAAAACACTCAAATAAACACAAAGATGGTCACACAGGTGCTAGATCCACGATACATATAGAGATACAGGGTCCATAGTCAACGACGGTGGTACAAGGATAGTCTCCTCCGTGAGGAGGTCTTGGTTATCCCGTAGGATCTTCCCCGATGTGGAGGTCTTGAATCCGTGGTGGATCTTCTCCGAAGAGGCGCGCGGTCTCGTGGGAGAGAATCCACACAAAGGTCTGAAATGAGCTATCCAACAGCTGCCCCCAAAGGAGGGAAGTCAACAGGTATATATTACACGAGTGGTCGCCGTCGGGGCGGACGTCCGCTGGTTACCGGACGTCCGGAGGTTCCGGAGGGACCGGACGTCCGGTAATCCTCGGAGTTCCGCTATTTAGCTTCTGTAGTCGTTGTCACGGACGTCCGGTGGCTTCCGGTCGTCCGGTCGTCTGGGAGTGGCCGGACGTCCGGTGTCTTCCGGTCGTCCGGTGCCTGGAAGTCGCCGGTCATCCGGTGCAGGCCGGACGTCCGGTGCCTGTAGCATCTTCAGCCTTCCTTCTTCTTGTCTCGTGTACTCGTCGGGCCTGTCGTCTTGACCATTGTGCAGAGCTGTCCCGTGGCCTTCGTCCAAGTACCTGAGTATGCACATAATCCCTGATGACGGTAGAAGCCATGTCTCAAGTGAATCCGAAAGATGTAGGGAGAGGAGCGAAGTCACCTCGGTCTCGAGAGCTCTTGCACGGGCTCGAGTCATTGGTCCTTTGAGCACTTGGTGAGGCGATGGAGGGTCCATGGGGATGACCTTAGGATGCTCCGCATCACTTGATCTTCTCCGGATTAGCTTCAATCCCTCTGTTTGACGCTAAGAATCCCAGGAGCTTGCCTGCCGGAACACCAAAGACGCACTTCTCCGGATTGAGCATCATCTTATAAACTTGGAGGTTGTCAAAGGTTTCTTTCATATCCTCTATCAGTGTCTCCTCCTTCCTGGATTTCACCACAATGTCATCAACGTATGCATGGACATTCCTCCCAATTTGCCCTTGTAGGCAGTTCTGCACAGAACGCCGGTAGGTTGCCTGGGCACTCTTGAGCCCACATGGCATGGACACATAGCAGAAAGCTCCAAAGGGAGTTATGAAAGCCGTCTACTCCTGATCCTTAACTGCCATCTTGATCTGATGATAACCTGAGTATGCATCCAAAAAACTTAGCCGCTCACATCCTACCGTAGCATCAATAATCTGATCAATACGGGGGAGAGCAAAAGGATCGGTTGGGCAAGCTTTATTCAGATCTGTATAATCAACACACATTCTCCACGTTCCATTTTTCTTAAGTACCAGCACCGGATTAGCTAACCACTCTGGATGAAACACTTCAACTATGAAGCCTGCGGCCAAGAACCTAGCCACTTCTTCTCCTATAGCCTTGCGCCTTTCCTCGTTGAAGCGACGTAGATACTGCTTGACCGGTTTAAACTTAGGATCGATATTAAGACTGTGCTCAGCGAGTTCCCTCGGTATACCTGGCATGTCAGAAGGCTTCCATGCAAAGATATCCCGGTTCTCACGGATGAACTCGATGAGCGCGCTTTCCTATTTGGGGTCTAGGTTAGCGCTGATAGTGAACTGCTTGCATGAATCGCCCGGAACAAAGTCCACTTGTTTAGTCTCCTCAGCCGATTTGAATTTCAACGCCGGATCATGTTCGGTGGTCGGCTTCTTTAGCGGGGACATATCTGCCGGATCAACATTGTCCTTATAGAACTTTAGCTCTTCTGTAGCACAAACCGCCTCGGCATAAGCCGCATCTCCTTCCTCGCACTCCAATGCAATTTTGCGGCTCCCATGAACCGTGATAGTTCCTTTGTGGCCTGTCATCTTGAGCTGTAGATAAACATAACATGGTCTAGCCATGAACTTGGCATAGACCGGCCTCACAAACAGAGCATGGTATGGACTCCTGATCTTTACAACCTCAAAAGTTATAGTCTCCGACCTAGAGTCATGCTCATCTCCGAAGGTAACTTCCAGATCGATTTTTCCAACTAGATAAGCCGATTTGCCGGGTACCACCCCATGGAACACTGTGTTGAACTGTCGGAGCTTCTTATCTGTCAACCCCATACGTCGAAAAGTCTCATAATATAGGATGCTGATGCTACTACCTCCATCCATAAGTACTTTGGTGAACTTATAATGATGAGGACATCACTAACAAGGTTACACCCACTGCTCCAACTGACACATATACAGGACCAATTACTAGAGCTCGCGCACGCCAATTAAATTACCAGGTACTTTCGTTTCTTGGTAATGAATCTAATGTTCATGAGAATATGATGCTGCCTAAATTGGATACATTTGTCTTGCTTACAAATGAAGGGCCTAGCTTGGACAAGAAGGATGAACATTGGAGCAAGATCAAGCATGGAGATGATTGCATGCGCAAGGGGAACAAGAATGGAGTTTCAATTGATGATTTCAGGACTTTGAAGCCACCATAATGAGTGTGAGAAGCCATGGACGAAATATACAAGATGCCACTTCATAAATTTCGTCCAGAGGCTATTATAGGTGTTGCGTCACCTTATTATTGGGCCAGGCCCATGTAATTTCGAAATACTTGAGTATAGGCTGTTTTTAGAGTCCGTATGTGTGGGGAAACAAGAGTTAGGGTTGGTTTCGGACCCCTTCACCAAGGGCCACGAAATTCCCCCCTCTTTCCCTCATATATAAAGCCCTTAGGGCGTCGTTTAGACTTTGGGGGTTTTGTTTAGATTAAAGTTCGCCATAGCTGCAACTTCGCGTACTTCGTTTGTGTTCAACGACCAGACCAAGACGTCACAGAACCCCACTTGATCAATAAAGATTTCCTCTTGAATTCGCAATATCTAGATTGCAATCTCAGTTTCTTGCTTGTTCTTCGTTTGCCTGCAGGAAACAGACCTTCGTGGTCAGGTTGATCGTGCTCCGGCGTGGTCAATAACCTCTCGGAGTTGGTTTAGCGATTGCTAAGGCGCGACGTCCACGCACGTTCGTAGTCGGATCGTCAAAGTCGACTTCATCCAAACGATAGCAACCATCTCATCGAAAGACGGGACACCTTTGCCTCTATCAAGTGGTATCAGATTTCCAGGTTGCTCGGTGAGATTTTACAGTTTTTCATAGATTAGATCGTGTCTGTTCTTCATACCTATAGTCCACGAAAAAGCCAAAAAAAAATTAGGGTTAGTTCATCCCATCCGAACCAATCTGAGCCTTTGCATAATCTTTTCTGTATTTGCTTTGTTGAATTTACGGTTGCATCGTCGTGTCAAGTTGCTGGTCTTAGCGTCTAGTTCTTTAGAGTTTCGAGTTCTGTTCACAGTTTGTCACGTCGCCGCCGCACCATATTCATCGCCGTTGCCATACCACTACCGCTGCCATATCCCACCACCGCCACCACATACCACCACCGCTGCCATAACCTACCACCGCTGCCATAACCTACCACCGCTGCCATATCCTACCACCATATATCCACAACAAATCCGAGTTCTTTTCATATTAGGTTTGTTCTCGAGATCCATCTAGGTTTCGGTTTCGTGTTTCCTTGCCTGCGTAGGTCTCGAAAAAAAAAGTCTGGAGACCCCCGGGCAGTTTTTAGGCCAAAATTTCGACAGGTGAAAATATTTTTTCCCTATCCTATTTTTGGGCTTTTCTGAGTCTTTTGAGACACGTGCCACCATACTGATTTTTTACCGCACTTTTTCGTCGTCGCTGCCCTGATTCCGAAAAAAAAATTCGTCAAAAAAATTTCGTGCCTATCATCTTAGTTTGACTTGGGAAGTGTTTTGAGACACTCGCCATTATAGTGATTTTCGGAAAAAAAAAGCAGCGCAACAAAAAAAAAGCGCAAAAAAAAAGAGGCGAAAAAAAAAATTCAGAGTGTGCTTTCCCCTTGATTACGTGCAGCGCCGTGATT
>LR738712.1:355395817-355455246 GCA_902687465.1 Secale cereale
TTTTGGGCTTTTCTGAGTCTTTTGAGACACGTGCCACCATACTGATTTTTTACCGCACTTTTTCGTCGTCGCTGCCCTGATTCCGAAAAAAAAATTCGTCAAAAAAATTTCGTGCCTATCATCTTAGTTTGACTTGGGAAGTGTTTTGAGACACTCGCCATTATAGTGATTTTCGGCAAAAAAAAAAGCAGCGCAAAAAAAAAAGAGCTCAAAAAAAAAGAGGCGAAAAAAAAAATTCAAACTGTGCTTTCCCCTTGATTATGTGCAGCGCTGTGATTTTGTTAGTGTTCTAGGCTCGCGTCTCTAGTTCGGTCTAGCCTAGGACCAGCACAGTACCGTCGTTGAGCGTTTATTCACCTTTGCATCTCTGAATTGATTATTGCTGACCCTTTTTTGCTACCATATTATAAGCCTTCCCAGCTCCACATACATCTACATCGTGCGTTTGACTCTCCCTGGTAATCGCTCTATCCAAGCTTTGAGAGTTTTGACTACATCGGTTGCCGATCACCACCTGCTGCTGGGTAAGAACTGGTAAGAATTTGAGATTTGCTTGACGGATTTGTGACACCCGCCACCACCACCACTTGTTAGTAGTCTGTAGGATCATATTCTTGTGTGTTTCTATTGCTGCTAACCATGCCAGGATCACAAGTCGACGAGACTGACTGGGAGAACTTGACGAACAAGGAGCTTCATGATAAGTTTCAGGAAATGATGAGTGTACAGGTGCAAGATGTGCTAAACACATTGGACGAGGCCATGGAGAAGATAGATGGCATGGAGAAGACGTTTGAAACAAAGCTGGATAACAAGTTTGCTGAATTGCTTGCGCGTTTTCCACCACCACCGGCTGCTGCAGCTGTCCCACCTCTTCAACAACAACAACAACAACAACAACAACGCCGACTTCCGAATCAAGTGGGACGAGCACAGCGCGTTCCCCTTGAGACTGGTCAAGCTTCTGTTGCTGCTGTTGATGTTTCTGTAGCTCCTGCTGCTACTGCAGAGGTGGAGGACCATTACGAGGATGAGGTTGACCAAAATCAGAACTACGTCCAACAACCAGCACCACCACCACCAGGTCGTCCTCATGCATATCATCGCAACGGTAGGGCTGCACCACCACCTGAGGTACATGACCATCTTCCAAAACTGAAATTGAATATTCCACCATTTGAGGGTAGATATGTTCCTGATATATATCTTACTTGGGAGTTACAAACTGAACAACGTTTTACATGTTTAAACTATCCCGAGGAGAGACGTGTTCCTGCTGCTGTTTGTGTTTTCACTAGTTTTGCATGTGTTTGGTGGTCTGAACATTGTAGATTATATCCTACTCCAGCTACTTGGACTGCTTTGAAAACTGCTATGCGTACTCGTTGGGTTCCACCATATTATCAACGTGAATTACTTCAAAAACTGCAGCGCTTAAGACAAGGAAAAAATTCTGTAGAAGAATATTATCAGCAATTACAAACTAGCCTGATTAGATGTGGTATTGTTGAGGAGAATGAAGCTATGCTTGCACGTTTTATGGGTGGTTAAATAGAGAGATTCAGACCATTCTAGAGTATAAGGATTATACTAATATCACTCGTTTATTCCATCTTGCTTGTAAAGCTGAACGTGAAGTGCAGGATCGACAGGCATTGGCGCGGACTAACTTTTCTGCAGGTCGACCTTCATCATGGACACCGCGTGCATCCTCTACTTCCACACATTCTACTGCACCGACACCTACATCAGCTGTTACCTCCAGCCGTGATACAAGGAAGCAGGCACAACCTCCATTATCTGCCAAGAGCACACCTATTGGGCCTGCACAGAGTTCTTCTTCTTCCATGGCATCAACAGGGCACACTAGTGATATTATTTGTCGTCGTTGTAAAGGAAGAGGACATTTTGCGAGAGATTGCAAATCTCAGCGTGTGATGATTGCTACTGAGGATGGTGGATATGAATCCGCTAGTGACTATGATGAGGAGACTTTGGCTCTTATTACACGTGAAGAACACGGTGGAGACGATTCTGATCATGAGACGCAATACATGGCTCCTGAAGATGCTGACAGGTATGAATGTTTAGTTGCTCAACGTGTTTTGAGTGTGCAGGTTACACAAGCTGAGCAAAATCAGAGGCATAATTTGTTCCATACAAAGGGAGTTGTGAAGGAACGTTCTGTTCGCGTGATCATAGATGGAGGGAGTTGCAACAACTTGGCTAGCATGGAGATGGTGGAGAAGCTATCTCTCACCACAAGACCACATCCACATCCTTACTACATCCAATGGTTCAACAACAGCGGCAAGGTTAAGGTAACACGTACTGTTCGTGTGCATTTTAGTATCTCTACATATGCTGATTATGTTGATTGTGATGTGGTACCTATGCAAGCATGTTCCTTATTACTTGGTAGACCATGGCAATTTGATAAAAATTCTGTACACCATGGTACAAACAATCAGTATACTCTTGTTCATAAGGATAAAAATATTACTTTGCTTCCTGATATAGGGTGGAACCCTAATCAGCGGATCTTTCACGTTTGGAGGTTGGCACACGATGAACACGGGGAAAACACGGAGAAAGATGGGGAAAACACAAGAGAGAACACTCAAATCAACACGGAAGCAATCACACAAGTGCTAGATTCGCGATACAAGGTCGAGATACATGATCCAAAGTCAACAACGGTGATACAGATAGTCTTCTCCCGGAGGAGGTCTTGGAATCCCGTGGGATCTTCCCGTTAGGGGTCTTGAATCCAGAGGTGGATCTTCTCCGTAGAGGCGCACCGGTCTCGTGGGAGAAATCCACACAAGTGTCAAATGAGCTAAAAACCACAGCTAACCCTAAACGGAAAGAGGAGAGGAGTATATATAGTCTTCGGGGCGAACGGGTACATGGGCCTCGGCCCAGGGGGCTGCACGCAGGCAGATCAGGGGCCGGATGTCCGGGCGGCGGCCCGGATGTCCGGGGCTTCGAGGGACGCCGGACGTCCGGGGCCATGGGCCGGATGTCCGGGCTGGGGTGGCCTGGTCTCGGGTGCTCTCTGGACAGAGGCGCCGGATTTCCGGGCCCGGGGCCGGATGTCCGGGCCGTGCTTGGCCGGATGTCCGGGCCCTGGCCGGATGTCCGGGCCCTGTAGCTTCAGTCGCTGCTGGTCTTCTGTAGATGATGGCCCAGGTGCCGGATGTCCGGGCCATGGCGCCGGATGTCCGGGGCCTGGAGCTCCCTTCTGCCCTTCTTGATGCATCGGTTCGTACGTGGCCTTGGGGACTTGTTCACCTTCACGCTCTTCTCCGAAGCGGTCTCCTTCACACCTGAGCACACAAAGCACACTCGCTTGAGGTAGCAACCATGTCTCGCAAGATTCATAAGGAAGTAGGGCTAGGAGTGACGTCACCTCGGTCTCGAAAGCTCTAGTACGGGCACGTGTCATCGGTCCTTGAGGCACTTGAGGGGGTGAAGGAGGGTCCATGGGGATGGCCCTAGGATACACCGTATCAACCTATCCACGACAACAAATATGCTATCCCTCCCCTTCTTTGTTCGAGGTAAACCCAAAACAAAGTCCATAGATATATCTTCCCAAGGAACACTAGGGACAGGCAAAGGCATATATAAACCATGAGGATTGAGTCGTGACTTAGCTTTTTGACATGTAGTGCAGCGACCAACAAAACGCTCAACATCCCGTCGCATCTTTGGCCAAAAGAAATGTGTAGCAAGTACGTCCTCCGTCTTCTTCACGCCAAAGTGTCCCATTAATCCTCCTCCATGCGCCTCCTGCAACAACAAAAGACGAACAGAGCTAGCTGGAATGCATAGCTTGTTAGCACGAAACACAAATCCATCATTAACGACGAACTTGTTCCATGTTCTCCCTTCTTTGCAATTCTGCAATACATCTTTAAATTCAGCATCATGCACATATTGATCTTTGATGGTCTCCAAACCAAATATTTTAAAGTCAAGTTGTGAAAGCATAGTATAACGACGAGATAATGCATCAGCAATAACATTTTCTTTTCCCTTCTTGTGTTTAATAACATAAGGGAAAGTCTCTATGAATTCAACCCATTTAGCATGTCTACGGTTCAGTTTTGGTTGACTTTTAATGTGCTTTAAAGATTCATGATCAGAATGTATAACAAATTCTTTGGGCCATAAATAATGTTGCCATGTCTCCAAAGTCCGAACAAGAGCATATAATTCCTTATCATAAGTAGAATAATTCAGACTAGGCCCACTCAATTTTTCAGAAAAATATGCAACAGGTTTACCATCTTGTAATAACACACCTCCTAACCCAATTCCACTAGCATCACATTCAAGCTCAAAAGTCTTATTAAAATCAGGAAGTTGGAGTAAAGGAGCATGTGTCAACTTATCTTTCAATACCGTGAATGCTTCTTCCTGTGCAGTACCCCAAACAAAAGGCACATCCTTCTTTGTAAGCTCATTGAGAGGTGCAGCAATGGTGCTGAAATCTCTCACAAAACGCCGATAGAATCCAGCAAGGCCAAGGAAACTCCTCACGTGTGTGACCGTTTTGGGCTGCGGCCAACTCTCAATAGCTTCAATCTTGGCTTTATCAACCTCAATTCCCTGTGGAGTAACAACATAGCCAAGAAAAGATACTCGGTCGGTGCAAAAGGTGCACTTTCCAAGGTTACCAAATAAACGTGCATCACGTAGAGCAATAAAAACAGCACGTAAATGTTCCAAATGTTCCTTCAAAGATCTGCTAAAAATCAATATATCATCAAAGTATACTACCACAAATCGTCCAATGAAAGCACGTAAAACTTCATTCATTAATCTCATGAAAGTACTAGGTGCATTAGTTAACCCAAAAGGCATGACTAACCACTCATATAATCCAAACTTAGTTTTAAATGCTGTTTTCCATTCATCTCCCAATTTCATACGAATTTGATGGTATCCACTACGCAAATCAACTTTGGAGAATATTGTAGAGCCACTCAATTCATCAAGCATATCATCTAGCCTAGGAATAGGATGACGATAACGAATAGTAATATTATTAATGGCTCTACAATCAACACATATACGTGATGTACCATCCTTTTTCGGCACTAGAATAATAGGAACAATATTCTCCAAAGGCTAGATGATATGCTTGATGAATTGAGTGGCTCTACAATATTCTCCAAAGTTGATTTGCGTAGTGGATACCATCAAATTCGTATGAAATTGGGAGATGAATGGAAAACAGCATTTAAAACTAAGTTTGGATTATATCAGTGGTTAGTCATGCCTTTTGGGTTAACTAATGCACCTAGTACTTTCATGAGATTAATGAATGAAGTTTTACGTGCTTTCATTGGACGATTTGTGGTAGTACTTTGATGATATATTGATTTTTAGCAGATCTTTGGAGGAACATTTGGAACATTTACGTGCTGTTTTTATTGATCTACGTGATGCACGTTTATTTGGTAACCTTGGAAAGTGCAACTTTTGCACCGACCGAGTCTCTTTTCTTGGCTATGTTGTTACTCCACAGGGAATTGAGGTTGATAAAGCCAAGATTGAAGCTATTGAGAGTTGGCCGCAGCCCAAAACGATCACACACGTGAGGAGTTTCCTTGGCCTCGCTGGATTCTATCGGCGTTTTGTGAGAGATTTCAGCACCATTGCTGCACCTCTCAATGAGCTTACAAAGAAGGATGTGCCTTTTGTTTGGGGTACTGCACAGGAAGAAGCATTCGCGGTATTGAAAGATAAGTTGACACATGCTCCTTTACTCCAACTTCCTGATTTTAATAAGACTTTTGAGCTTGAATGTGATGCTAGTGGAATTGGGTTAGGAGGTGTGTTATTACAAGATGGTAAACCTGTTGCATATTTTTCTGAAAAATTGAGTGGGCCTAGTCTGAATTATTCTACTTATGATAAGGAATTATATGCTCTTGTTCGGACTTTGGAGACATGGCAACATTATTTATGGCCCAAAGAATTTGTTATACATTCTGATCATTAATCTTTAAAGCACATTAAAAGTCAAGCAAAACTGAACCGTAGACATGCTAAATGGGTTGAATTCATAGAGACTTTCCCTTATGTTATTAAACACAAGAAGGGAAAAGAAAATGTTATTGCTGATGCATTGTCTCGTCGTTATACTATGCTTTCACAACTTGACTTTAAAATATTTGGTTTGGAGACCATCAAAGATCAATATGTGCATGATGCTGAATTTAAAGATGTATTGCAGAATTGTAAAGAAGGGAGAACATGGAACAAGTTCATCGTTAGTGATGGATTTGTGTTTCGAGCTAACAAGCTATGCATTCCAGCTAGCTCTGTTCGTCTTTTGTTGTTGCAGGAGGCGCATGGAGGAGGATTAATGGGACACTTTGGCGTGAAGAAGACGGAGGACGTACTTGCTACACATTTCTTTTGGCCAAAGATGCGACGGGATGTTGAGCGTTTTGTTGGTCGCTGCACTACATGTCAAAAAGCTAAGTCACGACTCAATCCTCATGGTTTATATATGCCTTTGCCTGTCCCTAGTGTTCCTTGGGAAGATATATCTATGGATTTTGTTTTGGGTTTACCTCGAACAAAGAAGGGGAGGGATAGCATATTTGTTGTCGTGGATAGGTTCTCGAAGATGGCACACTTTATACCATGTCATAAAAGCGATGATGCTGCTAATGTTGCTGATTTGTTCTTTCGTGAAATTATTCGCTTGCATGGTGTGCCAAATACTATTGTTTCAGATCGTGATACTAAATTTCTTAGCCACTTTTGGAGATGCTTATGGGCTAAGTTGGGGACTAAACTGCTTTTTAGTACTACTTGTCACCCCCAAACTGATGGCCAAACTGAAGTAGTCAACAGACTTTGTCTACTATGCTTAGGGCTGTTTTGAAGAATAATAAGAAAATGTGGGAAGAATGCTTGCCTCATATTGAATTTGCTTATAATCGTTCATTGCATTCTACTACTAAGATGTGCCCTTTTGAAATTGTCTATGGTTTTCTACCTCGTGCACCTATTGATTTGTTGCCTCTTCCATCTTCGGAGAAGGTTAATTTTGATGCTAAACAACGTGCTGAATTGATCTTAAAAATGCATGAGTTAACTAAGGAAAATATTGAGCGCATGAATGCTAAATATAAACTTGTTGGAGATAAGGGTAGAAAACGTGTTGTCTTTGCACCTGGAGATCTTGTTTGGTTACATTTGCGTAAGGATAGGTTTCCTAATTTGGGCAAGTCAAAGCTAATGCCACGTGCTGATGGTCCTTTCAAGGTGTTAGAGAAAATAAATGATAATGCATATAAACTTGAGCTGCCTGCAGATTTTGGGGTTAGTCCCACATTTAACATTGCAGATTTGAAGCCTTACTTGGGTGAGGAAGATGAGCTTCCGTCGAGGACGACTTCAATTCAAGAAGGGGAGGATGATGAGGACATCACTAACAAGGTTACACCCACAGCTCCAACTGACACATATACAGGACCAATTACTAGAGCTCGCGCACGCCAATTAAATTACCAGATACTTTCGTTTCTTGGTAATGAA
The DNA here is from genome assembly GCA_902687465.1 of Secale cereale. NCBI lineage: Eukaryota > Viridiplantae > Streptophyta > Magnoliopsida > Poales > Poaceae > Secale > Secale cereale. Next base: position 355,403,384 of record LR738712.1, read on the forward strand.
TCTAATGTTCATGAGAATATGATGCTGCCTAAATTGGATACATTTGTCTTGCTTACAAATGAAGGGCCTAGCTTGGACAAGAAGGATGAACATTGGAGCAAGATCAAGCATGGAGATGATTGCATGCGCAAGGGGAACAAGAATGGAGTTTCAATTGATGATTTCAGGACTTTGAAGCCACCATAATGTGTGTGAGAAGCCTTGGACGAAATATACAAGATGCCACTTCATAAATTTCGTCCAGAGGCTATTATAGGTGTTGCGTCACCTTATTATTGGGCCAGGCCCATGTAATTTCGAAATACTTGAGTATAGGCTGTTTTTAGAGTCCGTATGTGTGGGGAAACAAGAGTTAGGGTTGGTTTCGGACCCCTCCACCAAGGGCCACGAAATTCCCCCCTCTTTCCCTCATATATACAGCCCTTAGGGCGTCGTTTAGACTTTGGGGGTTTTGTTTAGATTAAAGTTCGCCATAGCTGCAACTTCGCGTACTTCGTTTGTGTTCAACGACCAGACCAAGACGTCACAGAACCCCACTTGATCAATAAAGCTTTCCTCTTGAATTCGCAATATCCATATTGCAATCTCAGTTTCTTGCTTGTTCTTCGTTTGCCTGCAGGAAACAGACCTTCGTGGTCAGGTTGATCGTGCTCCGGCGTGGTCAATAACCTCTCGGAGTTGGTTTATCGATTGCTAAGGCGCGACGTCCACGCACGTTCGTAGTCGGATCGTCAAAGTCGACTTCATCCAAACGATAGCCACCATCTCATCGAAAGACGGGACACCTTTGCCTCTATCATATAACCACCCTCCTGTGGTGCCACCACCAGAGCCAACTGACCCGGATTATCAACCCGGGGTGGGTGATCTTCTCTGCTCCATACAATGGGTTGCTCAGACCAACGCAAAAAACGTGGTATTGCCGGTTCAACAGAGTGTACTGCCCTCTTCAGAACCTTTTGATCCCGTTTGCATAAACTTGTGGTGAAGACGTGATACTGCCCATTGCTCAGCTCCTTCGGGTTATTCTGATATCCGGATTGCTGCTGCTGACGCTGTTGATTCCCTTGGTTATTGTATCCACCCTGACCATGTTGCTGGTTATGCTGATGCTGATTGTTGCTACTGTGGTTATTGTTACCGCCGTGGTACCCTGAACCGGATCCGCCACCCTGATAACCCGTACCATGGAAATTGGGACCTGATCCGCCGGGGGGCCCGAGATCATACTTAGTTTGTTTCATAAACTCTTGCATAATGAAACAATCTTTCCAGAGATGCGTATCCTGGTTTTCCACTATACCCTGCCTTGGGCAAGGCATGTTCAACTGGCGCTCTAGATTAATGGGTGGCCTCCCGTTGCGTGGGGCGGTTTACCTTTGTGGAGTTGCCCATTGTCCTGAGCGTTGGTATTGGCCACAAAGTCTGAGCTGCCCTCCGCTTTACGCTTTGATGTAGGGTGGAACCCTAGTGGCCGATCTTTCACGAAATGGAGGGGATCCCACGATGAACACGAAGAACACTAAGGGGAATCACGAGGGAAACACTCAAGAACAAGTCCAATCACACATCCACTAGACAATCAAACACACAAGATCATAAGATACATGAACAACAAAGGGAAAGATACAAGGTAGAGTTCATCTCCAAGAGGAGGTCTTGAATCCGCGAAGGATCTTCCCGTTAGGGGTCTTGAATCCAAGGTGGATCTTCTCCGTAGAGGGGCCGCGGTCTCTCTCGTGGAGTAGATCCGTGATGGATGAGCAAAGCTCTATCTCACATATGAGCTAAACTAATGCTAACCCTAAAATGGTGGAGGTGGAGGAGTATATATAGTCTAAGGCCACGAAGGGGTAAGTGAGGGGCGAAAGGGATACATGGCCAAAAGGCCCGCGGCTGCGCACAGGCAGGGAGCGGACGTCCGCTAGGCACCGGACGTCCGGTGGCTCGGGAGGGACCGGACATCCGGTGGCTCTCAGACTTCCGCTATTTTGGTTCTGTGAAGGATGTCACGGACGTCCGGTGGTTGCCGGTCGTCCGGTTGCCTGGGACGCGTCGGACGTCCGGTAAACGCCGGTCGTCCGGAGCCTGTATCTTGCAGCAGCTCCGTTTCTTCCGTCTTCTCTTCCACGCTTCCCTCGCAGATGGTGTAGGCGATCCTTGGCGCTTGCACTCCTCCTCGTCGTCCGTGAAGCTCCGACAATACCTATGCATGCACACGAGTGGAGTGTCAAGTAGTATACCATCCTCGAAGGGGTCAAGTGAACATGTGTAAAGGAGATGATTCACCTTTAAGTATGAGAAGTAGAGGTCACACGTGTCACTTGCCAAGCGGACTCTTTGCATGGTGATGTCCATAGGATGCTCCGCATCATCCCCTCCCCCTTGGGAAAGATCCGACCTCGGATCGAAAACCAAACCACCATGGGAAAGAGATGGTGTCGTCGTGTAGATGTGGACCATCACGAAGTGATCATCATCTTGAAGCTTGAAATGGGCGCTTCCAATGTCTCACCGTCTAGTGATTCCTTCAAAAGGAGCAAGGACAACAAACACTTGGAGAAACAAATGTGGTTAGCGTTAGTGCAAAACCAAGCATTGAAGAGGTGGTTCACCAAACAAGTGTTGTCAACAAGCATAGCATAAGGTGTGACAAAGAAGTGTGGCATGGAAAATAAGCATATAAGTTGAGCACAATCAAGAACATCATTGAAACAAGCGCGCAAGAGTGAGGTAGAGATGCAAATAGGTGTGACAAGTGAAGAAGCATCTACCTCATGGTCATAGCAAACAAGATCAAAGCGCTCAATGAAAGGTCTATGGTAGGCATAGGAATCATTCACAACACCACATAAGAGTAGACATCTAAACACATGGGGTAAGTGCAAGACAATCCGAGCATAACATGCACAAGGTGTAGTGAACATAGTGTGGCACTCAACACAATAGAAAGAGCTATTGTTCAACATGTGTGAGGCAATCAAGTCAATCATGTGAAAAGATATGGGACATGGCATATGTGAAGAGATGACATTGTTGCAACCAAGCATACGATAGGGACAAGTAATCCACAAGTCGGATGCAACACACAAGGCATATATATCATGATGCATGGAGATGTGTAAATGGCAAGTCGAATCAAGATCTCTAACATGTGTGCAAAGTGTCATGGTGCAAGCAACACCAGTAGTATGATCCACAATATTCATGCTCATGGTTTTTGGTTCCTCGAATGAGAAGGATATCACCTTGAAAACGTGTCCTTGTGCATCCTTCACAATGCCGAAGCACAAGCAAGTGCGATGTAGAAGCGTCGTGGTAGAAAGTGGTTCGCTCTCAAGAGCTCGAATGGTCAACTCACGTGAAGTGGAAGTCGACACGAAGTCCCAGTATCCTACACATGCACACAACAAAACAAAGAATGTATGCGCATGGTAGATAAACACATCATCCATCATGATGGTTCTCTTCTCGTGCACATAACCATTAGGAGCAAAAGTGCATGAATAATATGATGCAACAATGGCTATATTCATGGCACTAGGCATACGATGCAAAGAGGTAAAACAAGCATGCTTCACAAGAATGATGTCATAATCTCCAAATAAATGTGATAATGCTATGGGGGCAATCTCATTGGCAAGACTAAAATCATGGTTGCGCTCAATACATGGTAGCATGAGAGAGGCAACATGTGGAGACATATGACAACAAGCAATATCAATCATGTGCAAAGCATGGCAATGGTTGTCATCAACCACATGAAAGGAGCAAGTATGAATCATCGGTGATGCAACATAAGCAAGCATGGTGATCAAGTTGTGCAAACTAGTGGAGCGAAGATGCAACACACTAGGAGAAGGCATGGCAATCATGTCATGTGAGCAAATAGTGGATATAGGCAATGCACATGACATATCGCAAGCAAGATCGCAAATCAAGGTCAAAGCATCATAATAGGCATGGTGTGCAAAGGAATCATGGCAATAACAAGTGATATCTCCACCAAGCTTGCAAATACACATACAAGTATGAGAATCAATCATCATGTGTAATGCAAAGCATGGGTCACAAATGCATGGCGAAGGCAAAGGCATTGGCATATCATGCAATGTGAACATGGCAATATGGGCAAATGATACATAACGAACAATTAGCCATAACCATGTGAGGGCCATGTAGAAGAAATGCGCGAAGTCTTTGCGCAAAAGGAGCGGTGGGAAAGACAATCCGGGATATCCCAAGTCATCGTTGCTCTCTAGAGCTCTTTTCGTCAACTCGAGCTCTTGCGAGGTTGACGAGTAAGTATGGGGACCTACACAAAATACACACAAACCAAAGAAATTGTGCGCGTGGTAAATGTACACATCATCCATCATGATGTGTATGTGCACGTATGAGTTAGCACAAGATAGGCATCGCTCAAATAAATTTGAGGCACGATAGAGAAATATGTCGTCCATCATGAAAGAATAGTTGTCATGTATAGCACGATGGGGACACAAATTAGAGCAAGTATGTGGCACAACAATAACATTGGCATTCATGGGGAGCATATTGTGCACACAAGTACGGGAATCATGCAATGGATGGGATGGATCAAAATCTCCTAAAATGTATGAGGAAACTATGAGGGTCTCCTCATAAGCAATATCGGAAGCATAATTTGGAGTAGTGTAACAACATCCAAAACAATGAATGTCGGAAGCTAGGTAATCATGGCATGGCATATGATGGATATGATGCAAAGGAAGCATGTCAATATCATCACAAGAAAAAGAAATGCCAATAACCATGGGCTTGTCATCTATGCCATATGTGCAAATTGGGTTTATCTTAATGGCATATGCATAGTTACTACGATGAGATTGCAAATATGACATATTGTTGATCTCATGCATAGCATATGACAAGTCAAGCGGATTGTCAAACATGATGTGGCCGAGAGAATTATCACAAGAAATCCTATGCAACATGGCATCACAACTAATAGACTCCACATGGCAATCATCAAACTCATCATAAATGGGTAAATAATGGCATGGGGAAATCATACTAGCACGAAGCATGGCAATAGGTGGATCAACATCATGCAAGCAATCAAAGTTAACATAGTCCACTAGTGGGACGAGAGCATCACCTTCACCTTTGTTACCTTTCTCATTCCACTCATGTGGTGTAGGTGAGGTGGAAAAGACCAAAAGGTGGTCATCATCTTCATCTTGATGGAACCATGTGGGGGGTGCATAATATTCCACATGGCCATCGTCTTGTCCAATGGTAGGACGAAGTCATCGAGGATCGGCGCGTCATCAAATGTGGGACCTAGCACCAAATGAGAAGACACAATAGAGGTAGAGGTCAAGTCGTTAGTGTTTAAAGTGGCCTCACATGCCGTATCAACCATCTCACTCTCTCTATATGTGGTGGCTCACTCACTCCCTCAAGGTAGGTGCACTCAAACTCACATATGGTGGAGTCACTCATCTCACTCAAGTGGTGGGGGTTGTGGCTCTCCTCACATGGGAATTGGGGCAACTCATCATCTATGGGGCTAGTGGTGAACTCGCTCTCACTCTCAATATGGTGGCACAAGTCACTCAAGTCATCATACGTCGCCGTGGTCGAATGGAAAATCCCATGCTCAACCATCTCCTCATCGTCGTCGTGGATGAAGGCCGAAGATGGCACATCATCACTCTCGCCTCCTAAGATGGAAGCATCATCCTTGCTCGTCACCATGTCGTTCGCCTTCAAAGCTTGGTCCTCGAATGGCTCCGTAGTCGTAGTCGTCGCCGCACCGTCTTGAAAAAGAGTCAAAGTAGACTCGGCATCATTAATGCCACAAAGAGGGATGGCGGTGGAGTCGAACTTGGGAGCGTCGTCTTGGAGCTCGTTGGGCTTGGACATCATGGTGGTACTATCCTTATGCTCGTCGTCTTGGATCTTGGTCTTCAAGAAGTTTTCTTGCGGTGGAGAAGCCTTGGCCTTCATAAGTTCTTGTTCCGCCTTGCGAGCACCAATGTAGTTGTCGTCGAGGGACTTGTAGTTCTCGAAGAAGATAGTCTTGTAGATGTCGTTGTGCAATCCCATCATGAAGTGGAGCCTCATCGAAATGGGGTCGTCCACGCTGGCTCGTCGCAAGACAATCTTCATCTCCTTGAAGTACTTGTCGATGGACTTGGATCCTTGTATGGTGTTCTCTAATTGGCGTAGAAGTTGTTCCGTGTAGGTGGGAGGCACAAACTCTCGTCGCATAGCTTTCTTCGTCTTGGGCCAATTCACGTTGAAGCTTGTCGAAGGTGCGTGAAGCCACCATGTTGACGCTTTGTCGTGGAGGTGTCCTGTGGCGCACTTCACTTGATCTTCGTAGGGAACTTGATGTAGCTTGAGGTAGTCGTCCATCTTGCGCTCCCACTCGAGATACTCCTCGGGGTCTTGAGTCCCATAGAAAGGAATCTCATGGTCGTTGTCGAGGTCGTAGTAGCTCGTGGAAGTCGCGGACTTGAGCTTGGTAAGCTTCTCTTGATCATAAGCTTGAGGTTCTTGTGGGCGAAAATGCTGCATATCCAAAGGCGAAGATGCCTTGAAGTCGCTTGGCGAAGATGCCAAGGTACATGGTGAAGCCGTTGAGCGGTTGTTGGTGTTGAGCTCATGACCTTCACGTTCTTGTCGTTGATGGTGTCGATGCCGATGAGATCTTGCCGGAGATGGTAGCTCGTAATGATGTGCACTTGAGCGTCTTCTCGAAGATGAGGGAGACCTCTTGCGGTTCTTGATGAGGGCTTTGAGCTCCTCCATTTGAACATTCATGTTGGCGCACAAGTTGTTCGTCATGGCATCGAACTTGTCGTTGTTGGTGTAGACCGAAGTAGAAGAAATGCTTTGCCTATCCATCACAAGACTCGAGCAAAGGTGAGTAGGAGATGAGATAAACAATACCAAGTTACCTTTTCCGAATGTTGAGGATGTATCCCGTTTCACTCAATGTGAAATGAAAGAATAGTGGAATTGGTACCGGACTTGTTCACTCACACCTATCAAGTAAAGCTTATCGAGTGGCTCGGTGAGGATAGTGGCACAAAAATTTGATGCAAAATGTTAGAAAGAGTCAATAATGTTGAAAGAGATTCACAAATTTGCAAAATGTAACAAGTAGACCAATAGCAATATGTGGCACACGGAAACACACACACGGATAGATAGATGGGGTCGTGCAACCAAGGAATGAGCACAAAATGTGGAGTCCACGGAAAACGCTCGTGTTGCACAACTCAAGAGAGACGCTAGCACGATTGCTCAATAGGCGGATACGACACTTGTGCACAACCTATAAGATGCAAATGTATGAACTTTCTATCCCAAGTATGCTATGTGTATGATGTTCCGGTGCTTTGAGCACAAGATGATCCAAGATGATCAAGTATGATATGATATTTTGTGATGCTATGGTTCTTGCTTACAAGCTTCTTTGTCTTTCTCTTTTTGCTTAAAAGCTTATTCTATCTCTTTTTTTTGTATATGGCCACGATGCACAAACCAAGATAGCAATTGTGTATATGCGGGAACAATCTTGTGACACAAGGGATGATAAGATGATACCAGTATGATATGGTATATATGCAATGGAAGAGTGGATTGATGATCACTAATGTGCACAAGTAACGTTGCCGGCAATACTCAAAGGCTAGTCTCGATAGGAAAGTGACGCAAAATGGGCTAGGGGTTAACAATGCAATTGCAAGGGAATATACAATGATGTCGTCGAAGTTACCGTCCATGTCGATGATGAGAGGTGGTGCTCTTGATGTAGACCCGTTCCTAATTAGCCGAAACACATTAGGAAACGGAAAAACCACAACTCAAAATCTCAAGGATAAATGTCAAATGGTGGTAGCGGGAATGCCGTGGTGGTTGCGGAAGTGTAATGATATGCTATACACAATGTCGGAGTTGAAGTCATGATACAGGGTGGAACCCTAATCAGCGGATCTTTCACGTTTGGAGGTTGGCACACGATGAACACGGGGAATCACAAGGGAAAGATGGGGGAAACACAAGAGGAAAACACTCAATCAACACGAAAGCAATCACACAAATGCTAGATTCGCGATACAAGGTTGAGATCCATGATCCAAGGTCAACAACGGTGATACAGATAGTCTTCTCCCGGAGGAGGTCTTGATATCCCGGGGGATCTTCTCCGATGAAGGAGGTCCTGAATCCGAAGTGGATCTTCTCCGTAGAGGCGCACCGTCTCGTGGGAGAAATCCACACAAGTATCAAATGAGCTAAACCACAGCTAACCCTAAACGGAATGAGGAGGGGAGTATATATAGTCTACGGGTGAAGGGGATACACGGGCCTCGGCCCAAGTGATGCGCGCAGGCATATCAGGGGCCGGACGTCCGGGCGTCGAGCCGGATGTCCAGGGCTTCGCGGGACGCCGGACGTCCGGGGCCATGGGCCGGATGTCCGGGCTGGAGTGGGCGCGCCTCGGGTGCTCTCTGGACAGAGGCGCCGGATTTCCGGGCCCGAGGCCGGATGTCCGGGCCGTGCCTGGCCGGATGTCCGGGCCCTGTAGCTTCGGCTGCTGCTGGCCTTCTGTAGCTGAACGTCCAGGGGCCGGATGTCCGGGCCAAGGGGCCGGATGTCCGGGGCCTGGAGCTGCTTTCTGGTCCTCTTGTTGCATCAGCTCGTCCATGACCTTGGGTACTTGTGCATCTTCAAGCTCTTCTCCGATGTGGTCTCCTTCACACCTGAGCACACAAAGCACACCCGTTTGAGGTAGCAACCATGTCTCGCAAGATTCATAAGGAAGTAGGGCTAGGAGTGACGTCACCTCAGTCTCGAAAGCTTTAGCACGAGCACGTGTCATCGGTCCTTGAGGCACTTGAGGGGGTGAAGGAGGGTCCATGGTGATGGCCCTAGGATACACCGTATCATCTCCCCTCCCTTGGGAAAGATCCGACCTCGGATCGAAATCTTCATCACCATGGAAAGGAGAGAGGTCCTTGATGTTGAAAGTATCGCTCACGGAGTACTTGTGGCGTGGGATGTCGATCTTGTAGGCGTTGTCGTTGTAGCGTGCTAGCACCTTGAAGGGTCCGTCGGCGCGAGGTAGAAGCTTGGACTTGCGCTCGTGTGGGAAGCGTTCCTTGCGAAGGTGAAGCCAAACAAGATCTCCCGGGTTGAACACCATCGGTGCCTTGTTGACGTTGAACTTGGTGGCGCGACGGTGGACTTGTCGCTCGATCATCGCCCTTGTGTCTTCGTGCACCTTCTTGAGATAAGTTGCCCTTGCACTTGCGTCCATGTTCGTGCGCTCTTGGAGAGGAAGAGGTAGGATGTCCAAAGGCGACAACGGGTTGAAGCCGTATACGATCTCGAAGGGGGACTTGCCTGTTGTGGAGTGTCTTGCGCGGTTGTAGGCGAACTCGGCGATTGGCAAGCACTGCTCCCATTCCCGGATGTTCCTCTTGATCAACACACGAAGAAGAGTGGAGAGCATGCGGTTCGTCACCTCCGTCTGGCCGTCCGTTTGTGGATGGTACGCCGAAGAAAAGAGAAGCTTGATTCCGAGCTTGGCACATAGTGTTTTCCAAAAGTAACTCAAGAACTTGACGTCCCGGTCTGAGACGATCGTTTTGGGCACGCCGTGTAGACGAAGTATCTCCCTGCAAAAGAGAGTTGCAACATGTGAAGCATCGTCTATCTTGTTACAAGGAATGAAATGAGCCATTTTGGAGAATCTATCTACCACTACAAGCACGGAATCTTTTCCATTTTGAGTTCTAGGCAAGCCAAGTATGAAATCCATGCTTATGTCTTCCCATGGGTGGTATGGAATAGGAAGAGGCATATAAAGACCATAAGATTGAGCTTTGGACTTAGCTTTGCGGCATGTAGAACATCGGTTGGTGAAGCGTGAGACGTCACGAAGCATCTTGGGCCAAAAATAGTTCTTAGAGAGTGTAGCAAACGTCTTGTCTCGTCCAAAGTGTCCCATGAGTCCTCCTCCATGCGATTCCTGCAAAAGGAGCAAACGAAGCGAAGACTCGGGAATGCAAAGTTTGTTAGCTCTCATAAGATATCCATCTTTGATGTAGTAATGCTCCCAAGAAGTGTGAGTCAAGCATTTAGCATAGGCATTTGCATAGAAAGGATCATGCTCATATAAATCTTTAATATGCTCAAAGCCAATCACATTCAACTCAAGATGTGTAACAAGCATGCATTTGCGGGAAAGCGCGTCCGCCACAACATTTTCTTTGCCCTTGATGTATTTGATGACATAGGGAAAAGACTCGATGAACTCACTCCATTTAGCATGACGCTTGTTCAACTTAGTTTGACCTTTGAGATACTTGAGTGTCTCATGGTCCGTATGAAGAATGAATTCATGAGGTCGAAGATAGTGTTCCCAAACACGTAGAACTCTCACCAAGGCATAAAGCTCTTTGTCATAAATGGGGTAGTTAAGTTGCGCTCCCGATAGCTTCTCACTAAAATACGCAATTGGGCGCTTTTCTTGCATTAGCACGCCACCTATGCCGGTACCACTAGCATCACAATGAATCTCAAACGGTTTGTCAAAGTTTGGTAGGGCTAGAAGTGGTGCGTGCGTGAGTAAGCTCTTGAGCTCATTGAACGCGGTGTCTTGTGAAGGACCCCAAATGAAGGGTGCGTTCTTCTTGCTCAAAGCGTGTAGAGGCATAGCAATGGTGCTAAAGTCCTTCACAAAACGTCGATAGAAACCGGCTAGACCAAGGAAACTACGCACTTGCATGAGATTCTTTGGTTGAGGCCAAGTTTTAATTGCTTCAATTTTAGTTTCATCAACGTGAACACCTTGAGAAGACACGACAAATCCTAGAAAGACAACCTTGTCAACGCCAAAAGTGCATTTTTCCATATTCGCATACAATTGTTGTTTGCGAAGTGCTTGCAAAACTAGTTGGACATGGTCAACATGTTCTTCAAGCGACTTGCTAAACACTAGAATGTCATCAAAGTAAACCACGACAAAGACACCTATGTAGGGTCTAAGAACAAAGTGCATAAGGCGCACAAAAGTGCCGGGCGCTTCCGATAAGCCCATTGGCATAACAAGCCACTCGTATAACCCGAACTTGGTTTTGAAAGCAGTTTTCCATTCATCACCCTCTTGAATGCGAATTTGGTAGTAGCCACTTTTAAGATCAATTTTTGAAAATATGGTGGCACCACAAAGTTCATCAAGCATGTCATCTAAGCGAGGAATAGGGTGACGATATCTAACGGTGATAGCATTTATCGGGCGGCAATCGGAACACATGCGAAAAGTTCCGTCTTTCTTAGGCACGAGAATAACGGGGACGGCGCAAGGGCTTAGACTTTCACGTACATGACCCTTGTCGATGAGTTTTTGCACTTGCCGTTGTATCTCCTTCGTTTCCTCGGGGTTGACGCGGTAAGGAGCTTTGTTTGGAAGTGGAGCACCGGGTACGAGGTCGATGCATTGCTCTATCCCTCGAAGTGGAGGTAGACCCGGTGGTAGCTCATCGGGAAAGACGTCCGAGAATTCCTGCAACAATTTAGACAACACAAAAGGTGGAGGTGTTGAAGTGTTAGTAGGTTTGGCTTCCCCTTTGCATAGAAGCACAAGGTGGAAGACGCTCGATGGGTTCTCACACACTTCTCTCATCTCACGTTTGGTAGCAAATAGCACTAGTTGCTTCTTGTCGCTCATCGTGGAGTCGCTCATATTTGGCTTGTGGCTCTCGCTCTCTTTTTGGTGGCTCGCTCTCTCACCATTCTCTCCACGATGGGTGGTAGGTAAAATCTTGTCGGCGGCTACTTGACTTGGAGTCATAGGTCGGAGCACGAATTCCTTGCCCTTCATCTTGAAGTGATAGTGATTCGTCCGTCCATTGTGTGTGACTCCACGATCATATTGCCATGGTCGTCCAAGAATAAGGTGGCACACGGACATGGGTATCACATCACACTCAAGAGTGTCCTCGTAAGCGCCGATCTTGAAAGAGACTTGCACGGTGTGCTCGACTCGAAGAATTCCGGCGTCGTTGAGCCATTGGACCTTGTAGGGGTGCGGATGCTTCGTCTTGACCAAATGAAGCTTGTCGCATAGCTCTTCGCTTGCCAAGTTGTGGCAACTTCCTCCATCGATGATAACCTTGACGGCGCGTCCATTGATGCCGGCCTTCGTATGGAAAATGTGACAACGTTGGTCGTCATCTTGTTGATGTTGGAGTGTCAAGACTTTGGAGACAACAAGGTTGGGGCTTGAGTCATTGTCGCAAAACACTTGATTGTCTTCTTCTTCATTGACTTGGCAATGCATAGCGACATGCGCAAGTGCTTCCATCTCATCATCGCTCATGGAGTCATAAGATCCGTCGTCGTTGATGATCATGGTGCGAACTGTCTTGCACTCAAATGACTTGTGGCCTCGTCCTTGGCACTTGAAGCATTTGATGGAGCTCGTCTTGTTATTGTCTTCGGTAGGAGTTGTAGTTGAGGAAGCTCTTGGCTGGAAGTTGTTGGTAGAAGGAGGACGACTCGATGTAGTCGCATTCTTGTAGCTTGACTTGTCACCGAAGTTTGTAGAAGGCTTGGTAGAGGTAGGAGGAGTAGCCGAAGTCGTTGAAGCTTGGTTGTAGGAGCCGAAGTTCTTGGAGTTGAACTTGGAGTACTTGTAGTCCTCTTGAACTTGTCGCTCCGCTTTGGTTGCTTGGTGTACTAGCTCGAGGAGATTGTTGTATGGTTGGAAGTCCGCAATCTTCTTGATGGGATAGTTGAGTCCATTCAAGAATCTCGCCATAGTTTGCTCTTCATCTTCCGTGATGTTTGCTCGTATCATGGCAATCTCCATCTCCTTGTAGTACTCTTCAACGGACTTGGTACCTTGCTTGAGGAGTTGTAGCTTCTTGAACAAGTCACGGTTGTAGTGTGTAGGCACGAAACGTGCTCTCATCACTTCCTTTATTTGAGCCCAAGTGGTGATAGGAGGTTCGCCTTTGGCTTCTCTTCTCTCTATGATTTGCTCCCACCAAATGAGAACATAGTCTTGGAACTCAAGGGATGCCATTGCGATCTTCTTCTCTTCATCGAAGTTGTGAAGGCGAAAGATCTTGTCAACTTTCAATGCCCATGAGAGGTAGTCTTCGGGATCGATGCTTCCGGAGAACTTAGGCATGGTGAACTTGAGCTTGCCATAGCGATGCTCGTCATTGTTTCCTTGCCTATTGGGAGGATGATCTCGATTTTGGCGGTTTGCCATATCATGTTGCTCTTGAGGATGTAGATGTTCTTGTTGGGTTTGTTGCTCTTGCCGCGCTTGAGGAGGAGCTTCTTCTTGTATTCTTGCTTGGTGTCGCCTTTCTTGCATCTCATCTCGAAGGAAATCCTCTTCTTGACGAGTGTGTCGATTGCGGGCGGCCACATTGCGATGTGCATCTTGTAAAGCACGTTGCGCCTCCATAGCTTGAGCTTCTCGACGTTGTTGTGCTTGGCGGTTAGCCTTGGCATCTTGTTCTTCTTGATATTGGCGAGCTCGCTCTTGTTGTTGTTGGCGTAGTCGTTGCCGTTCTTGTGCTTGCTCAAGTGTAGCTTGGTTTTGACGACGTCGATTTTCTTGCTCGTCGAATAGCTCTTGGGAACTCTTGTCATGTAGAGGATGCCGATGTTCATGTCGAGCTTGACGTGCGGCTTGACGAAGAGTGTTAGACGTAGGTGTACTTGAGTCTTGCGTTGAGTCGGTATGTCGACTTGAGCGGCTTCGTCGATGAGATGATGTTGAAGAAGAACGTCGGTTGATGATCAATGTCCGGAGCTCATTGTATTGAGTAGACATGTTGGTGTTGATGAGGTCGATTTGCTCCTTGGTACTTTGTTGGAATTGGCGCGCGTCCTCGGCGACTTGGCCAATGTACTCTCGCATAGCTTCACTCTCTTGATGTAGAGCTCGTTGGACACCGAATAGATGTAGTTTGGTGACGTAGTTGTTCGCTTCTTGAGGATCGTCGAAGATCGGGTTTGTAGATGAACTTGGCCTATCCATCATCACAAGCAAGTATGTGAGTGGGAGAAAGGAGAAGACAATATCAATGTACCTTAACCGAGGTTGAAAATGGATCAATGATCACTCAACAATGTAACCCGGAAATAGCACTATTGGTATCACTTCGTGTCGATTCTCACACCTACACAAGTAAAGCTTTGAGAGGTGCTTGGTTAGGATGTGGCACAAATTCAATGCAATCGTCCAAATGACTCAAAGATGTTGAAAATGGTTCACAAATTTGCTCATGCAACAAGTAGATCACTAGCAAAGAGTAGCACACGGAACACACGCACGGATAGATAAATGTGGTTGTGCAACCAAGGATGAGCTAAAATTGTGGTAAACCATGGAAAATGCTCATGTTGCACAACGCTAGAGAGACGCTAACCGATTGCTTAATAGGCGGATACGCACTTGTGCACGACCTATAGGGCAAAACGTAACGACTATCTATCACAAGTATGCTATGAGTGTATGATGTGCCGATGCTTGAGCACAAAATGGTGTTGCTATGTATGATCTCTTTGGATGCAAGGCGTATGATGCTATTGTTTCTTTGCTTGGAATGGCTCTTTTGCTTAAAAGCTTTTGAGCTCTTTCTTTGGGCACATATGCATTCTTCTCGGATCGAGGTAGCTATTGTGTATGCGGAGCACTCTTGTGGCACACGGGGATATGCAAGATACCAAGATGATGTGATGTTACTCACAATGATGTGGTATGCAATATCTATGACTATCACTAATGTGCACAAGTGTCGTGGCCCGGCAATACTCAAATGGCTAGTCTCAATGGGAAAGCTACGCAAAGATGGTTCATAGGGTGACAATGCAATTGCAAGGTAGAATGAGCGAAGTGTCGTCGATGTTACCGTCCTTGCCGAAGTTGAGCGGTGGTGTTGTCGAAGTCTTGCCGTCCCAAGGTAGCCTAAACATCCAAGGAAACGGTGAAACCAAAACTCAAGTATCCACGGCAAATGGAGACAAATATTCCAAACTCGAAGCGTTGAAGCGATGGTGGTTGTTGCGGAAGATTGGTGGAGGTTTGCGGAAGGATGGGTGGATTGGTGGAGAAATGGCTGCGGGAGGCCGGATGTCCGGGCCAAAGGCCGGATGTCCGGGCCGGGCCGGATGTCCGGGGCACGAGCCGGATGTCCGGGGTGCCCGAGCCAGGAAAACACGTTGCAAACGGTGGTTTCGGGGCAAAAATTCGGCGGATTTTTCGGATGAAATTTGGGGAAAAGTGGAGGAAAAGCTAGATCCACACGTGGCACAGCAAATCCATGGAACAATTTCAACAAAATCTTGCCAAATCAACAGATCACAGAAAATTTTTGGGGCTCTTTTTGTGGGGAATTTTTCGAAATTGGGAAGAACACGACAAAAACAAGCTAGAAAACAAAGTGTGGGGCTCCAAAATCGTGAGAAACCTTTGCTCTTGATACCATATGATACAGGGTGGAACCCTAATCAGCGGATCTTTCACGTTTGGAGGTTGGCACACGATGAACACGGGGAATCACAAGGGAAAGATGGGGGAAACACAAGAGGAAAACACTCAATCAACACGAAAGCAATCACACAAATGCTAGATTCGCGATACAAGGTTAGGATCCATGATCCAAGGTCAACAACGGTGATACAGATAGTCTTCTCCCGGAGGAGGTCTTGATATCCCGGGGGATCTTCTCCGATGAAGGAGGTCCTGAATCCGAAGTGGTTCTTCTCCGTAGAGGCGCACCGTCTCGTGGGAGAAATCCACACAAGTATCAAATGAGCTAAACCACAGCTAACCCTAAACGGAATGAGGAGGGGAGTATATATAGTCTACGGGTGAAGGGGATACACGGGCCTCGGCCCAAGTGATGCGCGCAGGCATATCAGGGGCCGGACGTCCGGGCGTCGAGCCGGATGTCCGGGGCTTCGCGGGACGCCGGACGTCCGGGGCCATGGGCCGGATGTCCGGGCTGGAGTGGGCGCGCCTCGGGTGCTCTCTGGACAGAGGCGCCGGATTTCCGGGCCCGAGGCCGGATGTCCGGGCCGTGCCTGGCCGGATGTCCGGGCCCTGGCCGGATGTCCGGGCCCTGTAGCTTCGGCTGCTGCTGGCCTTCTGTAGCTGAATGTCCAGGGGCCGGATGTCCGGGCCAGGGGGCCGGATGTCCGGGGCCTGGAGCTGCTTTCTGGTCCTCTTGTTGCATCAGCTCGTCCATGACCTTGGGGACTTGTCCATCTTCAAGCATTTCTCCGATGTGGTCTCCTTCACACCTGAGCACACAAAGCACACCCGTTTGAGGTAGCAACCATGTCTCGCAAGATTCATAAGGAAGTAGGGCTAGGAGTGACGTCACCTCGGTCTCGAAAGCTTTAGCACGAGCACATGTCATCGGTCCTTGAGGCACTTGAGGGGGTGAAGGAGGGTCCATGGTGATGGCCCTAGGATACACCGTATCAAGTCACGGTCCCTAAGTAGCCGAAACACCTTAGGAGACACAAGCCACAACTCAAACAAGCTCGAACAAAATTTGGTTAAGTTGGGTTGGCTATGTATGGTGGGCTAGGCTATGCGGAAGTGGTGGTGGTGGTTGATGAAGAAGCAATTGTCCCTGAGTAGCCTAAACACCTTAGGAGACTCAAATTACTACTCAAGCAACCACAAATGCTATGGTGGACAAAATGGTTAGGTTGCGGAAAGCTATGGTGGCTATGCGGATGATATGGTGGAGGGCCTATACAAACTTGCCAAATTTGACAAAATTTGATGGAGTCAAAAGATGATGGTAGTATTTTTCTGGTATGGGGAATGTCAAGAGCTTCAAAACGAGCTCAAGAACGTCCAAATCGGAGTTCGTATGAATTAGTTATGACCAAAACAAAAATCAGCCGAAGTCAAAATCTGGGTGTACCGGACGTCCGGAAAAGACCGGAAATCCGGTATTTTCTTCTGTATACGTGGTTCCGATCGTCCGGTGAATTCCGGACGTCCGGTGCTTCGTGAGGGTCCGGACGTCCGGTAAAACGCCGGTCGTCCGGTGGGTCGGGGTCAACGCGAGATTTGAGATCCGGGACGCGATTTTGGGCGGAATTTGATGATTTGGGGGTCAAAATTGATGAGATTTCGTGGATGAAAGATGGGGAAACTTGGGGAAGTGCTAGATCCACTTGAAACCAAGCAAATCCATGGATCAAAATCAACAAAACCTCATCAAACCAACAGATCACAAAAAAATTGGGGGCTATTTTTGGTGGGGATTTTCGAATTTTAGGACGAAATCACACAAAAGAAGGATAGAAAACGGTGGAGAGGGCTCCAAATTCGTGAGAAACGTGGCTCATGATACCATAATGATAAGGGTGGAACCCTAGTGGCCGATCTTTCACGAAATGGAGGGGATCCCACGATGAACACGAAGAACACTAAGGGGAATCACGAGGGAAACACTCAAGAACAAGTCCAATCACACATCCACTAGACAATCAAACACACAAGATCACAAAATACATGAACAACAAAGGGAAAGATACAAGGTAGAGTTCATCTCCAAGAGGAGGTCTTGAATCCGCGAAGGATCTTCCCGTTAGGGGTCTTGAATCCAAGGTGGATCTTCTCCGTAGAGGGGCCGCGGTCTCTCTCGTGGAGTAGATCTGTGATGGATGAGCAAAGCTCTATCTCACATATGAGCTAAACTAATGCTAACCCTAAAATAGTGGAGGTGGAGGAGTATATATAGTCTAAGGCCACGAAGGGGTAAGTGAGGGCGAAAGGGATATATGGCCAAAAGGCCCGCGGCTGCGCACAGGCAGGGAGCGGACGTCCGCTAGGCACCGGACGTCCGGTGGCTCGGGAGGGACCGGACATCCGGTGGTTCTCGGACTTCCGCTATTTTGGTTCTGTGAAGGATGTCACGGACGTCCGGTGGCTGCCGGTCGTCCGGTCGCCTGGGACGCGTCGGACGTCCGGTAAACGCCGGTCGTCCGGAGCCTGTATCTTGCAGCAGCTCCGTTTCTTCCGTCTTCTCTTCCACGCTTCCCTCACGGATGGTGTAGGCGATCCTTGGCGCTTGCACTCCTCCTCGTCGTCCGTGAAGCTCCGACAATACCTATGCATGCACACGAGTGGAGTGTCAAGTAGTATTCCATCCTCGAAGGGGTCAAGTGAACACATGTAAAGGAGATGATTCACCTTTAAGTATGAGAAGTAGAGGTCACACGTGTCACTTGCCAAGCGGACTCTTTGCATGGTGATGTCCATAGGATGCTCCGCATCACGCTTGCCATTGTACCCTTGGCCCGCCGGATTGGCCTGCGGCGGTTTACCGCTCTAGCTTGCCTTCCCGGAATTGTCCCCATCTGCATCTGGATACTGGGTGTTATCAGAGTCTCCATATTTTACCAAAGCGCCCATGAGTGTTCCCATGTCGTTGCAATCACGTTTGAGCCGTTCCAACTTCTGCCTCAAAGGTTCAAACCGGCAATTGCCTTCCAAGGTTACTATCGCTGTACTTGGATTGATGCTATTGGAGGAGTGCAAGATTTCAGACACTCGACGCACCCAACTGCTTGTGGACTCTTGCTCTCCTTGAACACAGGCAGCTAAGTCGACAACAGACATCGGCTGCTTACACGTGTCCTTGAAGTTATTGATAAACTGGACTCGCAATTCACTCCATGATCCGATGGAGTTAGGTGGCAAACCCTTTAGCCATGTCCGGGTCGTGCCCTCGAGCATCATTGTGCAGTATTTAGCACACGCCGCTTCATCCACATCGAGCATCTCCATGGCCATCTCATAACTCTCGACCCACGCCTCTGGGGCGAGATCCGCCGTGTAGTTGGGCACCTTGCACGGACCTTTGAAATCTTTGGACAGCTTCACGTTTCGTAAAGCGGGGATGAGACACTGCACTCCCAAGGAACTGGACATGATTCCTGTTTCGACCGTGGCAGTGGGATGAATCGGCGTCGCCTGACGGGTGTCGTTTTGGGCAGTATGCCTGGCCTGATCCACCACCTCTTGTGCATGTGCCCCTGCTCCTGCCGGATTATCCTGCCTTTGCCGATGCCGTCTCCGTGTGCTGCTAGATACGGTCGGTTCATCCAGGTGCCTCGTATAACTCCGGCTCGGGCGGGGGTTGAATGAATCCTCTCCCGGCTATAGGAATAAGCTTGCTGCTGGGTTAGCGCCGTGTCCAGCAACTCCTTGGCCCGTCGTGCCTCCACTGCTATGGGGGAAGTCCCCTCAATGGGAAGGGCGGCCAGCCATGAAGCGGCGGCAACGATGTTGTCCAACGGATTAGAATAATGACCGGGAGGGGTGGTCACGTGCTGGGTCGGCACGACTTGGCTATTCGGCTCTGCGGTTGGTGGCTGACCCGACGCGCCCGTCCCCGGCGCTACTCCCCGGTTCACCTCTGGATGGTTACTGGTTCCTGTGCCTGGCGTGCTAAAGAGATTCCTCGCCTCATAAACCGGCGGCAAACGAGACCGTTGTCTTCTCCACATTACCTCCTGTGAGGCGTTCTGATCTAACCTGAGCCGGAAAGCTTTAGTATCCTGCTCTGCTTGTCTTGTAGCCATCCTAGCTTTCTTCGCAGCCAGATCCAACTTAGCTTGCTCAATCCGGCTCGTCACCTGAGCGATCTCTGCATCGTGCTGCTCCTTGTCGGCCTGGGCTACTTCTGTTGTTGCGAGTGCTGTCAAAGTGTCGACTAAGGTGGATAGGACGACGTCAGAGGGCGACGGGGGAAGGTCTCCAGCTCTAGCTCCCATTGCCTCTGAGGTTAACGCCCCAGTCGTTGAGGGATGATGCATGGGTTGTGATCCGGCCATGAAAACAGCAACCCTGTTTAGCGGATTGAGGGGGTCCGGAATACTATCGCCATCGGAACAACCCTCAGATCGGCCTTCCTGCAACAGATACAAAGATTCGGTCTCTCTGGACGAAGATTCGTCATCGGAATAAACAACTGTCTCGCCACCGGACTCCGATCCGTCCTCGACTTGTACTCCATGCACTGCTCCGACAAAGACGTGCTTCACGGCGGGCTGAATTCGGGTTGGTCTCGCATGCTGAGCCGACTCGACGATGTTGGGGAAGATGTTCGGCTCAGGGCCCGGTTCACCGATCTTGCCGATGAAGACGTGGATGCCGCCGAAGGGGACCCGGTACCCGTATTCGATTGAATCAGCCTCGGGACCCCAGCCTGCATCGTCGATGTAGATCTGACCGCGACGACTCTTGGTCATCCGGCCCACTGCGTAACCCTTGAGTCCTTCAAAGCTGCCCTTCAAGAACTCGAAATCATCGTGTGATAGCCCCACCGTGGGCGCAAACTGTCGTGGATTTAGCACGGCAGATGTCCTAGCAAAAGGACTTAGTCGTGAGGCCATCGCTCGGGTTAGCTTAAAGGGGTTAAAGCAGACAAAGGACACAGGGGTTTTATACTAGTTCGGCCCCTTCGATGAAGGTAAAAGCCTACGTCTAGTTTGGTGTGGTATTGCTTGTGCTTCGATGACCAGGGAGTGAATCCGCTTTGCCTGTGTCTCGAGCCGTCGTTTCTTGTCCTGAACCGTCGCCGGGTCATCCCTTTATACAGGAGGCGACGCCCGGTCCGGTTTACAGAGTCCTGAGGCCGGCTCATGAACGTGTCCGCCTCGGTCTCTACTCTTTCTATCTTACATCCCAAGTTTACATAGTATGACGGTTTACAAACCATGGGCCTCACCATATGGGCCCCGAGCCTCTTTGGGCTATAATCTCCTACTATACATTTGGCTGGGCCTCTGGCAATATAATCTTGATAATGTAAACCAGACCCTCCTGGCCGGTTTATACCTGATAGTAATATCCCTGACAAACACCATCTAAGCGAAGTCCGACTTAAAAAACCTGAGCTCATTCTCCACCTTCCTCTTTTTATCCCGCATCTTCATACATTCTTCAGTGTTGACAACACTTTCTCTAAGCCTACCACTGTTCTCTTCCTCATACATGCTCAAGAGCTTTGCTGGGCACATCTTCAAAGACTATGACCACTCTTGATCAACCCACTCCAAGTAAGAACACTTCCGTTCATCCTATAATATTTAAAACTATATTAGTAACAATTGTAGGGGAAATGGGTTTATGGCAATATAGAAAATCACCAATGCTTATTTTGTAAAACTGAAGAAACATGTTAAATTATGACATATCTTCTCAAAAAGATCAGTGTGCAAATAAATTAATTGCTACTGAGACAACAACCAAATTCTGAAACATTAGAAGCTATAATTAGCTACAACAACGCTACAAGTTCTTACACATGTACTATAAATAACAAATTGAACATTTTATGAGGAAGGTAAATATAATTGCAACAACATAGCGACAGTGTTTGGATGACAACAAATTGATACTAACAAGTGTGTACATGCACAAATTTAGTAACACAGAACTAATAGCACTAAGGCCGTCCACTATGTATGCCAAAACCGGTGTAAAGACAACTATTGCTACATCTCGCACCGGTTCCCTCACTAGCGAGCTGATGCAGCGGAAAAAAACAAGGACATGGACTCCGGAGCACCTTGTTGCTCTGATGCCCAGTTCCTTCGTTGATAGAGGCAAAGGTGTCCCGTCTTTCGATGAGATGGTGGCTATCGTTTGGATGAAGTCGACTTTGATGATCCGACTACGAACGTGCGTGGACGTCGCGCCTTAGCAATCGCTAAACCAACTCCGAGAGGTTATTGACCACGCCGGAGCACGATCAACCTGACCACGAAGGTCTGTTTCCTGCAGGCAAACGAAGAACAAGCAAGAAACTGAGATTGCAATCTGGATATTGCGAATTCAAGAGGAAAGCTTTATTGATCAAGTGGGGTTCTGTGACGCCTTGGTCTGGTCGTTGAACACAAACAAAGTACGCGAAGTTGCAGCTATGGCGAACTTTAATCTAAACAAAACCCAAAGTCTAAACGACGCCCTAAGGGCTGTATATATGAGGGAAAGAGGGGGGAATTTCGTGGCCCTTGGTGGAGGGGTCCGAAACCAACCCTAACTCTTGTTTCCCCACACATACGGACTCTAAAAACAGCCTATACTCTAGTATTTCGAAATTACATGGGCCTGGCCCAATAATAAGGTGACGCATCACCTATAATAGCCTCTGGTTTATGAAGTGGCATCTTGTATATTTCGTCCAAGGCTTCTCGCACTCATTATGGTGGCTTCAAAGTCCTGAAATCATCAATTGAAACTCCATTCTTGTTCCCCTTGCGCATGCCATCATCTCCATGCTTGATCTTGCTCCAATGTTCATCCTTCTTGTCCAAGCTAGGCCCTTCATTTGTAAGCAAGACAAACGTATCCAATTTAGGCAGCATCATATTCTCATGAACATTAGATTCATTACCAAGAAACGAAAGTACCTGGTAATTTAATTGGCGCGCGCGAGCTCTAGTAATTGGTCCTGTATATGTGTCAGTTGGAGCTGTGGGTGTAACCTTGTTAGTGATGTCCTCATCATCCTCCCCTTCTTGAATTGAAGTTGTCCTCGACGGAAGCTCATCTTCCTCACCCAAGTAAGGCTTCAAATCTGCAATGTTAAATGTGGGACTAACCCCAAAATCTGCAGGCAGCTCAAGTTTATATGCATTATCATTTATTTTCTCTAACACCTTGAAAGGACCATCAGCACGTGGCATTAGCTTTGACTTGCGCAAATTAGGAAACCTATCCTTACGCAAATATAACCAAACAAGATCTCCAGGTGCAAAGACAACACGTTTTCTACCCTTATCTCCAACAAGTTTATATTTAGCATTCATGCGCTCAATATTTTCCTTAGTTAACTCATGCATTTTTAAGATCAATTCAGCACGTTGTTTAGCATCAAAATTAACCTTCTCCGAAGATGGAAGAGGCAACAAATCAATAGGTGCACGAGGTAGGAAACCATAGACAATTTCGAAAGGGCACATCTTAGTAGTAGAATGCAACGAACGATTATAAGCAAATTCAATATGAGGCAAGCATTCTTCCCACATTTTCTTATTATTCTTCAAAACAGCCCTAAGCATAGTAGACAAAGTTCTGTTGACTACTTCAGTTTGTCCATCAGTTTGGGGGTGACAAGTAGTACTAAAAAGCAGTTTAGTCCCCAACTTAGCCCATAAACATCTCCAAAAGTGGCTAAGAAATTTAGTATCACGATCTGAAACAATAGTATTTGGCACACCATGCAAGCGAATAATTTCACGAAAGAACAAATTAGCAACATTAGCAGCATCATCGCTTTTATGACATGGTATAAAGTGTGCCATCTTCGAGAACCTATCCACGACAACAAATATGCTATCCCTCCCCTTCTTTGTTCGAGGTAAACCCAAAACAAAGTCCATAAATATATCTTCCCAAGGAACACTAGGGACAAGCAAAGGCATATATAAACCATGAGGATTGAGTCGTGACTTAGCTTTTTGACATGTAGTGCAGCGAGCAACAAAACACTCAACATCCCGTCGCGTCTTTGGCCAAAAGAAATGTGTAGCAAGTATGTCCTCCGTCTTCTTCACGCCAAAGTGTCCCATTAATCCTCCTCCATGCGCCTCCTGCAACAACAAAAGAGAAACAGAGCTAGCTGGAATGCATAGCTTGTTAGCTCGAAACACAAATCCATCACTAACGACGAACTTGTTCCATGTTCTCCCTTCTTTACAATTCTGCAATACATCTTTAAATTCAGCATCATGCACATATTGATCTTTGATGGTCTCCAAACCAAATATTTTAAAGTCAAGTTGTGAAAGCATAGTATAACGACGAGACAATGCATCAGCAATAACATTTTCTTTTCCCTTCTTGTGTTTAATAACATAAGGGAAAGTCTCTATGAATTCAACCCATTTAGCATGTCTACGGTTCAGTTTTGCTTGACTTTTAATGTGCTTTAAAGATTCATGATCAGAATGTATAACAAATTCTTTGGGCCATAAATAATGTTGCCATGTCTCCAAAGTCCGAACAAGAGCATATAATTCCTTCTCATAAGTAGAATAATTCAGACTAGGCCCACTCAATTTTTCAGAAAAATATGCAACAGGTTTACCATCTTGTAATAACACACCTCCTAACCCAATTCCACTAGCATCACATTCAAGCTCAAAAGTCTTATTAAAATCAGGAAGTTGGAGTAAAGGAGCATGTGTCAACTTATCTTTCAATACCGTGAATGCTTCTTCCTGTGCAGTACCCCAAACAAAAGGCACATCCTTCTTTGTAAGCTCATTGAGAGGTGCAGCAATGGTGCTGAAATCTCTCACAAAACGCCGATAGAATCCAGCGAGGCCAAAGAAACTCCTCACGTGTGTGACCGTTTTGGGCTGCGGCCAACTCTCAATAGCTTCAATCTTGGCTTTATCAACCTCAATTCCCTGTGGAGTAACAACATAGCCAAGAAAAGAGACTCGGTCGGTGCAAAAGGTGCACTTTCCAAGGTTACCAAATAAACGTGCATAACGTAGAGCAATAAAAACAACACGTAAATGTTCCAAATGTTCCTCCAAAGATCTGCTAAAAATCAATATATCATCAAAGTATACTACCACAAATCGTCCAATGAAAGCACGTAAAACTTCATTCATTAATCTCATGAAAGTACTAGGTGCATTAGTTAACCCAAAAGGCATGACTAACCACTCATATAATCCAAACTTAGTTTTAAATGCTGTTTTCCATTCATCTCCCAATTTCATACGAATTTGATGGTATCCACTACGCAAATCAACTTTGGAGAATATTGTAGAGCCACTCAATTCATCAAGCATATCATCTAGCCTAGGAATAGGATGACGATAACGAATAGTAATATTATTAATGGCTCTACAATCAACACACATACGCGATGTACCATCCTTTTTCGGCACTAGAATAATAGGAACAGCACAAGGACTAAGGGATTCGCGTATATAACCTTTGTCGAGTAGCTCCTGTACTTGACGCATAATCTCCTTCGTCTCTTCTGGATTGGTACGGTATGGTGCGCGGTTGGGTAGCGATGCACCGGGAATTAAGTCAATCTGATGCTCAATCCCTCGAATAGGTGGTAATCCCGGTGGCACGTCTTGTGGAAAGACGTCGGCGAACTCCTGCAAAATGTTAGTGACAGCAGGAGGCAAAGAGGAAGGCACGTCCTCGAATGAAAATAATGCCTCTTTGCAGACGACAGCATAGCAAACGGATTTGCTAAAATCTAGCTGATCAATATCAGATTTGGTGGCAAATAAACATGCACTTTTCAATTTAATTTCAGAAGCAACAGTAGATGGTTTATTATTAGGCTTCATTTGTTGCTCAAATTCTTTTGCCACAATCTGATTTTCACTCTTATTTTTCTCCTGTTTTGCTTTATTAGCTCTATTAATATCATCTTTCAAAATGGAATCAGGAGTCATAGGAAGCAAAGTAATATTTTTGTCCTTATGAACAAGAGTATACTGATTGTTTCTACCATGGTGTACAGAATTTTTATCAAATTGCCATGGTCTACCAAGTAATAAGGAACATGCTTGCATAGGTACCACATCACAATCAACATAATCAACATATTTAGAGATACTAAAATGCACACGAACAGCACGTGTTACCTTAACCTTGCCGTTGTTGTTGAACCATTGGATGTAGTAAGGATGTGGATGTGGTCTTGTGGTGAGAGATAGTTTCTCCACCATCTCCATGCTAGCCAAGTTGTTGCAACTCCCTCCATCTATGATCACGCGAACAGAACGTTCCTTCACAACTCCCTTTGTATGGAACAAATTATGCCTCTGATTTTGCTCAGCTTGTGTAACCTGCACACTCAAAACACGTTGAGCAACTAAACATTCATACCTGTCAGCATCTTCAGGAGCCATGTATTGCGTCTCATGATCAGAATCGTCTCCACCGTGTTCTTCACGTGTAATAAGAGCCAAAGTCTCCTCATCATAGTCACTAGCGGATTCATATCCACCATCCTCAGTAGCAATCATCACACGCTGAGATTTGCAATCTCTCGCAAAATGTCCTCTTCCCTTACAACGACGACAAATAATATCACTAGTGTGCCCTGTTGATGCCATGGAAGAAGAAGAACTCTGTGCGGGCCCAATAGGTGTGCTCTTGGCAGATAATGGAGGTTGTGCCTGCTTCCTTGTATCACGGCTGGAGGTAACAGCTGATGGAGGTGTCGGTGCAGTAGAATGTGTGGAAGTAGAGGATGCACGCGGTGTCCATGATGAAGGTCGACCTGCAGAAAAGTTAGTCCGCGCCAATGCCTGTCGATCCTGCACTTCACGTTCAGCTTTACAAGCAAGATGGAATAAACGAGTGATATTAGTATAATCCTTATACTCTAGAATGGTCTGAATCTCTCTATTTAATCCACCCATAAAACGTGCAAGCATAGCTTCATTCTCCTCAACAATACCACATCTAATCAGGCCAGTTTGTAATTGCTGATAATATTCTTCTACAAAAATTTTTCCTTGTCTTAAGCGCTGCAGTTTTTGAAGTAATTCACGTTGATAATATGGTGGAACCCAACGAGTATGCATAGCAGTTTTCAAAGCAGTCCAAGTAGCTGGAGTAGGATATAATCTACAATGTTCAGACCACCAAACACATGCAAAACTATTGAAAGCACAAACAGCAGCAGGAACACGTCTCTCCTCGGGATAGTTTAAACATGTAAAACGTTGTTCAGTTTGTAACTCCCAAGTAAGATATATATCAGGAACATATCTACCCTAAAATGGTGGAATATTCAATTCCAGTTTAGGAAGATGGTCATGTACCTCAGGTGGTGGTGCAGCCCTACCATTGCGATGATATGCATGAGGACGACCTAGTGGTGGTGGTGCTGGTTGTTGGACGTAGTTCTGATTTTGGTCAACCTCATCCTCGTAATGGTCCTCCACCTCTGCAGTAGCAGCAGGAGCTACAGAAACATCAACAGCAGCAACAGAAGCTTGACCAGTCTCAAGGGGAACGCGCTGTGCTCGTCCCACTTGATTCGGAAGTCGGCGTTGTTGTTGTTGTTGTTGTTGTTGTTGTTGTTGTTGTTGAAGAGGTGGGACAGCTGCAGCAGCCGGTGGTGGTGGAAAACGCGCAAGCAATTCAGCAAACTTGTTATCCAGCTTTGTTTCAAACGTTTTCTCCATGCCATCTATCTTCTCCATGGCCTCGTCCAATGTGTTTAGCACATCTTGCACCTGTACACTCATCATTTCCTGAAACTTATCATGAAGTTCCTTGTTCGTCAAGTTCTCCCAGTCAGTCTCGTCGACTTGTGATCCTGGCATGGTTAGCAGCAATAGAAACACACAAGAATATGATCCTACAGACTACTAATAAGTGGTGGGGGTGGCGGGTGTCACAAATCCGACAAGCAAATCTCAAATTCTTACCAGTTCTTACCCAGCAGCAGGTGGTGATCGGCAACCGTGGTAGTCAAAACTCTCAAAGCGTGGATAAAGCGATTACCAGGGAGAGTCAAACGCACGACGTAGATGTATGTGGAGCTGGGAAGGCTTATAAGATGGTAGCAAAAGTGGTCAGCGATAATCAATTCAGAGATGCAAAGTTGAATAAACGCTCAACGACGGTACTGTGCTGGTCCTAGGCTAGACCGTACTAGAGACGCGAGCCTAGAATACTAACAAAATCACGACGCTGCACGTAATAAAGGGGAAAGCACACTCTAAAAAAAAAAATTCGCCTCTTTTTTTTTTGCGCTCTTTTTTTTTTGCGTTTTTTTTGCGCTGCTTTTTTTTTGCCGAAAATCACTATAATGGCGAGTGTCTCAAAACACTTCCCAAGTCAAACTAAGATGATAGGCACGAAATTTTTTGGACGAATTTTTTTTTCGGAATCAGGGCAGCGACGACGAAAAAGTGCGGTAAAAAAACAATATGATGGCACGTGTCTCAAAAGACTCAGAAAAGCCCAATTTTTTTTTCGAGACCTACACAGGCAAGGAAACACAAATCCGAAACCTAGATGGATTTCGAGAACAAACCTAATATGAAAAGAACTCGGATTGGTGGTGGATATATGGTGGTAGGATATGGCAGCGGTGGTAGGTTATGGCAGTGGTGGTGGTATATGGATACGGATTGGTGGTGGTATATGGATACGGATCGGTGGTGGTATGTGGCAGTAGCGATGAGGATGTTGCGGCGGCGGCGTGACAACTTATGACCAGAACTCGAAACTCTAAAAGACTAGACGCTAAGACCAGCAACTTGACACGACGATGCAACCGCAAATTCAACAAAGCAAATACAGAAAAGATTATGCAAAGGCTCAGATTGGTTCGGATGGGATGAACTAACCCTAATTTTTTTGGCTTTTTCGTGGACTATAGGTATGAATAACATACTCGATCTAAACTATGAAAAACTGTAAAATCTCACCGAGCAACCTGGAAATCTGATACCACTTGATAGAGGCAAAGGTGTCCCGTCTTTCGATGAGATGGTGGCTATCGTTTGGATGAAGTCGACTTTGACGATCCGACTACGAACATGCGTGGACGTCGCGCCTTAGCAATCGCTAAACCAACTCCGAGAGGTTATTGACCACGCCGGAGCACGATCAACCTGACCACGAAGGTCTGTTTCCTGCAGGCAAACGAAGAACAAGCAAGAAACTGAGATTGCAATCTGGATATTGCGAGTTCAAGAGGAAAGCTTTATTGATCAAGTGGGGTTCTATGACGCCTTGGTCTGGTCGTTGAACAGAAACGAAGTACGCGAAGTTGCAGCTATGGCGAACTTTAATCTAAACAAAACCCAAAGTCTAAACGACGCCCTAAGGGCTGTATATATGAGGGAAAGAGGGGGGAATTTCGTGGCCCTTGGTGGAGGGGTCCGAAACCAACCCTAACTCTTGTTTCCCCACACATACGGACTCTAAAAACAGCCTATACTCTAGTATTTCGAAATTACATGGGCCTGGCCCAATAATAAGGTGACGCAGCACCTATAATAGCCTCTGGACGAAATTTATGAAGTGGCATCTTGTATATTTCGTCCAAGGCTTCTCGCACTCATTATGGTGGCTTCAAAGTCCTGAAATCATCAATTGAAACTCCATTCTTGTTCCCCTTGCGCATGCCATCATCTCCATGCTTGATCTTGCTCCAATGTTCATCCTTCTTGTCCAAGCTAGGCCCTTCATTTGTAAGCAAGACAAACGTATCCAATTTAGGCAGCATCATATTCTCATGAATATTAGATTCATTACCAAGAAACGAAAGTACCTGGTAATTTAATTGGCGCGCGCGAGCTCTAGTAATTGGTCCTGTATATGTGTCAGTTGGAGCTGTGGGTGTAACCTTGTTAGTGATGTCCTCATCATTCGTGCCATAAAGATTTAGTATTTTTACTATGACTGCTCGGATGTGTGGACCAAAGTTGGCTGCACAAACTACCGAAGCGATGCCAAATAATTTTCTAATGGCACCGTTGATGAGATGGCAACAACTTTAGATACTAGGCACAAACTGTGACACTATCTTAGGATGCGTTTGGTTGAAGGTGTGGTATGAATGGTTGGAACTGTGATAGTGTCTGAATCACATCTAACAAATAATTTGTAACAATGAAAGAGGGTCTAACCTTCAATGCACATGCCAGAAACTTCCTCCCACTGTCCATAGATTCAAACGGAACTAGCTTCACGCATGGAGATTGGTGGTGACAACGAGCAAACAGATCTTCAGCCACCCCGCTCCATTCTTTGCATATGATGGTCTTAGGGAGCTACAAGAGGAAGAAATGACTCAAATCGACCATCGGGTAAAAATCCTTCATTCCAAGTCATAGCCCGAGAGAGAGAAGAGAGGCATACCCGGGTGGTGAAGGAGTCATCGTCGGAGGAGGAACCGCTGGAGAGGCCTTTGAAGAAGACCATGGCGACCCCGGCGGTAGGATGCTAGACGGCGAGAGCGAGGAAGCAAGCGAGGAAGCGACTATAGCTTAGGAATGAAGGAAGGAAGGAGGAAACAGGGGAATGTGACTTGTGGTCGGGGATAAAAGGGGGTGGGGAAGGGGCTAGATATTTCGGCGGTAGGCCAAAAATTTCGAAATGTGGAGGGAAACTTTGCGCGTGGTGCCGCCGGACACCATTCACTTTGAACAATTGTGTGCATCGCAAATGATTCTTCTGCTTTACATGCATGGGAGGAGTTTGATAACTCAAATTTTGGTGGGAATTTCCCTGGGTACATCATTGCATAATTTAACATCGCTTGCTAATTTGGGCACACAAAAGAGCGTACAACAGACACACCACACTTACTGAATCGAGTAATTTTAGTAATTAAACACTGCCAATTGACCTAAACATTGCTCTAACAAAAGACCAGCATTAAAAACAAAGCCTAAGTACGCATAATTTTAACAAATCTGCCGCCGCGCTGGCCTATGCATCCCGGTGTGAGATGAGACGTCGATGACTTGTCCTAGCGACATGCCGCCGTTGGTGGACTCCTCGTCCCCCCTGCTGAAGTCGACCGTGTCCTCGTCCTCGTCCTCGGGGCCGCCCTCAAGGTTGTAGTACTCGTAGTAGTAGCTATGCCAGAGCTCGTGTTGGTACTCCACCGTCGATTCCTCGACTGACAAACTCTTCTCTACCTCGACCTCAGCCACACGCAACTCCTCCTCCTGGCGCTCCTCGATCTCCGCCGCCTCCTGCATCTCCAGCTCCCACCCGACGATCTCATGAGGAAGCAGGTGCTCCATTGCCACCGCCGCCCTTTCGGACGTGGGTTGCACAGGTGGCCTGGAATATCTTGGCGTGTGCGACCTCGATCTTGGCGTGGATGGCCTCGACCCGGGCCAGGCCGACATCGGCGGCACGGACGACAGCTCGAGCACGCTCGGCGTTCGCAGCCGCCATCACAGCAGTAGCTGCAACCGTCTCGGCTGCTGCAGCTGCCCTGTCGGCTGCCATAGATGCCCTCTCGACGGATGCGGCCACGCTCAATGTGGATGCGGCGACACTCCCAGCGTACACGGCCGCGCTCTCGATGCAGGCGACGGCGCTCGGAGAGGACGCGGCCATCGTATACGGGCCTTCACGAAGCATTTCCACGGCGTCAGCTTTGCAAGAAGGGGGTGCGGGAATGGGGATAGGGATTCATGGATTCGGGGGTTGCCGGCACTGGAGCAAACGAGCCGGCGAAGCTTAAGGAGGAAGACTTAAATAGACCCATCAATTTTCATCGCAAACGGTTCCAACAAATAAACTGTGTGTGATGTTGTGGATACTTTTTATTAGCTGTGAAAGACGAATTTGAAGTAAAGCGGCAACAGATGGTGTTTTAAATGTACGAGACAATTTGTAGTACTAATACAACTGTCATGTCAAATTTTGGAAAATTTCAGGGGTCATTTCACCTTTTAAGACATTTAAGTGATTTTCTAGTCATTTAATGTCCGTAATTCAAATTTGAACGACATGTACATGCAACAGCTAACCATAACGGTTTGAAAAGTCATATTTTGAGTACTTGTTTGTGATTTAATTTCATGTGGAGTAAATTGGAACGAATTTTCAAACATATTGTTCTCACGGCTATGACACAATTAAGCATGGAGGGCAATGGCATTTTAATTCCAAAATTTTTAAAAGCGATCAGAAAGACATGAAACCTTGCTTGATGTAATGTCATGCCACCAAGATGATGTGGTAATTTGTTTGGCATATTTGATGAAAGTTTGGACACACACCCCTAACCAACCGAATCAACTCACTAGAAGGTTCGCGGTTCCGAGAGGGAACAATGCATGTTTGATGACGAACAAGAGATAGCTTCCCCTTACGGCCTTCAAATTGTTTCTACGTTTAGCTGCACTAATCCAACTGTCATGTAAAAAAATAGAAAATTTCAGGGGTCATTTGACCTTTTAAAGACAAGTGATTTTCTATCCATTTAATGACCGTAATTCAAATTTGAACTACATCTAGATGCAACGGCTAGACTTAACAGTTTGAAAAATCATTTTTGCGTATTTGTGTGTGAGTTAATTCCATGTACAGTAAATTATAAGGATTTGTCAAACCTATTGGTCTCACGGCATGGACACATGTACGTACATGCATTGAGTGCCATGGTATTTAAATTCCAAAAAATTAAAAAAATGATCAGAAAACATGAAACCATGCTTGATGTAATGTCATACTACCAAGATGATGTGGTACAAAAATTGGCCTGTTTGAAAAAAGTTTGGACACACATCCCTCACAAACCGGAGCAACTCACTAGAAGGCTCGTGGTTCCGAGACGGAACAATGCATGTTTGATAACGAACGGGAGATAGCTTCCCCTTACGGCCTTCAATTTTTTTCTATGTTTAACGTGCACTAATACAACTGTCATTTGAAAATTTGGAAAATTGCAGGGGTCGTTTGACCTTTTAAAGACATTTAAGTGATTTTATAGCCATTTAATGACCGTAATTCTAATTTAAACTACATCTACATGCAACGGCTAACCATAATGGTTTAAAAAAAATCATATTTGCGTACTTGTGTGCGAGTTAATTCCATGTGCAGTAAATTAGAAGGAATTTTCAAACATATTAGTCTCATGGCATGGACACATATACGTACATGCATGGAGTGCCATGGCATTTAAATTCCAAAAAATTAAAAAATGATCAGAAAAACGTGAAACAGTGCTTGATGTAATGTCATGCCACAAGGATGATGTGGTAAAAAATTGGCCTGTTTGACGAAAGTTTCGACACACCCCTTAAAAATTGGAGCAACTCACTAGAAGGTCGTGGTGCCGAGAGGGAACAATGCTTGTTTGATGACGAACGGGAGATAGCTTCCCTTACGGCCTTCGAATATTTTCTACGTTTAACGTCCTCTAATACAACTGTCATGTGAAAATTTGGAAAATTTCATGGGTCATTGACCTTTTAAAGACATTTAAGTGATTTTCTAGCCATTTAATGATCGTAATTCAAATTTGAACCACATCTACATGCAATGGCTAACCATAACGGTTTGAAAAATCATATTTGTGTACTTGTGTGCGAGTTAATTCCATGTGCAGTAAATTAGAAGAAATTTTCAAACTTATTGGTCTCACGGCATGGACACATGTACATACATGTAAGGAGTGCCATGGCATTTTAATTTCCCAAAAATTATAAAATGATCAGAAAAACATGAAAACTTGCTTGATGTAATGTCATGCCACCAAGATGATGTGATAAAAAAAATTGGCTTGTTTGACGAAAGTTCGGACACACCCATCACAAACTAGAGCAACTCACGAGAAGGATCGTGGTGCCGAGAGGGAACAACACATGTTCGATGACGAACGGGAGATAGCTTCCCCTTATGGCCTTTGAATTTTTTCTACATTTAACATGCACTAATACAACTATCATGTGAAAAATTGGAAAATTTCAGGGGTCGTTTGACCTTTTAAAGACATTTAGGTGATTTTCTAGCCATTTAATGAGCGTAATTCAAATTTGAACTACATCTACATGCAACGGCTAACCATAACGGTATGAAAAATCATATTTGCATACTTGTGTCCGAGTTAATTCCATGTGCAGTAAATTAGAAGGGACTTTCAAACATATTGGTCTCACGGCATGGACACATGTACGTACATGCATGGAGTGCCATGGCGTTTTAATTCCAAAAAAATAAAAAATGATCAGAAAAACATGAAACCTTGCTTGATGTAATGTCATGCCACCAGGATGATGTGGTAAAAAAATGGGCCTGTTTGACAAAAGTTTGGACACACATCCCTCACAAACCGGACCAACTCACTAGAAGGCTCGTGGTGCCGAGAGGGAACAATGCATGTTTGATGACGAACGGGAGATAGGTTCCCCTTACGGCCTTTGAATTTTTCTACGTTTAACGTGCACTAATACAACTATGATGTGGAAATTTGGAAAATTTCAGGGTTCATTTGACCTTTTAAAGACATTTAAATAACTTTCTAGCCATTTAATGACCATAATTCAAATTTGAACTACATCTACATGCAACGGCTAACCATCACGGTTTGAAAAATCATATTTGCGTACTTGTGTGCGATTTAATTCCATGTGCAGTAAATTAGAAGGAATTTTCAAACATATTGGTCTGACGGCATGGACACATGTACGTACATGCATGGAGTGCCATGGCATTTTAATTCCAAGAAATTTAAAAATGATCCCAAAAACATGAAACCTTGCTTGATGTAATGTCATGCCACTAATATGATGTGCTAAAAAATTGGCATGTTTGACGAAAGTTTGGACACACACCCCTCACAACCCGGAGCAACTCACTAGAAGGCTCGTGGTTCTGAGAGGGAACAATGCATGTTTGATGATGAACGGGAGATAGCTTCCCCTTACGGCCTTCAAATTATTTCTATGTTTAACGTGGACTAATACAACTATCATGTAAAAATTTGAAAAATTGCAGGGGTCATTTGACCTTTTAAAGACATTTAAGTGATTTTCCAACCATTTAATTACCGTAATTCAAATTTGAACTACATCTACATGCGATGGCTAACCATAATGTGATGTAGGGTGGAACCCTAATCAGCAGATCTTTCACGACTGGAGGATATCCCACGACGAACACGGAGAACACAAGGAGGAAACGGAGGAAAACACGAGGGGAGACACTCAAATCAACACAAATATGATCACACAAGTGCTAGATCCACGATACATATCAAGATACACGGTCCATAGTCAACAACGGTGGTACAAAGGTAGTCTTCTCCCAGAGGAGGTCTTGGGTATCCCATGGGATCTTCTCCGATGTGGAGGCCTTGAATCCGAGGCGGATCTTCTCCGAAGAGGCCGCGGTCTCGTGGAGAGGAACCACAAAGGTCTATGAATGAGCTATGCAAAAGCTAACCCTAAACGATGTGGGGGAAATGAGTATATATATTGTACGGGGCGAACGGGTACACGGGCCACGACCCAAAGGGAGGCGCGCAGGCATTCAGGGGCCGGACGTCCGGGCGACGGGCCGGATTTCTGGGGCTTCGCGGGTCGCCGGATGTCCGGGGTGAAGGACCGGATGTCCGGGCTGGAGGGGTTGAGTCTCGGGTGTCTTCTATGGAGTGGCGCCGGATTTCCGGGCCCGAGGCCGGATGTCCGGGCCTTGCCTGGCCGGATGTCCGGGGCCTGGCCGGATGTCCTGGCCCTGTAGCTTCGACCGCTGGTGGCATTCTGTAGATGATTGTCCAGGGGCCGGATGTCCGGGCCAGGGGGCCGGATGTCCGGGGCCTGGAGCTTTCTTCAGCCCTTCTCGATGCAAAACCTCGTCCGTGAACTTGGGGACTTGTCCATCTTCACGCACATCTCCAATGTGGTCTTCATCACACCTGAGCACACAAAACACATCCGTCTGAGGTAGCAACCATGTCTCGCAAGGTTCGTATGGAAGTAGGGATAGGAGTGACGTCACCTCGGTCTCGAGAGCTCTAGCACGAGCACGTGTCATTGGTCCTTGAGGCACTTGCCAGGTGATGGAGGGTCCATGGGGATGACCTCAGGATGCTCCGCATCATCTCCCCTTCCTTGGGAAAGATCCGACCTCGGATCGAGATCTTCATCACCATGGAAAGGAGATAGATCCTTGATGTTGAAAGTATCGCTCACGGAGTACTTGTCTCGTGGAATGTCGATCTTGTAGGCGTTGTTGTTGTAGCGTGCTAGCACCTTGAAGGGTCCGTCGGCGCGAGGTAGTAGTTTGGACTTGCGCTCATGTGGGAAACGGTCCTTGCGAAGATGTAGCCAAACAAGATCTCCCGGTTGGAACACCATTGGTGCCTTGTTGACGTTGAGCTTGGTGGCGAGACGATGTACTTGTCGTTCGATCATTGTTCTTGTATCTTTGTGCACCTTCTTGAGATAGCTTGCTCGTGCACTTGCGTCCATGTTCGTGCACTCTTGGAGAGGTAGAGGTAGGATGTCCAATGGGGACAACGGGTTGAAGCCGTAGACGACCTCGAAGGGAGACTTGCCGGCGGTCGAATGTCTTGCGCTGTTGTAGGCGTACTCGGCGATGGGCAAGCATTGCTCCCATTCCTTGATGTTCTTCTTGATCAGCACGCGAAGAAGCGTCGAAAGCGTGCGGTTCGTCACCTCCGTTTGGCCGTCCGTTTGTGGATGGTACGCCGAAGAAAATAGTAGCTTGATTCCGAGCTTAGCGCATAGGGTTTTCCAAAAGTAGCTCAAGAACTTGACGTCCCGGTCCGACACGATCGTTTTGGGCACGCCATGTAAACGAATGACCTCCCTACAAAAAATATTTGCAACATGTGAAGCATCGTCGATCTTGTTACAAGGAATGAAATGAGCCATTTTAGAGAATCTATCCACGACAACTAGCACGGAATATTTGCCATTTTGAGCCCTAGGCAATCCAAGTACAAAATCCATGCTTATGTCTTCCCATGGATGGTATGGGATAGGAAGAAGCATGTAAAGACCATGAGATTGAGCTTTGGACTTAGCTTTGCGGCATGTAGAACATCGGTTGGTGAGGCGTGAGACGTCACGTAGCATCTTGGGCCAAAAGTAGTTCTTGGAGAGGGTAGCAAACGTCTTGTCGCGTCCAAAGTGTCCCATGAGTCCTCCTCCAAGAGATTCCTGCAAAAGGAGCAAACGAAGCGAAGACTCGGGAATGCAAAGTTTGTTAGCTCTCATAAGATATCCATCCTTTAGGTAGTAACGTTCCCAAGAAGTGTGAGTCAAGTACTTAGCATAAGCATTTGCAAAGAAAGGATCATGCTCATATAAATCTTTTATGTGCTCAAAGCCAATCACATTCAACTCAAGTTGTGTTACAAGCATGCATTTGCGTGAAAGCGCATCTGCCACAACATTTTCTTTGCCTTCGATGTATTTGATGACGTAGGGAAAAGACTCAATGAACTCACTCCACTTAGCATGACGCTTGTTCAACTTAGTTTGACCCTTGAGATACTTGAGAGTCTCATGGTCCGTATGAAGAATGAATTCATGAGGTCTAAGATAATGTTCCCAAACACGTAAAACTCTCACCAAGGCATAAAAGCTCTTTGTCATAAACGGGGTAGTTAAGTTGCACTCCGGATAGCTTCTCGCTAAAGTACGCGATTGGGCGCTTTTCTTGCATTAGCATGCCACCTATGCCGGTACCACTAGCGTCACAATGAATCTCAAACGGTTTATCAAAGTTTGGTAGGGCTAGAAGCGGTGCGTGTGTAAGCAAGCTCTTAAGCTCATTGAACGCGGTGTCTTGCGAAGGACCCCAAATGAATGGTGCGTTCTTCTTGCTCAAGGCGTGTAGAGGCATAGCAATAGTGCTAAAGTCCTTCACAAAACGTCGGTAGAAACCGGCTAGACCAAGGAAACTACGCACTTGCATGAGATTCGTTGGTTGAGGCCAAGTTTTAATTGCTTCAATTTTAGTTTCATCAACGTGAACACCTTGTGAAGAAACGACAAATCCTAGGAAGACGACCTTGTCAACGCCAAAAGTGCATTTTTCCATATTAGCATATAAGCGCTCTTTCTGAAGGGTTTGTGAAACCATACAGATGTGTGTCACATGGTCCTCTAGCGTCTTGCTAAAAACGAGGATGTCGTCAAAGTAAACCACTACAAAGACGCCTATGTAGGGTCGAAGACAAAAATGCATAAGACGCATAAATGAACCGGGTGCTTCGGATAAACCCATTGGCATAACAAGCCACTCATATAACCCAAATTTGGTTTTGAAAGCCGTTTTCCACTCATCACCCTCTTGAATGCGAATTTGGTAGTAACCACTTTTAAGATCAATTTTTGAAAAGATGGTGGCACCACATAATTCATCAAGCATATCGTCTAAGCGTGGGATAGGATAACGGTATCTAACGGTGATCGCATTAATAGGTCGACAATCGGAGCACATGCGAAAACTTCCATCTTTCTTAGGCACGAGAATAACCGGAACGGCACAAGGGCTTAAGCTTTCACGTACATGACCTTTGTCGATGAGTTGTTGTACTTGCCGTTGTATCTCCTTGGTTTCCTCGGGGTTGACGCGGTAAGGAGCCTTGTTTGGAAGTGGTGCGCCGGGTATGAGGTCGATGCGGTGTTCGATTCCGCGAAGTGGAGGTAGACCCGGAGGTAGTTCATCGGGAAAGACGTCCGAGAATTCCTGCAACAATTGAGATAACACTAAAGGTAGAGGTGGTGAAGTGTTAGTAGGTTTGGCTTCCCCTTTGCATAAGAGCACAAGGTGAAAGACACTCGATGGGTTCTCACACACTTATCTCATCTCACTTTTGGTGGCAAATAGCACTAGTTGCTTCTTGTCGCTCATCGTGGAGTCGCTCATATATGGCTTGTGGCTCTCACTCTCCTTTTGGTGGCTCACTCTCTCACCATTCTCTCCACGATGGTTGGTAGGTAAAAGCTTGTCGGCGGCTACTTGACTTGGAGACATTGGTCGGAGCACGAATTCCTTGCCTTTCATCTTGAAGCTATAGTGATTTGTCCGTCCATTGTGTGTGACTCCACGATCATATTGCCATGGACGTCCAAGAATAAGGTGGCACACGGACATGGGGATCACATCGCATTCAAGAGTGTCCTTTTAGGCGCCTATCTTGAAAGAAACTTGCACGGTGTGCTCGACTCGAAGAATTCCGACGTCGTTGAGCCACTGGACCTTGTAGGGGTGAGGATGCTTCGTCTTTACCAAATGAAGCTTGTCGCATAGCTCTTCGCTTGCCA
Organism: Secale cereale; assembly: GCA_902687465.1. NCBI lineage: Eukaryota > Viridiplantae > Streptophyta > Magnoliopsida > Poales > Poaceae > Secale > Secale cereale. The sequence goes on from LR738712.1 coordinate 355,442,228, forward strand.
TGCTATGACAACTTCCTCCATCGATGATAACCTTGACGGAGCGTCCGTTGATGCCGGCCTTCGTATGGAAAATGTGACATCGTTGGTCGTCATCTTGTTGGTGTTGGAGTGTCAAGACCTTGGAGAAAAAAAGATTGGGGCTTGAGTCGTTGTCGCAAAACACTTGACGGTCTTCTTCTTCATTCACTTGGCGATGCATAGCGACATGCTCAAGTGCTTCCATCTCATCATCGCTCATGGAGTCATAAGATCCGTCATCATTGATGATCATGGTGCGAATGGTATTGCACTCAAATGACTTGTGGCCTCGTCCTTGGCACTTGAAGCATTTGATGGAGCCCGTCTTGGTGTTGTCTTCGGTTGGAGTTGTAGATGATGAAGCTCTAGGCTTGAAGTTGTTGGTAGAAGGTGGACGATTCGAAGTAGTCGCATTCTTGTAGCTTGACTTGTCGCCGAAGTTTGTAGATGGCTTGGTATAGGTAGTAGGAGTAGCCAAAGTCGTTGAAGCTTGATTGTAGGAGCCGAAGTTCTTGGAGTTGAACTTGGAGTACTTGTAGTCCTCTTGAACTTGTCGCTCCGCTTTGGTTGCTTGATGTACGAGCTCGAGGAGATTGTTGTATGGTTGGAAGTCCGCAATCTTATTGATAGGATAGTTGAGTCCGTTCAAGAATCTCGCCATTGTTTGCTCTTCATCTTCCGTGATGTTGGCTCTTATCATGGCAATCTCCATCTCCTTGTAGTACTCTTCAACGGACTTGGTACCTTGCTTGAGGAGTTGTAGCTTCTTGAACAAGTCACGGTTGTAGTGAGTAGGCACAAAGCTTGCTCTCATTACTTCCTTCATTTGAGCCCAAGTGGTGATAGGAGGTTCGCCTTTTCCTTCTCGTCTCTCGATGATTTGCTCCCACCAAATGATGAGGACATGACTACCTTGGATAAGACCAAAAATATTGCATACATGTATATTTGTGAGGTGATTTCTAATGCAAACTATGCAACAATTTATTTATGTTATCCAGAACAAAAATACTTCACAGACTTTTGTGCCATGTCTAATTCTAGGTGCATGGGACATTTGTACAATTCACATATGAAGATAAGGGAAAAAGAGAAGTTTAGGGGCTGTTCAAAAAGTTCTCTCACGTCACTTTTGGGCCAAGAGAAGATAGAGTCCAAGTCTCTCACGTTCTGCGTCCATATTCGGACTGCACAGACATACCTGACTTAAAACAGCAAGAACTCCTTCATACGGACTCCGAATTGGGTGTTTCTTTTTTTGTTGGAAACTAGATTTCGTGCACTTTCCAAGCCAATTGGATTCAACTTCAAATTCGTCCGGAGCATTGAGATACCGATGCAACAATCTGACGCTGCAGCAGAATCCGAGTCAAACTACAAGTCTAAAGGTGTTACATCACCTCCACTTGGGCCCATGAGCCTTGTATGACCTAGGGTTAGTTTTAGGCTGCCTTGGGACGTCCTTCCACCTCCTTGGCCGCCACCCCTTGCTCCTATATAAGTAGATCCATCTAGTAGCTTTTTCTTTGGGATTTGTTTAGTCAAAAGTTAGCCATTGCAACTTCGTGTACTTCGTTGTGTCCAACGACCAGACCAAGACCGCTTTTGGATCCCCACATTTATCAATACTTCATCCATATTTGCAATATTCAGATTGCTTTATCATATTCTTGCTTGTTCTTCGATTGCATGCAGGAATAGACCTTCATGGTCAGGCTGATCGTGCTTCTGGCATCGTTAGTAACCCCTGGAGATTGGTTTAGCGATTGCTAAGGCGCAATGTCGTGCACGTTTGTAGTCGGATCGTCAAAGTCGTCTCCACCAAATCGATAGTTATCATCTCATCGAAAGATCGGGCCCCTCGCCTCTATCAAGTGGTATCAGTTTTCAGGTTGCTCGGTGAGAATTTCCAGTTATTCCTAGATTAGATTTATTTTCTTACCTATTGTCCAAGGAAAAGCCACAAAAAAAAAGTTAGATCTATTCATCTTTTGTCCTAGCCAGTCCGAGCCTTTGCAATTTTCTTTTCATTGTTTGCATTATTGAATTATCGGTTGCATCGGCGTGTCGAGTTGCTGGTCTTAGTGTCTAGTTCGTTAGAGTTTCGAGTTCTGTTCACATTAGTCACGTCACCGCTCCATCGTTATCCCTTCCGCTGTCCACCACCTCATCCATCAATTTCCACCTCGTGCTACCCGTCGTTCATTGTCACAATCATAGTTGAAGTCGTTCGCATCATTGCTTGATCCAATCTGCATCTTATCTAGTTTGTCTTGGAAAGAGGGATTAAGAAAAAAAAGTAAAAAAAAAAGAGGAGAGAAAGAAAAAAAAAGTGGGAGAAAAAAAAGAAAAAGAAGGAAAAGAAAGTTGGAGAGAGTGTTGTTGTATATTCTGCTTGGTAGTTGTTTTCATCGTTATCTTTACTGCCGTTGTGATCTTCACTTATATCGTGCTGTCCAGAGCTACTTCGTATCCTTTATTGATGATAGTTGTGCTACACCGTGACCTCATTAGTGTTCTAGGCTCGCGTCTCTAGTCCGCTCTAGCATAGGACCAGCACAGTACCGTCGTTGAGCGTTTATTCAACATTGCATCTCTGAATTGATTATTGCTAATCTTTTGCTACCATATAAAGCCAACCCAGCTCCACATATTTCTACACCGTGTTACGTACGTTCACCTGGCAATCGCTTTACTCAATCTTTGGAGTTATTTGACACCGCTGGTTGCCTATCACCAGTTGCTGCATGGTAAGAACTTGTAAGATATTGATATTTTCTTTACTGTGAGCGCTTTACCACCACATCCTAGTAGTTCATAGGAACATTATTCTCGAATTTTGTTTCTTTTTTCTACTAATCATGACAGGATCCAGAGTCAACTCATGGGCTTTGTCGATCGCGGGAGATGTGCCACCACCTAAGGACATACCACAACCATCACGAGAGGTGCACAAACATCCAAATGCACATGATCAGGTTAATGTTTCTATACCACCGTTTAATGGCCGTTTTAGACCTGCTTTTATATTGAATGGGAGTTTGACATAAATAATCTATTTGCTTCCCATAGTTTTGATGAACGTAAAAAAGTTAAGGTTGCGGTTGGTTCTTTCACTGGTTATGCTTTAGTTTGGTGTAGTGAATATTGTCGGTTACACCCTAATTATATACCTACTACTTGGATTGATTTGAAAGTTGCCATGCGACATACATTTGTCCCTGCTTATTATACTCGTGACATGCTTACAAAGTTGCAACATTTAAAACAAGGTAGTGACACCGTAATGAAATATTATGATGATTTACAAACTACCTTGTCGCATTCCTCTTTACAAGAAAGTGAAGACAATTTTATGGATAGATTTTGGGCAGGATTAAATCGTGATATTCAGGGGTTACTAATTCATGAAGAGTGTTATCCTATGGACCATTTGTTTCGTCTTGCTTGTAGTGCTGAACAGGAAATAAAACAACGTATTGTCCGTAAGGAGAATAAGCGCCAGGTGCACATTCCAAGAAATGATACGGTTGTTCCTTCCACTACTAGGCGTACTATGACAGACACATCCGTTGTTGTGAGGACTACATCACCTCCACCATGTGACACGTCACCTCCGACAGTGCCTACATCATCTGAGTTGATCGTAAGAGGTAATGACAAAGGTACCGATTTTCCACCTCCACATGAGTATGGTGAATGCCTTGTCAATTTAAATGAACCATGCGATGAGCTATCCACTACTTTGATCACACCAACTATTTTAGAGGAATATGTTCGTGATTTGACTTTGCCATGTGATCAAACAATTGTGAGTGAACCAATTGAATTAACTATTGATGCGAAAGAACCATTTGAATCAGGGAATAAACCAGATTTGGATCAAATACGTGTGAAAATAGTTGTGCCAATGTTTAACCATTTTGATATGACCTCTAATCTTGGTGATGGTTCATCAAGGTTGGGATGGTTTAATGATGAGCATTGCCAATCTTTTGTAACGATTAAGAGCTTCACTTATATGTGCAAATTGAGTTGCAATATTTTCATGCCTTCTACTTCTTGTGATAATATTTTGGCTTTATATTTTATGAACTACGAAAGTTACTCATCTATACATGTGTCATATGTGCGAAAATTAAGGGAAGTAAAAATGGATGACATATACATATACAACATGTACACCTTGTCTTTTTTCTTACCCACATTTCAGATTAAGCAGCGCCGAGGACGGCTTTATTTTCAAAAAAGGGAGGATGATGAGGACATGACTACCTTGGATAAGACCAAAAATATTGCATACATGTATATTTGTGAGGTGATTTCTAATGCAAACTATGCAACAATTTATTTATGTTATCCAGAACAAAAATACTTCACAAACTTTTGTGCCATGTCTAATTCCAGGTGCATGGGACATTTGTACAATTCACATATGAAGATAAGGGAAAAAGAGAAGTTTAGGGGCTGTTCAAAAAGTTCTCTCACGTCACTTTTGGGCCAAGAGAAGATAGAGTCCAAGTCTCTCACGTTCTGCGTCCAGATTCGGACTGCACAGACATACCTGACTTAAAACGGCAAGAACTCCTTCATACGGACTCCGAATTGGGTGTTTCTTTTTTTGTTGGAAACTAGATTTCGTGCACATTCCAACCCAATTGGATTCACCTTCAAATTCGTCCGGAGCGTTGAGATACCAGCGAAACAATCTGACGCTGCAGCAGAATCCGAGTCAAACTACAAGTCCAAAGGTGTTACATCACCTCCACTTGGGCCCATGAGCCTTGTATGACCTAGGGTTAGTTTTAGGCTGCCTTGGGACGTCCTTCCACCTCCTTGGCCGCCACCCCTTGCTCCTATATAAGTAGATCCATCTAGTAGCTTTTTCTTTGGGATTTGTTTAGTCAAAAGTTAGCCACTGCAACTTCGTGTACTTCGTTTGTGTCCAACGACCAGACCAAGACCGCTTTTGGATCCCCACATTTATCAATACTTCATCTATATTTGCAATATTCAGATTGCTTTATCATATTCTTGCTTGTTCTTCGATTGCATGCAGGAATAGACCTTCGTGGTCAGGCTGATCGTGCTTCTAGCATCATCAGTAACCCCTGGAGATTGGTTTAGCGATTGCTAAGGCGCAATGTCGTGAACGTTTGTAGTCGGATCGTCAAAGTCGTCTCCACCAAATCGATAGTTATCATCTCATCGAAAGATCGGGCCCCTCGCCTCTATCACCAAATGAGAACATAGTCTTGAAACTCAAGGGATGCCATTGCGATCTTCTTCTCTTCATCGAAGTTGTGAAGGCGAAAGATCTTGTCAACCTTCAATGCCCATGAGAGATAGTCTTCGGGATCAATGCTTCCGGAAAACTTTGGCATGGTGAACTTTAGCTTGCCGTAGCGATGCTCTTCATTGTTTCCTTGCCTATTGGGAGGGCGGTCTTGATGTTGGCGGTTTGCAATATCATGCTGCTCTTGTCGAAGTAGATGTCCATTATCATGGTGTGCTTGTCGAGCTTGTTTATCTTGTTGAGGTTGATGCTCTTGTCGCGCTTGAGGAGGAGCTTCTTGTTGCATTCTTGCTTGGTGGCGTCTCTCTTGCATCTCATCACGAAGGAAATCCTCTTCTTGACGAGTGTGTCGAGTGCGGGCTGCCACATTGCGATGTCCATCTTGTAATGCTCGTTGCGCCTCCATAGCTTGAGCTTCTCGACGTTGTTGTGCTTGGTGGTTAGCCTCGGCGTCTTGTTCTTCTTGATATTGACGTGCTCGCTCTTGTTGTTGTTGGCGTAGTCGTTGCCGTTCTTGTGCTTGCTCAAGTGTAGCTTGGTTTTGACGACGTCGGCTTTCTTGCTCGTCGAATAGCTCTTATGAACTCTTGTCATGAAGAGGCTGCCGGTTGTCATGTCGAGCTTGACGTGCGGCTTGACGAAGAGTGTTGGATGTAGGGGTACTTGAGTCTTGCGTGGAGTCAGAATGTCGACTTGAGCGGCTTCGTCTTCGAGAGGATGTGGAAGAAGAACGTCGGTTGACTATCAATGTCCGGAGCTCGTTGAATTGAGTAGACATGTTGGTGTTGATGATGTCGAATTGCTCTTTTGTTCTTGCTTCAAATTGGCGCGCGTCCTCGGTGACTTGACCAATGTACTCGCGCATAGCTTCACTTTCTTGATGTAGAGCTCGTTGGACACCGAAGAGATGTAGTTTGGTGACGTAGTTGTTCGCTTCTTGAGGATCGTCGAAGATCGGGTTGGAAGATGTACTTGGCCTATCCATCATCACAAGCAAGTATGTGAGTGGGAGAAAGGAGAAGACAATACCAAATGTACCTTAACCGAAGTTGAAAATGGATCAATGATCACTCAATAATGTGATGAGGACATGACTACCTTGGATACGACCAAAAATATTGCATACATGTATATTTGTGAGGTGATTTCTAATGCAAACTATGCAACAATTTATTTATGTCATCCAGGACAAAAATACTTCACAGACTTTTGTGCCATGTCTAATTCCAGGTGTATGGGACATTTGTACAATCCACATATGAAGATAAGGGAAAAAGAGAAGTTTAGGTGTTGTTCTAAAAGTTCTCTCACGTCACTTTTGGGCCAAGAGAAGATAGAGTCCAAGTCTCTCACGTTCTGCATCCAGATTCGGACTGCACAGACATACCTGACTCAAAACGGCAAGAACTCCTTCATACGGACTCCGAATTGGGTGATTCTTTCTTTGTTGGAAACTAGATTTTGTACACTTTCCAACCCAATTGGATTCACCTTCAAATTCGTCCGGAGCGTTGAGATACCGACGAAACAATCTGACGCTGCAGCAGAATCCGAGTCAAACTACAAGTCCAAAGGTGTTACATCACCTCCACTTGGGCCCATGAGCCTTGTACGACCTAGGGTTAGTTTTAGGCTGCCTTGGGACGTCCTTCCACCTCCATGGCCGCCACCCCTTGCTCCTATATAAGTAGATCCATCTAGTAACTTTTTCTTTGGGATTTGTTTAGTCAAAAGTTAGCCATTGCAACTTCTTGTACTTCGTTTGTGTCTGACGACCAGACCAAGACCTCTTACTGATCCCCACCTTTATCAATACATTATTTATATTTGCAATATTCAGATTGCTTTATCATATTCTTGCTTGTTCTTCGATTGCATGCAGGAATAGACCTTCGTGGTCAGGCTGATCGTGCTTCTGGCATTGTCAGTAACCCCTGGAGATTGGTTTAGTGCTTGCTAAGGCGCAACGTCGTGCACGTTTGTAGTCGGAGCGTCAAAGTCATCTCCACCAAATCGATAGTTATCATCTCATCGAAAGATCGGGCCCCTCGCCTCTATCAAGTGGTATCAGTTTTCAGGTTGCTCGGTGAGAATTTCCAGTTATTGCTAGATTAGATTTATTTTCTTGCTTATTGTCCAAGGAAAAGCCACAAAAAAAGTTAGATCTATTCATCCTTTGTCCTGCCAGTCTGAGCCTTTGCAATTTTCTTTTCGTTGTTTGCATTATTGAATTATCGGTTGCATCGGCGTGTCGAGTTGCTGGTCTTAGTGTCTAGTTCGTTAGAGTTTCGAGTTCTGTTTACATTAGTCACGTCACCGCTCCATCGTTATCCCTTCCGCTGTCCACCACCTCATCCATCAATTTCCACCTCGTGCTTCCCATCGTTCATTGTCACAATCATACTTGAAGTCGTTCGTATCTTTGCTTGATCCAATCTGCATCTTATCTAGTTTATCTTGGAAAGAGGGAGAAAAAAACAGAGAAAAAAAGTAAAAAAAAAAAGAGGAGAGAAAGAAAAAGAAAAAAAAAGTGTGAGAAAAAAGAAAAAGAAAAAAAAGAAAAAGAAAGTTGGAGAGAGAGTTGTTGTATATTCTGCTTGGTAGTTGTTTTTATCATTATCTTTACTGTCGTTGTGATCTTCACTTATATCTTGCTATTCGGAGCTACTTCGTATTCTTTATTGATGCTAGTTGTGCTACACCGTGACCTCATTAGTGTTCTAGGCTCGCGTCTCTAGTCCGGTCTAGCCTAGGATCAGCACAGCACCGTCGTTGAGCGTTTATTCAACATTGCATCTTTGAATTGATTATTGCTAATCTTTTGCTACCATATATAAAACCAACCCAGCTCCACATATTTCTACACCGTGTTTACGTACGTTCACCTGGCAATCGCTTTACTCAATCTTTGGAGTTATTTGACACCGCTGGTTGCCTATCACCACCTGCTGCATGGCAAGAACTTGTAAGATATTGATATTTGCTTTACTGTGAGCGCTTTACCACCACATCCTAGTAGTTCATAGGAACATTATTCTCGAATTGTGTTTCTTTTTTCTCCTAATCATGACAGGTACCGGAGACAGAAGTTCTTGGACGACGGATACATCTTCACCATCACGAGACGTGGGGCAACACACACAAGCACATGGTCAGGTTATTTCTTTACCGTCATTTGAGGGTAGATTTAATCCTGGTATTTATCTAGCTTGGGAGCTTGAAGTAGAAAAAGTTTTTAGTCACCATCATTTTTCTGACCTTGAGAGAGTACAAGCTGTCACTAGAGCATTTACTGGTTTTGCTTCTGTTTGGTGGAGTGTGCATTGTAAGACAAATATTGATAACCAACCCACATTTGAAGGTTGTAATGAGAAAACATTTTTTTCCTCCTTACTATCGCCGTGAATTGCTTCGTAAATTGGAACAATTAAAACAAGGCAGTAACATTGTTCATGCTTACTACCAAGAGTTCAAATCTTATATGCATCATTGTGACATAGAAGAATCTGAGGATGATACAATGAATAGATTTTTTGGTGGTTTGAACCATGATATTCGTGCAAGATTTTAGTATATTCCTCGTTGCATTATTGGTATGTATGTTCGTGCTTGTACCTTTGAGAGACAAATACAGGAGGATGCATTGTGTGACTACAACAACTACTATTCCAGTTCATGCTCACCACCACTAGTTGGTTCCTCCGCCATTGCACCTACTAGAGCAGCCACACCTCCAATTGTGAGCATGACATCATCTAAAGTGTATGGTACGTTGTCATCGTCCGTACCTACATCAGCTATGTCTTTACGACAAGGTAACAGTAAAATCAATGATGATATAACTTCACATGAGGATGATGCATATCTAGTTAACTTGAATACATCATGTATTGAATTACTTGTTGATTTGAGCACACCACCTAGTTTAAATAATCATGTTACTGTCATGAATGCGTCATGTGATCAAACAACTAAAATACCAACAATTTTGAGTGCACCCATTGAATTAACTGTTGATGCAAAAGAATCATGTGCATTAGAGAATAAATCAGATTTGGATAAAATAAATTTGAAAATAATTGTGCCAATGTTTAATCATTTTGATATGACCTCTAATCTTGGTGACGATTCTATGTCAAATGACTTATTGCATGTTTGCTTATTTAGGCATGTTGTAGCCTGTGAATTTCATGCAAGTAAGGTTTATTCGCCAATGTTGGGATGGTTTAATGATGAACAGTGTCAATCTTTTGATATGAATACGAGCTTCACTTATTTGTGCAAACTAAGTTGCAATATTTCATGCCTTCTACTTCTTGTGATAATATTTTGGCTTTATATTTTATGAACTACGAAAGTTACTCATCTATATATGTGTCATATGTGCAAAAATTAAGGGAAGTAAAAATGGATGACATATACATATACAACATGTACACCTTGTCTATTTTCTTACCCAAATTTCAGATTAAGCAACGCCGAGGACGGCTTTATTTTCAAGAAAGGGAGGATGATGAGGACATGGCTACCTTGGATACGACCAAAAATATTGCATACATGTATATTTGTGAGGTGATTTCGAATGCAAACTATGCAACAATTTATTTATGTCATCCAGGACAAAAATACTTCACAGACTTTTGTGCCATGTCTAATTCCAGGTGTATGGGACATTTGTACAATCCACATATGAATATAAGGGAAAAAGACAGGTTTAGGTGTTGTTCAAAAAGTTCTCTCACGTCACTTTTGGGCCAAGAGAAGATAGAGTCCAAGTCTCTCACGTTCTGCATCCAGATTCGGACTGCACAGACATACCTGACTCAAAACGGCAAGAACTCCTTCATACGGACTCCGAATTGGGTGATTCTTTTTTTGTTGGAAACTAGATTTTGTACACTTCCCAACCCAATTGGATTCACCTTCAAATTCGTCCGGAGCATTGAGATACCGACGAAACAATCTGACGATGCAGCAGAATCCGAGTCAAACTACAAGTCCAAAGGTGTTACATCACCTCCACTTGGGCCCATGAGCCTTGTACGACCTAGGGTTAGTTTTAGGCTGCCTTGGGATGTCCTTCCACCTCCTTGGCCGCCACCCGTTGCTCCTATATAAGTAGATCCATCTAGTAACTTTTTCTTTGGGATTTGTTTAGTCAAAAGTTAGCCATTGCAACTTTGTGTACTTTGTTTGTGTCCAACGACCAGACCAAGACCGCTTACGGAGCCCCACGTTTATCAATACATTATTTATATTTGCAATATTCAGATTGCTTTATCATATTCTTGCTTGTTCTTCGATTGCATGCAGGAATAGACCTTCGTGGTCAGGCTGATCGTGCTTCTGGCATTGTCAGTAACCCTTGGAGATTGGTTTAGCGATTGCTAAGGCGCAACGTCGTGCACGTTTGTAGTCGGATCGTCAAAGTCATCTCCACCAAATCGATAGTTATCATCTCATCGAAAGATCGGGCCCCTCGCCTCTATCATAATGTAACCCGGAAATAGCACTATTGGTACCACTTCGTGTTGATTCTCACACCTACACAAGTAAAGCTTTGAGAGGAGCTTGGTTAGGATGGTGGCACAAAATTCAGTGCAATCGTCAAAGTGACTCAATGATGTTGAAAATGGTTCACAATTTGCTCATGCAACAAGTAGATCACTAGCAAAGTAGCACATGGAACACACGCACGGATAGATAAATGTGGTTGTGCAACCAAGGATGAGCAAAAAAATGTGGAAACCACGGAAAATGCTCGTGTTGCACAACACTAGAGAGACGCTAACCGATTGCTTAATAGGCGGATACGCTGATAGAGGCAAAGGTGTCCCGTCTTTCGATGAGATGGTGGCTATCGTTTGGATGAAGTCGACTTTGACGATCCGACTACGAACGTGCGTGGACGTCGCGCCTTAGCAATCGCTAAACCAACTCCGAGAGGTTATCGACCACGCCGGAGCACGATCAACCTGACCACGAAGGTCTGTTTCCTGCAGGCAAACCAAGAACAAGCAAGAAACAAAGATTGCAATCTGGATATTGCGAATATAAGAGGAAAGCTTTATTGATCAAGGTGGGGTTCTGTGACGCCTTGGTCTGGTCGTTGAACACAAACGAAGTACGCGAAGTTGCAACTATGGCGAACTTTTAATCTAAACAAAACCCAAAGTCTAAACGACACCCTAAGGGCTGTATATATGAGGAAAAGAGGGGGGAATTTCGTGGCCCTTGGTGGAGGGGTCCGAAACCAACCCTAACTCTTGTTTCCCCACACATACGGACTCTAAAAACAGCCTACACTCAAGTATTTCGAAATTACATGGGCCTGGCCCAATAATAAGGTGAAGCAGCACCTATAATAGCCTTTGGACGAAATTTATGAAGTGGCATCTTATATATTTCGTCCAAGGCTTCTCGCACTCATTATGGTGGCTTCAAAGTCCTGAAATCATCAATTGAAACTCCATTCTTGTCCCCCTTGCGCATGCCATCATCTCCATGCTTGATCTTGCTCCAATGTTCATCCTTCTTGTCCAAGCTAGGCCCTTCATTTGTAAGCAAGACAAATGTATCCAATTTAGGCAGCATCATATTCTCATGAACATTAGATTCATTACCAAGAAACGAAAGTACCTGGTAATTTAATTGGCGTGCGCGAGCTCTAGTAATTGGTCCTGTATATGTGTCAGCTGGAGCTGTGGGTGTAACCTTGTTAGTGATGTCCTCATCATCCTCCCCTTCTTGAGTTGAAATCGTCCTCGACGGAAGCTCATCTTCCTCACCCAAGTAAGGCTTCAAATCTGCAATGTTAAATGTGGGACTAACCCCAAAATCTGCAGGCAGCTCAAGTTTATATGCATTATCATTTATTTTCTCTAACACCTTGAAAGGACCATCAGCACGTGGCATTAGCTTTGACTTGCGCAAATTAGGAAACCTATCCTTACGCAAATGTAACCAAACAAGATCTCCAGGTGCAAAGACAACACGTTTTCTACCCTTATCTCCAACAAGTTTATATTTAGCATTCATGCGCTCAATATTTTCCTTAGTTAACTCATGCATTTTTAAGATCAATTCAGCACGTTGTTTAGCATCAAAATTAACCTTCTCCGAAGATGGAAGAGGCAACAAATCAAATAGGTGCACGAGGTAGGAAACCATAGACAATTTCAAAAGGGCACATCTTAGTAGTAGAATGCAACGAACGATTATAAGCAAATTCAATATGAGGCAAGCATTCTTCCCACATTTTCTCATTATTCTTCAAAACAGCCCTAAGCATAGTAGACAAAGTTCTGTTGACTACTTCAGTTTGTCCATCAGTTTGGGGGTGACAAGTAGTACTAAAAAGCAGTTTAGTCCCCAACTTAGCCCATAAACATCTCCAAAAGTGGCTAAGAAATTTAGTATCACGATCTGAAACAATAGTATTTGGCACACCATGCAAGCGAATAATTTCACGAAAGAACAAATCAGCAACATTAGCAGCATCATCGCTTTTATGACATGGTATAAAGTGTGCCATCTTCGAGAACCTATCCACGACAACAAATATGCTATCCCTCCCCTTCTTTGTTCGAGGTAAACCCAAAACAAAGTCCATAGATATATCTTCCCAAGGAACACTAGGGACAGGCAAAGGCATATATAAACCATGAGGATTGAGTCGTGACTTAGCTTTTTGACATGTAGTGCA